>JAREYC010000004.1:5612500-6060000 GCA_030015325.1 Cryptoblepharus egeriae | reverse complement strand
GCTTTAGGGGACTTAAATAATCCAGAGTAACTACTGGAAGACATAAGAGGCACTTACTCTGGATTGCTCTATGCATTTCCCATAGGCTTCCCACAGGTGGCACTGTAACTACATTGGTGTAACAGGTCCCGTAGTTACTCTGGATTGTAGCCTTAGAGTTCAATCCTAACCATATCTACTCAAATGTAAGCCCCATTGTGTTCAATGGGACTTACTTCTAGGAATGTGTCTTTAGGATTGCAGTCTTACTGTACTTACTTCCATATAAATGCCAGCTTCCTTTCAGTGTTACCTGAAAACTTCCAGTTTGCAAAGGCCGTCTAGTTTTTATTTTTTCAGGTCAGTCCAGTGGGAGATTAATACAGAAATTATCCTTAACTGATCAACATTTCTTCCCAGTGAGATAACTGGGATCTTTCATATCTCACTGGTATAACAGGAGCCAAATATATTGTTTTGGGGGGGATACGTCTGACCCCATGGGTTTTAGGTTTGACACCTTGTTGTAGATGACCTTATATGATAAGCCCCAGATGTTAGTGCTCTGCTTCTAGCTGATAAGAAGTCCAACCTCTTGGTCATTTACTCCAAGCTCTTCCCATATATGTGGGCAGGATATGGAGCATAGTGGGAAAATGTTTACTGATACCAAAGCAGAGCTCAAGTACACATCTCTTTGCATGTACAGTCACCCACACAACTAGTTTAAACTCACAAAGAGAAAATGCAACCAAAGTTCTCTTTGAGCTCTCCTTGGCCTCCGATACACTTTGAAACAAAGTGTGCAATTATCAGTTTTGTTTTCAGTCTGGAGCACTTGCAAATCCTGCACATTTATGTTCAGTCCCCTTGGGCTTTGTTTCTTCTCCTTTTATTTAGTTGTAGGGACAGAAATACACACCCAAACAGAGATTTCCTGGGGAATTATCTAATATTTATATTAGGATTGACCTTAAAGGTCACCTCTAGTCAGTTGCGCCTGACTAGAGTTATGTGTCTCAAGGGGGGGGGCAAGACTTTTGTTTAAAAGTTTTCATAATTCACTCCCCAAAACAAAATTGGGAATTTGTATAGCACAACACTGTTTCAGAATTAACATGTGTTTGCCTGCATTTAATGTTTATTTTTGTATATTGTGCATGCAGTTTTGCAAATACATATATTTGCAAGCGGTAAGACGCTGTGCCTGTTAACCAGCAGGCCAGGGTTCGAAACCCGGGTCGGCCCCACAAGACAGGGTGAGTTCCTGTCCTTAGCCCAGCTCTGCGACACCAGCTGGATCCAATTGTATTGGCTCTGCCTTTCCATTGGACTAATTCAGTGGCGTGGAGAGGGGGATTTGCTGCTTGGGTAACAGCCTATCCTCCATAACAATCTAACACAGGCTTTCGTGCTTCGCATGCAGCATATGCAGCACCGAGCACAATACCATAGTTTCAAGACTGACGGAGGCCTGCTGCCATTGCATTAATGATAATCATTAGTTTTCAAGATGAATTCCTCACTAATGTGGAGACCATATTGAAAAAGTGGTATGGTAAATAAAATGAAGAGTTGTGGCTGATTTTACAAAAAGCCTTGGCCATCCCAACCTCCCGCTTTTTTGGCCCATGTCTTTCCATGCTTTATGGTCCTGCTGCTGCTGATACATTTGACAAGGATACTAAAATACTGTAATAAATGTGGTTTGTTTTGATGTCCATTTTCATGGGCGATACTGAGGATCCCTTTCCAATGAACCGCCCCCCCCCCCAAAAAAAAAACCTATAAAAATATGAAAATAACCTAAAATGCTTGCAATTAGAATGCCTGGCCTGGTCAGGCAATCTCAGATAATGTTAAGGTAGATCTGTTGTGCAGTACCACCAGCAATAGTGTAGTTGTATAACGTTCATAGCCATAGAGCATAACTGTATATACAGTATACAAACTTGGAACCAAAAACAAGTCATAGCATCCGTCCCCTGCCCAGGCCCAGGTTTCACTGCTTTCGGGTCTGTCTCTTTGCTTCAGCCTGCCGAACAAGTGTCTCTTCCAGTTGGAGAAGGCCATGCTGGGTCTTTTGCCTCCACGCTGAACGATCAGGGGTCAAGGTTTCCCGGCTGTTGATGTCCATTCCCAAGGCCTTTATATCCCTCTTGCAGATGTCCTTGTATTGCAGCTGTGGTCTCCCTCTAGGACACTTTCCCTGCACTAATTCTCCATATAGGAGATGTTTTGGAATCTGACCGTAAGCCATTCTCATGACATGCCCAAGCCAGTGTAGACACCGCTGTTTCAGAAGTGTGAACATGCTAGAGATTCCAGCACGTTCCAAGGCTGCATCATTTGAGACTTTGTCACGCCAGCATAATTAGCTGTGGGCAAAATCCAGAGTAACTACGGGGAGTCCTTGCTCCAGTGTAAGAACAACTTACTCTGGATTCCAATATGAATTTCCCATAGGTTTTCACTAGGTGGTGCCGTAACAATGGGTACACATAAGTCTCTTACGTGCTCCCGTCGTTACTCTGGATATGGGAGTGTGTCATGCTACATCATGCTTCACAATGCCTTATGGAAGCTGCCTGCAACACATTCTGGGGTGTGATGCAGCACAATGTGGCCAGTGATGTAGGTCCATCAGGCTGGAAGAGCTGTTGGCTGAATGGGTTCAAAACATAATTTAACTTGTTGCTCCAGTCTTTGGATTAACCTCATTTGTTTTCTTCGGTATTTTAATAATATCTAAAATGCTCAGTAACCCAAATTCACATGGGGTCAATCTGTCACAGGCAATTGTTTGGCTTGCTTATACCTAAGAATTCAGAAAACTTTTCAATCCTATATCCACCATGCTTTTCAAAAGAAAAAAAAAATGAATAGCATCAAATGATAATTTCTGATCAGATCACAACCACCCATTCTAATCTCATGTATTTTGTTGTATTGTTTGGAATGGAAACTTTCCCAACTTGCCCATGCGATGTGTTTTTACAGCTTGCTATTTGTTTTCTAAAATGTTTAGGAATTTTGTTGTACGGGTAGAAAATGAATTGAAAACCATCAAAGGCACACCAGCGGTGCTCCATGCTGGCAACTTAAGCTGTTTGATCCTCTTGCTTTTAAAATCTCTCTACCTGTGACGGCAGCTGAAATGAAAGGTCAGTTCCATTTCTGGGCTGTTCAAACAGAGACTGAATCATTTAGCAGTGACTCATGTGAAAATTAAGTTGATGCAAATGTTAATTTGACAACATGAAAATAGAGAGACAGTTTCAGCCAGATCGAACACTGCTTGAGTGGCTGAAGCTGCAATCCTAACGCCCGGTTAGGCCGGCGTAAGTCCCCAGCTTGGGGGTGTCACAAAAGTATCATAAGGTATCTCTGTGTTGTTCCTGGGAGGATTAGGCCAGTCCATAGACATGTATGGGAAGCAGGTGAGTTGTTCCGGCATAAATTTGTTAGGATTCCACCCTCGAGAGAGGAATGTGTATGTAGGACATGACAAAATAAGTTTAAAACACTCTCATAAATTGCTTTCACGTGGTGAATTTAAACATTAGATTGTTATTAAAATTCTGGATGGAAAATGGGCAGCCTGTCACATACATCCACACACACATCTATGCACTGGCGTAGCTGGCTCTTCTGATACACAAGATGCCTCCCCTTGGGGTGGTCTACTCCTGCAGTCTTCAACCTTTTTATTCCCATAGGTTCCCACCACCCCACAAAAGAAGCTCCACAATAAATAATGAGATTGGGGATCCTGTTTACCTTCCTGTCCTGGACTTTATTTTCCCATCCCTGCTCCCATTACCAACCACTCTCTGCTCCCCAGTGCCCTCCCAGCACTGTTCATTGCAGCCAAATATACTTATTAGAGAGAAGTGAAAAACCTAACATGAAGCCCGGCACTCTTGAAATCCATTTTATCGCAAATGATAAGAAACTGAGCAGGCCTCCGTCAGTCTTGAAAGACTATGGTATCGTGCTCGGCGCTGCATATGCTGCATGCAAAGCATGAAAGCCTGGGTTGGATTGTTATGGAGGATAGGCTGTTACCCAAGCAGCAAATCCTCCCTCTCCACGCCACTGAATTAGTCCAATGGAAGGGCAGAGCCAATATGATTGGATCCAGCTGGCGTCGCAGAGCTGGGCTAAGGACAGGAGCTCACCCTGTCTTGTCGGGCCGACCCGGGTCTTGAACCCTGGCCTGCTGGTTAACAGGCACAGCGTCTTAACCACTTGCGCCACCCACAGTGCTGAGACATATGTTGCAATCCTCACCTCTTGTTAGGCTCGCCTAAGCCCCAGCACAAATTCTGTGCTAACCCGGGGGTGTCACCAAAGTGCAGTAAGAAACTTCTGCACTGCTCCTGGGGGAGGGTTAGGCCAGCACACAAGCATGCGCTTGCCTTTGTACATTGCCCTGGGAACAGGAAGATCCATGAATTAGGCCAACTTAAGTTAGGACTGCACCCATAATCTAGTACTGAAGGGATGGTGCCTTTAATGTGTGGTGCCCTAGTTCAGTGGTCTTCAACCTTCTTCATTCCCATAAGTTGCCTAGACCCCACATTGAGGCTTTGTGATCCATGGAGGTCCTAACCTCAAAGTTAAAACTGTGATATAGGATTTTGATGTTTAATCGTTACATTCTAGCAGAACTCTGAAAATCTACTAGTTTAAATAATAATAATGTTTTAATAAAAATGAAATTATTAAAATTATTACATTATTATTATTTAATATTATTATATTAATAATGTAATGTTTTTATAATGTAATAATAAAAATGTAATAATAATATTTATTAAATATAATATTTATTATTATAAATATAAATATATTTAAATATAATAAATATATTTAAATATAATATTTATTATTATATTAAATTATTATTATTAATTAAAAATTTATTATTATTATATTAAATATAATATATAATATATATAATAAATATAAAAAATTTATTATTATTATATTAAATATAATATATAATATATATTTATATTAAATATAACATTATATTATATTAATATATAATATAAATATTATATATTAATTATATAAATATTATATTTAAATATAATATATTATTTATTATTATATTAAATATCATATGATATCTCTATCTCTATCTACAGTATTTATATACCGCTTTTCAACTGAAAAGTTCACAAAGTGGTTTACAAGAAAATTAATAGCTAATTAATAGCTAATGGGTTCCTGTCCCAAAAGGGCTCACAATCCAAAATGCAATATAACACCAGCAGAAGCCACTAGAATAGACATTGCTGGGATGTGTAGGGCCCGCTACTCTCCCCCTGCTAAATAAATGAGGAACACCCACTTGAAAGAGTGCCTCTTGTCCAGTTAACAGGGGTTACATCTTTAAGGGCCATCCCACTACCCTGCTTGTGTATCTCTAACAGGTTGAAAAATGCAAACAGGTGAATCTTTTCCAAACACGGATATTATTATTACATTTTTATTTATTATTTATTATTTATTATGACATTCATCATCATCATCAACATCATCATCACTGCAAACAAATGCGATAAAGGCCAGAAAGACAGTAAGTGACAGCTGTGTAAGGAGGCTGATGATCAGATGATCATCTGTGGTTGCAGAAAGATCGCCCGACGGACTATCTGGAAAGACACAACAAAGTGGCCGCCATGATATATTGGAATTTATCCCAAAAGTACAACCTTGTCACAGCCAAGAACTGGTGGAACCACAAACCAGAAAACATAGTCCAACATGAACAGGCCAAAATCCTGTGGGACTTCTGTATTCCCTTGGAACATATTACACCAGACATCAACATGGTTGAGGAAAAACAGGTCTGGATCATTGACACCGCAATACCCAGAGATCGTCAGCTTCAAGAGAAAGAACATGAGAAGATCACGCGGTATAAGGACCTACAGATTCAAATTCAGAGAATCTGGGAAAAGAAAGGCACTGTGACTCCAATCATAATAGGTGCTCTTGGAGCGATTCCATTAAGGAACATCCAGGAACATCTCAACTTAATGGGCCTCCAGAAGTTCACAACTGCCCAGTAATGAAAAGCAGCACACTTGGGAACGTCACACATATTGAGATGATACCTTTGTGATTCCTAGTTCCTTGGATAGGAACCGAATCACAATAGAGCCCATTCCAGTCAAACTCCTGGCGACTGTGAAACAGTACATAATAATAACTTTAAAAAATGATTCCAGGATGTAAATGTAAAAATAAAAATGTAAGTGTAAAAAATGAGCCCTGATGTAAGCTTTGAGGTGACTCTCCTGATATGTGAGTGCTCTGGAAATGTGTAGGGGAGGGTGCAACTGAATGTCAGAACTGGCCAGAAGGGTGGGTTTATAAGGCACAACTCATTATATCTCTTGCGCTGGCTGTTCCGAAAACACTGCAGAGCCTGGGAAACATCACAGTGCAGGGTCAACTCAAGGTCTGATGTATTTATTAGGGTGTACCCAAAGAATGCTGAGTTCTGTGTAAAACCTACAGAGATATAACAGAATCAGAATCCGAACAAAACAGGCCTGTCAAGCAAATCAGCTCAAGTGACATTTGAAATGCCCTTCCTTTCAGGTTACAGATTAAGAGCTGAGTCAGGAAGATTTTCTTTCCCCAAATTTGGAGCCTCTCAAAAAATACTGAATCCCCGTTTTAAGAAATTATCTCTACTGGATGGAGTTTTATTAGGGGGGGGGGGGGTTGCGGTAGCAAATGTCAATGGGGATATAAATACACTGTGCATGTTTTTGAAATAATTTCTGCAGCAGTGTCATAAAACTTCTGTCCCCTCCTTTTGTCCTGAGCAATATCTGCAAAAATCTGGAAGTTACGCGTGGTTTGCAACTAGTTATGGACTAATCCTCTAGAAATATGTCCAGTCCCTTTTGAAAGGCAGCTTGGCCAGATGCCGTTACCACATCATGTGGCAAGGAGTTCCACTGACTAATGACCCTTTCGATAAAGAAATTTTTTTTGCCTGTCCTAACTCTCCCAATGCTCAATTTTAGTGGATGTCCCTCTAAATGATTCCTAGATTATCCCTACATCTAGATCAGGGGTCTTTAAACTTTGGCAGGAGACCACATCATCTCTCTGACTCTGTGTCGGGCGGGGGGGGGGGGGAGAAAACTAACTTACATTTCAAATTTGAATGAATTTACATAAATTTACTTATAAATTGGAGTGGATTACATTTTGGAGTGGATTACAAGGCTTGCCCAAGGTGTCTTGCCAGGGGCCACATATAGGCTTGCCGAGGGCCCCATCTGGCGTCCGGGCTGGGGTTTGAAGACCCCTGATCTAGATGATCCCTCTATCAATCCCTTGCATAATTTTGTATGGGCACAATCCAGAGTAACTACGGGAGCACATAAGAGACATTACGTGTACCCACAGTTACTGCACCACCTAGTGAAAACCTATGAGAAATTCATATTGCAATCCAGAGTAACTTGTTCTTACCCTGGAGCAAGGACTCCCCGTAGTTACTCTGGATTTCACCCTATTCTCAAATTTTTCTGTCTTTGTGTTTCCACAAAGTGTTCAAGACCAACAAATGCAAGTCACCTTAGCCTGGAGTGTGACATGTGCAGCTTCTAGCGTCCAGTGGCAAACGCGGAAAGAGACTATGGTCGTTCCAGATCTGCCACTGACCATTTATTTCATGCTAAAAAGGGGATAAACCTTCAGTGAAAAAAATGGTTTGGGAGTAGAAGCTTTCCAGTAATTAGAGATCTTCGTTAAGGTCAAAAGATAGCTGTGCCCTTTCTAATAGGAACTTTACTGTGCAGGGCTGTTGGGTGTGTGGATGACCAGAGTCAATTAAACTCTCTAAAGGAAATTGGGGGTCTGGAGAGGTTCTTGTGTGCATCAAATTAAGCTAAGTGTACCACAAGGAAATGTAGAACAGCATCGTCCCAAGGAAAGAAAAAAGAATTAAAAGAAAGCTTGCTCCATAAGAAAAATATATGCTTCAAAAAATTATTTCCTTAATGCGTACGTCTTGTTACAATTAACACTGGCATATTTTAATGTTTTCTGGAAAAAACGAAAGTCATCAAGCATTCTTTTTCAGTTTTTGCTGTACTCTCCCAGAGGGTTTTGCTAAAGGGTTAAGGATTGAATGCTCCTTCTGGCTTCTTTTTAGGATATAAATGGGACATGTATCCTGAACGGTGAATCAGGATTGGGCAAGAGTTTGTGGTTCAGTGTTACTTAGAATTAATGCAGCTATAGTTTGGGAGGAGAGGAACTCCACACCCCAGAATATCAATAGGCATATACCGGTACTTGGAAGATCCCCAGATGCTTCAGCCTTGTGTTCCTGCATGATGCAGATCTTGGCTAGATCCCAAATTTTTGCAGTCAAAAACCAACCCAGCAAAGGTTGTAATAAAGTTGTATAACATTAACAATGACATAATTGCAACAATTTGTTATTCAATCATCCATAACTACACTATCAATTTCTATGCATTGACTTTGACTATGGTAGCAGCTGCTGTGATCACAGGAGCCCCAACTATTAGCTGTAGTGGATGGTTCAGGGCAGGGCTTAACCCCTGGGCTGGGGACAGAGATGGGCTGGCCCCATCCCAAGATCCAGCACGCCAGAAGTGGGAGGGGCCAGCCAGGGTCAGGGGGCATGGGCGGGGCATGGGCGGGGCGAGGGGCGGGTGACGTCTGCGCATGCGCAGTGCTTGCCCTGGAGTGGGCGAAGCCTGCTTCAAGGCAGGCACTGCGCAAGCGCCAACACCGGCGCTCACGCAGAGCCTGCCCAGAGGCGGGCAGGCCGCTTCTAGGCAGGTTCTGTGCAAGCACCGACGTCGGCGCTCGCACAGAGCCTGCCTAGAAGCGGGCAAGCCGCCTCTAGGCAGGCTCTGCGCGAGCGCTGATGTCGGCGCTTGTGCAGAGCCTGCCTAGAAGCGTCCTGCCCGCTTCTAGGCAGGCGCGGTGGGGCAAAAACATGGCAGACCGTACCGGTCCGCTATGTTTTTGCATTTCCCTGTCGCTGGCAGTTCGCTAGCGGCAGGGAAACGGGAAGATAAGTGCCCACCACTGGCTGGGGACCAATGGAGGTCCTTGGCAGCTGCCAGACTGGTCTGTGAGAAGACTCCTCTAAGTGCCTCTTCCCCTTCTCACAGCAGAAAGAGGATTGCAGCCTCAGAGCCTTAGAGTTGGAGGATTGCAGTCTCAGAGCCCAATCCTGTGCCTGTCTCCTCAGAAATAAGTCCCATTGTAGTTAGTGGATCTTACTCCCAGGCAAGTGCAGATAAGACTGCAGCCTCAAAGTTCAATCTAATGCCTGTCTACTCAGAAATAAGTAGTGGTGGGCTTCAGGGGGTTCTTGCAGGTTCTATAGAACCCTTTGCGAATGAGCGCCTGGTTCTGAGAACCGGTTACTAATGGGACATAGAACTTGTTAATTTAGGTTATTAGGACACAGAAACTGTTGTTAAATTTATTTGAATCTCACCACTGAATAAGTCCCATTATAGTCAATGAGGCTCAATCTCCAATAAGAGTGACTAGGATGGCTTTGTGCATTTTCAATGCATCCTGTACTGAAAAAGGTTGAAAATCCCTGCTCTGAGTAGACATGCATTGAGACACTGAGACCTGCAATACTATCCACAGTAACCTATTAATAGCTCTATTTATTATAATGGGATTTACAGCTGGAGGCACCTGTGCTACGATCTAGATCAGTGGTTGGCTCCAGCAGGTTCACACCTACTCTATAGAACTGGTTGTTAATGAGAGATAGGACCAATGATGGGCTTCAAAGAAATTAACAACCGGTTCTCTGTCCATCTGGCAGCCACTTTTAAATGGCTATTTTTAAACTTTATATGTCCTATCTCTCATTAACAACCGGTTCTATAGAGTAGGTGCGAACCTACTGGAGCCCACCACTGGATAGGACGTATAAAGTTTAAAAATAGCCATTTAAAAGTGGCTGCCAGGTGGGCATAGAACCGGTTGGTAATTTCTTTGAAGCCCATCACTGACCTAGATGGAGAAATCGTCCCTCCAGGTCACCAGAGGCACAACTCTTTCCCCAACCCCGGGCTGGTCCCTGCAAATCCCCCCCCCACACACACACAACCAGTCCCTGGGGGCAGAAGGTTGAGGACCACTGGTTCAGGGGATATTTTCCAAAAGCACATTTGTCTGGGGAACACCCAGTCTGAAAATCCTATTCAGATTTTCAAGATTTATGCCCAGAGAGGATTGATACAAGAGACAGTTGAATCTGTTTCATTATCCATATATTTTATTCAATCAAAATTGCTTCAAATGTTCTGATCAAAAATGTCAATCATATGGAACAGTGTTATCCAAGCACAACAATAAGAAGCTATGGGCACAATCCAGAGTAACTACGGGGAGTCCTTGCTCTGACGTAAGAACAATTTCCTCTGGATCGCAGTATGAATTTCCCGCAGGTTTTCAGTAGGTAGTGCTGTAACTACGTTGACGTAAATGTCTCTTACGTGCTCCTGTAGTTACTCTGGATTGTAGAGTAAGTTGGAAGATAGATGTGAGTTCAAGGACAAACAGTTTCAGTCTTCATTGATCAAGCAATCAGGATGATTAACTGGATATTTGCCATTTTAGGACTTGCAAACACTAATGCTTTGTTGTTCAGATATTGCTTTTGTATATACAATATTTTGTGAAGTTCATGCACTATAGATTCATGAACTATAGTATGTCCAACTATCATGCTGGATTTAGCTCTAGTTTAGACCACAGCATTCTTCCCAGAAAAAAAAAAACTTTTATAGTCAAGTACAAGGCAGGGTGACCATATACCATAACCAAAAAAAGAGGACAAGGACCTCCAAAATGTAGGACACCCAAGAAAATGTAGGATGTAGTTAAAACACTGATATATATTGGTTTCATGTGCCTAATTTAAACCACTATATTAAATTCTTCAATTTAAAACTCCTACATATGATTTATTACATATAATTTATTAATTACAAGAATTTATTACATGCTGCCTGCTTACAAGAAAAAGGAGGACATTGAAGGTTTTTTTGCAGGACACAAGGCTAAAATCCTGGACGTGTCCTGGAAAAAGGATATCTGGTCATCCTGAGTACAAGGGGTAATTTTTGACAAACTATGGTTGGTGTTCCAACCATGTCCCTTTTAAAGTCAAGAGTATGGCAACATAGGGTCAAATCCTATGCATGTCTACTCAGCACTTGCCATGCAGGACATGACCAGCCTATGGGCTTCAGAATTACCCCAAATGAATGGGGACCAGGATTAGCAAACACTCAACTATCCAGAACTTGTAACCGCACATTACAGCCAAGTTCGTCAGTGATGGGCAAGCTGTCTTCCAGCTAATCTTATCCACCATGCCTGAACTTCTCATTGAGGAACACCTGATAAGGTCTCAAGTTTATAAGCCTTCCCTCTGCTCTGGAAAAACACTACAATCTTGTGGATTATCATTTTTAGATTTCAAACCTCTTGAGGCAGGGGCCACACCTGCGTACTTCTGAAAATGTAATGTTAGCTATCATGAGCGTTTTAGATTTGGTAGGACACACATTTAAACATGTTATATGGGCTTCTATTTTGGATATCTGAAATCACCACACTTGTTTGGAAAGGTATCAAGCGAAATCTCAAAACAACTTACTGGAAAGGCGCAAGCTGCCACCACAACACCTATCGCCCGTTCATGAGTCAAGGATCATTCAGACAAGCCTTCTCCTATCTCCCATCAGCCGGCACCTTCTCCACACCATTCCAGGCACAGATAAGCGATGTTCTTATTTCCTGGAGGTTCAATTGCACGGTGACATATCGTTCTTCATAGTCCCATTGATGGGAGCGATGTGCGCCTGTGTATACTGGCTGGTAGGCAAGATGACATTGAGAAGGACCTGAATTGCTAGGATGCAACTTCTAAAGTAAAAAGTTGGTGCTAATCCACTCCCCTCCTCAAGCAGTGTCAAAATCTAGATTTTTTAAGGACATGTTTCCCAACTAGCAAATGCCCAAAGTGAAGACGGCAGCCATAAATTTTATACAAGAAAATATCAGGTCCACCTCAGTTTGATGAAGATTTACTTGTTTAATATTCATTCTCTGTCCCCAGGGAATTGTAGTTCTTGGGGGGAAAATTAGGGAACACTAAAACATAATTTTCAGCATCCTGACTCCATTATGGTTCCCAGGATTCTTTGTGGGAACCCGTAACCATTAAAACTAGTATAAAACCAACATAAATTTGTAGAAGGAGTATAACCAGGGTGACCATACAGTCCTAACCACAACAGAAGACAAGGCCCCTTCCAAAATATAGGATACCCAAGAAAAATATAGGGCATAATAATATTAGGACATATTATATAGGACATAATAAAATATAGGACATAATAAAATTAATCCTGAGGTCACTGTGCTACAACTCCTTCTACTGAATAGGGTTGCCATATGTCCCCCAAACAGTCCCGATTTGGGGGGATTGTGTTCACCTACTGGCAAATGGGACAGGAGTATTGTCCTGATTTTGTGGAAGAGAATTATGGCAACCCTATTCATGATGGGTTTTTGACAACCATTTCAAAGTAGTATTCCAGTATGTGGCATTCTTATACATCAGTTTATGTGGATAGAACAATTTATGTTCTTTACAGGGGCATGCACATACGAAGACACATATATGGACAAGGATGTACATGTTCAATGCATGTGATCAGTGGAGAAATGTGTGATGTGTGTGATAAATGTGTCACAGTCAACTAAGGGCAGACATCTGTAGGACTTTTGTGGGCTAGCCTGGGAACTACCAATATTTGCAACCTTGAAAGCACACTCCAAGTTCCAACAACCAACTTACAAAGTTCTGGAGAAGGAGCCATGACTAATGTGGAAGCTTCTACTCCTAGGAACATTACACCTCTGAAAAATGCGGAGAGACATAGCTCAAGATGGGGTTAGTTCAAATAATTGGCCCTTCCGCTGCTTCACTTTTGGATGAGTATAACATGTGCAGATCTGTGGCTCTCTTGGACGTGGATTTGTGACCACATCACAAAGTACTGCAGTTCTCCATAGGATATGCATCCTTGTTCACGTGTATAGGTTGGTGTTTGTTAGCTGAACAATAACAGCAGCAGCAACAACAACTGCTAATACTACTAAAGGCTCAATCCATAGCAGTTATGGCACTTCTTGCGGCAATGCATGTAAAAGTTACTGTGGATTGCAATATGACTTTGCCATAGGTTTCCACAAGAAGGCGCCATAACTCAGTTGACGCAAATCTACCTTACATTGATGGATCTAGTGAAAAAGTTACTATGGATTGTGCCTTTCGTGAACAAGTTAGGAGTTTTTCCACTATGTATCCTCTGGAGACACTTCCTCTGACCACTTCCCTGATGGAAAGAGGAAACTAGTGGACTGTCAGGTGAATGTACCTGAGTTTACATATGTTTGTTCTAAAATAATCATGCAGCAGCCATTTTGGCATTACCACACGTTGGTATTTGCGTTTCTTAAATGGAGGCCGCAATCCTAAATCCCGTTTAGGCTGGCTTTTAATCCCGGCACAAGTCCCACGCTGGCCTGAGTGTGGCGCAAAAATGCCCTAAATCACTTCTGTGTCATTCCTGGGGGGGTTAGGCATGCTCCAGCCTACCCACATCACCACAGGAATGGCAGCCTAAATTGGTGAGGATTGCACCCTCAGTCACTAGATAAGCCCCGCACCCCGTTATACGCATTCTTTGACTGTAGCAAAATTATATTCTCAACACGGAAAATGATATTCGAAACACGGAATATGCAAAATATCACGCAAAATTATATTTGTAACATGGAAAATAAACGCCTGACCTCATCATACTTCGTAGGAATTGTTGTCAACAGCGCGAAGATAAAGTTGACCAAAGAAGGACATTGAGAATTTGACAATGTGTTGCCCACCCTCACTCTCACCAGGACAAGGACAGTATTTTCATATGCTGTGGCTGACTGGTGATGTTTAGCTATGACATACGTGGTGAAGAATCAATCACTTTGATGTTCTATCTTATCTGAAAAGATAAGGCTTAGTGGCCTGTTTGGTAGCTGTTGTAATGCTACTTTAACAGCCTCTTCCTGAGGTGTGATAGCAGTTCTTTATGGCCGATTGTGAGAATGGAAAAGTTGACACCACAACCGCCTGGTGAAATGCCCTGCGAGGAACCCAAACAAAATGGCCACTGCCTGGCCTTCTTGAACATGGCTGTCCTTGTTGAACAGGGTCACAACTGTGACCTGGAAAAAAATCTTCATTATCCTCCTCTTCCTAGGCATCATGTAGACTTCTTGAAATTAACCAGTTAGGGCAAAATCCAGAGTAACTACGGGGAGTCCTTGCTCCGGTGTAAGAACAACTCACTCTGGATTCTAATATGAATTTCCCATAGGTTTTCACTAGATGGTGCAGTAACTACGGGTGCACGTAAAGTCTCTTACGTGCTCCAATAGTTACTCTGGATTTGGGGGTATATGTAACAAATCATAGGTAATCAGTTTAGCCTCTTAATAGTTTGTCCTCCTTTTTAGCCTGGAATATAATTTATTCCAGTGACCTGGAATAAATTATAATATTTATACGATAATATACTTGTAATAAATAAGTAACTGTTTAAACTTAATAATAAGTAATATAGTGTTTAAATTAACTACATGATACTAATGTATATGAGTGTTTTAGCTTTTATGCTGTCGTGTCCTATGTTTTTGGGGGGAGGCATGATGCTGGAGTAGGATTGTCCTGAGTAACAGGGACAGTCCTGATTTGGGGGGATTATGTTAACATACTGGCAAATGGGACAGAAGGTCCTGTCCTGATTTTGTGGAGTCATCATTTATTGGAGTCAATCAGATCAGGTGCAGGCCTAACTTTCAGTATTGGTGGCAATGGGAGCGCTGAGCACTGGACAGAACAGCGTAACAACAACATGTGGCGACAAAGGTGGATCAGCCACCGAAACAGGTTTGTTCACTGGCTGCAAATCCAAATCCAAACTCCTTTCCCAGCCTCGATGCCCCTACCTGGGTCCGCATGGACTTGCACCAGCTATAGAGCTGGTGCCGATCTGAGAAGATTTGGCAGCATGGCATCCCTTACACACAAATGCTCCCTTACTCCAAGGAGGCCTCCAGAAGTCCAAATTAACCTGTGGCTTAATTAGCTAATTAACACCTCTAGAGTTATTTAGGATTGGTCTGATCGTCTCCCTGGCAAGTTTATAGATATAGATGGGTAGGTATATTCGAATGGGTTGCATTTTGTAGATGTGATCCTCCCATGCCCATCAAAAGAAAGTGGGTGGAACGGGGGTAGCAAAAGGTATTATTTCCTAATCTTTACCCTTTTCATATTGTTCCCCATGTGCTACTGCTTCCTAGGCCAGCTCTTTCATTGGCACTTTTTTCTGCCATCAGGGTGGCGCAAGCGATTAAGATGCTGTGCCAGTTAACCAGCAGGCCAGGGTTCGAAACCCGGGTCGGCCCCACAAGACAGGGTGAGCTCCTGTCCTTAGCCCAGCTCTGCGATGCCAGCTGGATCCAATCGTATTGGCTCTGCCTTTCCATTGGACTAATTCAGTGGCATGGAGAGGGGGGGATTTGCTGCTTGGGTAACAGTCTATCCTCCATAACAATCCAACCCAGGCTTTCGTGCTTTGCATGCAGCGTATGCAGCACTGAGCATGATACCATAGTCTTTCAAGACTGACAGAGGCCTGCAGGGACATGCCCATCATCTGTATGGGAGTTAGGACAGGATATGGAGTTAGGGCAAACCCTCCTCGTTTGCAATCCTAATCTGCAGTTAGGCCAGCTTAAGTCCTGTGCTGATCTTGGTGTGTCACAAAAATGCTGTAAGACACTTCTGTGCCAATCCTGGGGGAGGATTAGACCAGTGCATAGACATGCGCTTGCCTCCCCATATTACCATGGGAATGGGAAGATCAATGAGTTGTGCCAGCCTAGGTTAGGATTACACCCTTAATCCCTTCCATGTTATGCTCCTATCTGTTCTTCGTTGGCAGTGCTGCACCAGCTTTTTGACCTACATCAGCGTAGCGCCCGTGCAGCATGGTGAATTTGGCAATGTTGGTGAAAAATATTTTAATTTTGCACACTCTTGAGTAGATAGTGCTACAAATGTCCTTGGTGAAGAGGTCGAAATTAGATCTCATGTTCCTCTTCACCTGGCTCAGGGGAACCTGGGTGGACCACCTTAGTCCCTCCGGGCAGAGGAAGCATCAACTGCTGTGGTACGATCTGCAATGAAACTTAACTGTGTTCCCTTCGGAAAGCATTATCAATGCTCCTTGGACTGTGCAGCTAAGATCCTTGCAGCTAAACTCCTTCAAATTACCTATGTATGCTCTGGTATGATTCTTGTTCTATGTGACAAGGATGTTGTTTTAAACCTAAAAGAGTAGTTTGAGTACAACCTTTTTCTCTGGAGCGCTTGATATAAATTGATTGTTATGCTGCATCATGAGCCTGAACTGTAAGAGCAGAGAGGTCCGTATCCCTGCTAATAAACCACACAACTTTTGATTACTTGAGTTGCTCATGACTAATCCAGATACCAGGGTGTGAAACTCTTACCTATATGAAGCAAAAACATTGACAGATCAATAAAACATTGACATTCCAGCCCTATCCTCACATCACCCATCATCATCATTTAGGAAGAAAGGTGGGATATAAATGAAATTCATCATCATCATCATCATCAGTCAAAGCAGCAGGGCTGAAATTATGATGACTATATCCTATCATGGGGGACTGTCCAGGAGGTCTCCTCTAGGTAATGGAATAATTGTTCACAAAGGTAAACCTGTGTGGTGTGTGTGGGTCTACTTGGACCTAAATAGCTGTTGTAAGTCCACATTTCTCTGCACTGCAGGATCACGCCTTGGAAATGGTTAGCATGCATTGCTCCTTGGACCAGTGGATCAATGGATCCACTCCCATGCAGGACTCAATCTACTACCTCTCCATCCTTCCCTGCTTTTGGCTGCAATCCTCAAGACACTTTCCTGGGAGTAAGAACCATTGAACACAATGGGACTTACTTTTGAGTAGACATGGTTAGGATTGTGTTCTTTGTTCCCTTTGTCAGCTTTGTCCTCTCACCCTCCCATCAACTTACCTCCTCTGGACAACATGCTGATTGGGACATCATGGTGATCTGGTGACATGGGCTTCTCTTATGGGACATACTATGCTGTGCAAACCAGTCCCTGGAGAATTAGGGCATAATCCAGAGTAACTATGGGGAGACCTTGCTCCAGTGTAAGAACAATTTGCTCTGGATTGCAATATGAATTTTCCATAGGTTTTCACTAGGTGCTACAGTAACTATGGGTGCACGTAATGTCTCTTACGTGCTCCTGTAGTTACTCTGGATAGTAGGGTTAGTAGGTTTGAATAAGGGCAAAATCCAGTGTAACTATGGGGAGTCCTTGCTCCGTTGTAAGAACAACTTACTCTGGATTCCAATATGAATTTCCCATAGTTTTTCACTACGTGGTGCAGTAACTACGGGTGCACGTAAAGTCTCTTATGTGGTAGTTACTCTGGATTTGGGGGTAACCCTATCTTCTGGCAGGGGACCAGTCTGTGCAGATTTCCCAGCCTTTACAAACCAGAAAAATGCAAGCCTACAACAAACATAAAGACAGGGTGACACGTAAACAACGGAGGACAGAATATCTCTACCTTTAACCATTGTATAGAAGAGGGAATTTTGACAAGCTGCTTTTTAAA
Source organism: Cryptoblepharus egeriae (assembly GCA_030015325.1). NCBI lineage: Eukaryota > Metazoa > Chordata > Lepidosauria > Squamata > Scincidae > Cryptoblepharus > Cryptoblepharus egeriae. The sequence continues at coordinate 6,042,159 of JAREYC010000004.1, read as the reverse complement.
CCTTTCCATGTTGAGCTGAATCTGCCTAAAATTCCCTCTTCTGTACAATGGTTAAAGGTACAGGCATTGTTAAAGATGCTGCCTCCACTATACCTGGTCACCCTGACATAAAGAGTGCTCAGCTGGGTCAATACTAAGTCCAATAATAATAATTATGCCTGAAACAGCTTCCCAGAACAGCTACATGTCACCACTTATCTGACTTTCTCAAAATCCACCTTTCCCATGAGAACCAGCGCATAGCCCTTTACTTTAAGTAAAGGCAGCTGAAATTAAGGCTTATTGTCGTCCTATTTATCCGTCCTTCCATCGTCTTCATTTTCCAGTCCATGCAAATTGTATACAGAATGTATGTTTGTTGGGGAACGGACTTTCCTCCTTGTAGTTTACACATTGTTGGCAAACTATTATTATAAAAAAATATGTTTTGAGATGCCTACCGGTAAGCAGAGCTCTCCCACAATCTGCTATTTGATGACACACTGCCGAAAAAAAAAAAATAAGGTTGATTTAGCTATTATGGCTAATAGCTGTTGTTAGACTTAACCCCTATTCTCTAACTTTAAAGAAACTCACCCAGGCATTAAATGCTGCCTGAAATGCCTAGTATTTTACTTGATATGTTTGTTAAATCTTGGGGAGTTAAGCCTGGAGTTAACAGCTTCAGAGAGAGAGAGAGAACTTCATTTGACATTAGTTATATATTAGTTCAGCTGAGTTGGTGCGTAGGAATCACATTATGAATAACTGGCTGGAGAATTTTTGCCTTGCCATTTTAATATTGAGGAAATCAAAAGTTAAGATGCCAGCTTACCATCTCTAGAAGGCAGAGGGCACCCTTTGCCCATGCATGGTGATAGGAAGAGTGTGGGTCAGGCTAGCTAATTCCTCCTTCTGTCCCCACTGAGTTTTCTGCATTTGGGTAGGAATCTAGGTGCGCAATCTGGGTTTTCAGAGTACAAACTCATACCAGCCAGCACTCCACAGAGGAGATGAGGGGCTGTCTTGTGCAACACCCCTATCCTTCTCCCACCAGAACCCCCTCCAGCCACACCGATACCTCTTGCTGGTGACTCATTCCTGCCCAATTCCTTTGCAACTTGGCATCCTTCACTGGATTTAGGAACCGATTTTGGAAACAGAAATAGTTTCCCCTACAAAATGTTGGGAACATGATAAACACAGCAAAATAATTTTCAGTGCTTACTTTTTCACTGAGCTTAATGGACCTCAGTTATTCATTTGGACCGGCTCTCACTTTCAGTGTTTCATAGACTATTCAGATCCACAATGGATCCGGTTGCTTTGGTTCTAGAACTTCAACCCACCCAGCAACGTTGTACTATCTGGATGGGCTGTCAGGCAACTCGAGCCCAAGATTTTGGTGTCGGAATCCAGGAATGACCTGCACAACTCTTACATCTCTGCTACGAGCAGCTTCATGTTAATGGCAATTAGCTATTTTGGCTACACCGAATCGCCAGCCTGAGTCAAATACTAACTCTGGCTGTCTGAATAAAATGAGTTTGACACCCCTGATACTAGACTGAGTACTGTCCAAGGAGAGGAACTATTGAAGGATTTCTGTCCCCCACCAATGCTTCCATAAATTGCCTAGTGATTATAAAGTATGATAATAATTAATTCAATTCAATAATCAGGATAGTAATCAGGTGATCAGCTTGACCTTTAGCAGAAAATAGGACAGCCAAGAGATTCATTAGTTATGATATGTAAATAAATTTGTAGCAATTTGCATACAGTCCCCCCAATCTGATTTAGCAAGGAGAGATGTGTGTGAAGTCTTGAATTCTGTCTGGTTCCAGTTAAAAGAGTAACTCCAGAGTAACTCCAGAGTAACCCCAAATCCAGAGTAACTACAGGAGCACATAAGAGACTTTATGTGCACCCGTAGTTACTGCACCACCTACTGAAAACCTATGGGAAATTCATATTGGAATCCAGAGTAAGTTGTTCTAACACCGGAGCAAGGACTACCCATACTTACTCTGGATTTTGCCCATAGTTAGTGGGATTGAGAAAACAACTTCTTACAAACCTGGAGAGCCTCTGTGGATTTGAGAAATAGTCAATCAGGTTTGGACCAGTGCTCCAGTGTAGTTAAGTCATGCTGGCTGAAATTATTCATCCAGATTAAGTATTGTTACTTTCAAAAAGAGTAATAAAAGTTTACTCAGTGCTCATCCCAGCTACAAATTCTTCCCTGTTTATTCTTTTATTTTATTTATTTGCTTATTTTTACATCAAGAAAGCAGCGGAGGAAACTCCGCCTGGCCCATTCCCTGATTTCCTGAATTTGGAACAAATTGATGGTGGTTGGCTTAGAGAGTTCAGAGTCACCCAAGATTTAAACCCAGGTCCATTTAAACCATTCTCTGCATACTTCATTGTATCTCACCTCCCTTTCCGTGTTTTTTTTTCCATACATACATACATGCATACATACATACATACATACATACATACATACATACTGTAGGAAAGTGAACACAGAATAAACTGAAAACAAATGGCCAAGGTTGCATGAGTACCCACACAGGTCAGGGTGACCAGACGTCCAGTTTTTCCAGGAAATGTTCTCTCTCTCTGGAAAAGGACTTAAATGTCCTTAGAATCATACAATCCTAGAGTTGGAAGGGACATGGTAGGTCATCTAGTCCAACCCCTTGCCTGCAGTAGGAAATCCTCCTAGAGCATCCCTGACAGGTGCATGTCGAGCCTCTGCTTATTTTATTTTTCCCTATGACCAGACAGTGTAGAGCCTTCCTGTAAAGAATATGCTATCTATAATAAATTATAGGTAACACAGTAGTTTTAAATTTAATAAGAAGTTATAATAGTGTTTAAGCTGACCACATGAAATCAATATACTCTGCATGTGTTTTTAGCTTTTATTTTGTCATGTCCTAAATTTTCCTTGGATGTCCTACATTTTTCAGTGTCGTGTCCTTTTTGGGGGTGGTCACCCTGTGCACAGCCTGAAGCTGGAGATGTGATGTTATCCATTTTCAAAATGCCAAAGTCCTCCCCTTTCGATGAGTAAGTGGATACTGCCACAAATGTGTCCAAATTCTGGGAAATAGTCCCGACCAAGAGCCTGTAACCAAATCCCTCCAGTCTCTCCTCCTCCAGTAATCTCTGCATCTAAAATCAATAAGCTTTGCTGAACCCCATCCATTTGTCATGAGTGTTTGTTTCCTGTGATGATTTCTTGTTCTTGTGCCAGATAAGTCCTTGGCTAGTGATGCCAGCCAAGTCTGGCTGTACAAATGTGCCAGTGTGACTGCCAGACGGTGTAATAATGCAGGCTCCCAAGATAACCACATTGGAGAGGAAGCAGGCTTGGGACACTAATTGCGTCTCTAAAGGCCACCCAGTGAATCTTGGGGTGCAAGCGCTTGAGTCTGTGGTTGGAGACAAGAGTCAGATGTAGATTGGGAGAAACACCCTTTCCCAAGTCTAATTCATGGGATATGCTTTGATCTTTCAGTGCATCCTTATCTGTGTAGTGCAGTGGCATAGCTGGGGGGGGCAAGACACTACGTTTCGCAGGGGTCTCAATGCGCCGTGCAAGCAGCCCCCTTCCACTCCCCTTTAGTGCTATTCCAGGCAGCGAATGCCTCCGTTTTTGGAAACAGAAGAGTGTCTGTTTGCAGCCTGTTTTTCCCTGTCATTTCTGTTCTGACTTTCCGGCTTACCCCCCTCGAACTCCCCCGCCACCCCTGCATACAATGCAATTGTATCTCAGCAAAATCCTGTCTGCAAACAATTAACAGTGCCATTTCCTGGGATGGTGTAATGCCTGTGGTATATTTAACGGGTCTTAGAACATTTGCTTCAGTGCACACTTAGATTGCTTGGAAATCCTTAAGTGTTTAATAATGTACAATCTTAAACCGGTAAGGTGAGCCTGCAGGATTGTGACCCAGCATGCCGAATGTGGCCCAACACTGGGGCCTGACAGGTGACTGAAAATCTCTTTATTCTTGTTCAGTAAGCATTGGATGGGTCAGAAGGAGCCAGCAAGGGTCCCAACATTGCAGATCTTTGGGGAGGGGGGCAATGCGCTGGGACACACTGTGCCTTAATGTAACAAGGACACCATCTTACTTTGGCTTATCTTTTTTGTATCCAGGCTATTCTCTCAACAATTTGCTTTTTCCTCCATGATACTTGCTCAATGTCCCCATTATTCAGTAGATGTTCCGGCCCTGCTTATGGATAAAAGGTATAGGTTCCCCAAACAGTTGAGCACCTGCTTTTCTCTGATGCAGGAACAATCCCTTTTTTCAAAGGTTGCCGTATGTTCCTAAAACAGGGACAGCCTCGATTTGGGGGGATGGTGTTCACGTACTGACAAGTGTGATGTAGGGTCCTGTCCTGATTTTGTGGAAGAGAATTATGGCAACCCTACCTTTTTCACAGGTTTCTTGAGCATCAGTTTCAAGCACAGCTAGGTAGAGAAAACCGGAGACCAGTTGCCTGCTGCGTGGGGAGCTTCCTGAAGCTGAAGCAATATCTACACATCTTCCTGGTACCACCTCGTTCCTGAGCTGGGAGGGTGTCCTGTGTTTGCTGTTGATGCATGTGGCCACTTGTGGAACAAAGTTCTCCAACCCACCCATCATCCAAAATGGCTCCAGAGGAGAGGGAGCAGACATGGCACATATAGGCACCTGCAAAACAAAGTGCTTTGCCCCCCTCTAGCTATGCCACTGCTGCATTCCTGTCTCTTTTTCTACCTTTCTCTTGTTTTGCCTCTACATCCCTCTTCTCCTTCCCACAGGCAGCCTGTCTGTCTCATCCTCCCTTGCTTAATAACAGTGAGTCACTATTCACACAACACTAAATTAAGCTGCTAATTAAATATGGGGTTTTTCTCGTTAGGGCTCTAGACATGCTGTACTTAAACAGCACACCAAATTATTGTTTGCTTGCATTCTCCTTCCACCAAAAACTTTTTTTTCCCCTTCTTCGGCTCGACTGAACCAACAACAAGCCTGCACTTGCAAAGGCACAGATTCCAATTCTCTTTGGGCATTGCAGTCCTTGTGCATCAAAATCAAATTCTGTATTTCAGCACAACAAAAGCTGGGGAAACAATTTCTGTTTGCTGTGTGGAATTCAGCCTGTTATATGGAGTTATTGCCGTTTAGGAAAAGCACTCAGCCCTCATTTCTTTGGTCCCAGAACAAGTGTCCCCTGGGTCCTACCCCCTTCAGTATGGAAGGCCTTCTCTGTTTTGAAAACCCAGGGGCTTGATAGATGGCCCACATTTTAAAAATTCCTCATTGTTTAATATTTAAACGCTTTAATAAGGTCCGTCTTTAAATTACTCACATTTTTAGCAGTCTGATTTAAATACGTATAGTACAACAGTGTTTCTTAGCCAGTGGTATGGGTACCATCAGTGGTACTTGAGAGAGCGTCTGGTGGTACCTGTGCAACTCCTGGACATGTTGGCATAGCTAGAAGGGGGCAGAATAGTCAGTCTTGGAGGGAGAAAGAGGGACACATGCAGTAGCTGCAAGGCTTACCAGGATGACCCAAGCCTTTGCAACCCTACTCTAAAGTAGTCCCACTGCAGCAGGTCATTTGATAAAGTTTCTTGTCCCAAACAGCAACAGAGCCACAAGGAGCCATGTGGTGGGAAAGTGTGTCCACTACGATGCGCTCCCCATTCCCCATCCCGCTTCCCTGCCCCATCCATGTGTCCTGCTCAGGCTTTATTTAAAAGTGCTTTCCCCCCAGCCAGACACCCACATTTAGCAGTAACATCTTATGAGTGAGTCACATCTTGGGACCACAGAAGGTGGATGGCCCTGTGTGAGTGCTTCCCCTCCCCATGGCCATGGGAGATCACTTAAGAACATAAGAAGAGTCTCCACTGGATCAGGCCAAAGGCCCATCCAGCTTTTTGTATCTTGCAGCAGCCAATCAATCAATCAATCAATCAATCAATCAATCAGTACTTGTAAACAGGAGAACATAAGAAGAGCCTCCACTGGATCAAGCCAAAGGCCCATCCAGTTTCCTGTATCTTGCAGCAGCCCATCCATCCATCCATCCATCCATCCATCAATCAGTACTTGTAAACAGGAGAACATAAGAAGAGCCTCCACTGGATCAAGCCAAAGGCCCATCTAGTCCAGCTTCCTGTATCACACAATGGCCCATCAGATGCCTCCCAGAGCACACAAGACACCTGCATCTAGGTGCCTCCCCTGCATCTGGCATTTTCAGGTTGCCCACATCTACACCTATCTCTGCACACACACATATCATGGCTTGTAACCTATGATGTTCCTTTCCTCTAGGAATTTGTCCAATCTCTTCTTAAAGGCATTAAGGCTAGATGCCATTGCCACGTCCTGTGGCAGGGAGTTCCACAGACCAATTATATGCTCAGTAAAGTAAACTGCGGAGACAGTTTTCTCTTGCCTCTCTCTGCTTCTGCAAGGAACAAGGAGAGAGAGAGAGAGAGAGGGAGAGAGAGAGAGAGACCTGTTTGCCAGGAAGAGGCGGCCACCGAGGCCACTGAGGGTGGGGGACGCCACCGTTGAATTCCTACAGAGGGTTGCCAGGTTACAATGTGGAGATTGATGCTAGAGCTTTAAATTTAGCACGCGGTGGTTCTCCTGCCATCTCCCTCCTCCGTGTTTGGAGGAGATTCACCTGCTTGCATTTTTCAACCTGATAGAGACACACAAGCAGGGTAGTGGGATGGCCCTTACAGATGTAACCCCTGCTAACTGGGCAAGAGGCACTCTTTCAAGTGGGTGTCCCTCTTTTATTTAGCAGGGGGAGAGTAACTGGCCCTCCACACCCCAGCAATGTCTGTTCAAGTGGCTTCTGCTGGTGTTCTTTTAGCATATTAGATTGTGAGCCCTTTTGGGACAGGGACCATTAGCTATTAATTAGCTATTAATTTTTTCATTTTATTGTAAACTGCTTTGTGAACTTTTCAGTTGAAAAGCGGTATATAAATATGTAGATAGATAGATAGATAGATAGATAGATAGATAGATAGATAGATAGATAGATAGATAGATAGATAGATAGATAGATAGATGGATGGATGGATGGATGGATGGATGGTGAATTGGCAGAATTTGGAAGTCTTTCCAGATGTGATTTCCCAGTAGGGATGCATGATGTATACGGTGCACTTCATCAGAGGAGCCATAGACTGTAGCTCACTCCTCGACTGCCATTATATTAAATAGCACAGGAGCAGTTCCAGTAAAGAAAGGTGGCAACTTCAGTTTTGGAAACATGCTTCCCTTCCTAAATACTATTCCTGGAGAAAGATACGTGTGAGACGCTGGTATTAAAAAAAATTGAGATTACGGGCAAACTGGGGAGTCCTTGCTCTGGTGTAAGAACAACATACTCTGGATTCCAATATGAATTTCCCACAGGTTTTCACTAGGTGGTGCAGTAACTTTGGGTGCATGTAAAGTCTCTTATGTGCTCCTGTAGTTACTCTGGATGTGGGGGTACATTTTGGATATTTCGGAGTGGGGGGTGTTTAGCAAAGCATCATATATTTTGTTTTTGAAGACTGCACAGAGTCTGCCTTAATAGAACAAACCTGCTGTTTGGGGTTTTTTTTAAAACCCCAAACCCAAGCTAACCTTTTGTTTCTCAGACAAATGCTCTTTTGTACTGCGGATGTATGGTATTTTAAATTGGTTCCTTGATTTCTCTCCTTCTTTCTTTATCTGCTCTCAGAGACTTTTCCTGATTAGGAGAGATTTTGCACTTCACTACTTGATTAAATAATGAATACATTTCTGTTTGATTTGCAGTTGCTTACTTAATTAAATTTCTTTTCAGTGCCCCAATTTTCATTATAATTTCAATTTTGCATTTAATCACTGTGTTGTTCTTTGCCGCCACCTTTCCTAATAGGGGTCTATTCTCCTGTCAGAACGCTCGGAGAACTCAGAGGGGAATTACATGCCTATATCAAGGGCAGGGGAAAATCTCCTATTGGTGCAGTTATTTGTGAAGTTAATGAGGGAAGGGAGAACTTAAAAGAGATTGAAACATTTTTGATCCACGCGTGTCTCAAGGAAACCTCCATCTAAATACCAAGGAAAGTGGTGCAAGAATGGTTGGCACCTATTGCGTTTCTTGATGCATAATTGTGCTTAAGAAACTGTCTCTCGAGGTCCAAGACTAAGCCAGAGTTCAGGCTGTGAATCCTATAAGCACTAGGGAAACTGGGTCAGTGAAGAGCAAAGTCCCCTTTAGGGGCTAAACTACTACCACTATTAGGATTAAGCCCCATTCCCTTTTGAACCCACCTCTTAGTTTGACATTCTTTAACTCAGTTTCCTCTCAAATGCTTCCAGTACAGGGTGACCAGATGCCCAAACCTCAAAAGGAGGACAAGGTCTTGGATTCCTCTCAGCCTGGCCTTCCCGGCGGACAACGACACATTTACCTTCTCATGAGTAAAGCTGCGATATTGGGCACTTTCACTTTCCCATAGAGCTCAATGCATATTTTTTATTTTTAGTTTTTTGGCCATAACTTTTGATAGGAAGGAGATATTTCAAAACTGTTTTGTGCATTGGATTCTGCTCTTCAATACAAATCCAACGACATATGACATGATGGGGACTGCACACCATTGCAAAGTTCCATAACAAACCCAAAATGGAGGACAATAAAGCCCTTTTGGAGGACACCCGGACAGCAGACTAAAAAAGAGGACAAATACGGAAATTTTCAGTCATATGATCACCCTGACCCAGTAAGATGATCTTTGTAAGATCTGAGCTGCTACAGCAAACCACAGCCCATTTGCCACTGTGCTCTTACCCAAATGTAAGATCCAAAATCTTTCCCAAAATCTTTCCCAAATTGCTTTCTTACCCAAATGTAATTTCCCCCGAGGAAAAAATTGCCAGGGGGTTGTGTCCAGCATGATAATTATGTGCATTTATACTAGCCTGGTCTCAAGTTAGCCCACTTGCAATTTATCTGTGGCTAGGAGCATGCTGTCTTCCATATCATCATCATCACCTTCATCACCATCATCATGTCTTTGTGCAGAGAAGCCTGAGGGTTAGAATCAAGCACTTTGTCCATTTTGCTCTAGGGCAGGGGTCTCCAAACCCAGGCCCAGGGGCCAGATGCAGCCCGCAGCAATCCTCTATCTGGCCCTCATCCAGATTCTCTGGTCTATTGAGAGCTTCACAATCAGAACTCTGCTCTATCTGCATCCAGAAGGTGTTCTGAGGATCTCAGAAATATATAGAGGTTCCATTTCTAATGTATTTATTTGAATTTAATATTTAAATTTTTTTGGCTCTTGACAACATGCCAGATATTTGATGCAGCCCTTAGGCCAAAATGCTTGGATACCTCTGCTATAGGGGACCAGAATGACTTGCAAGGGTAAGGGCCACTTGCACACTGCAGTGAGGCTCCCTGCAAAACTTAGATTTTTGCAGCCATTCTAGCCACTTCAACTACTTATGGTGAAGAGAGCCTGAATGGTATAGCGGTTAAGGAGTTGGACTGAGACCTTAAAAGATCCAGGTTTGAATCCCCCTTTGGTCATGAAGCTTCCTGGATGATTTTGGGCCAGTCACTCACTCTCAGCCTTACCTACCTTGCAGGGTTGTTGTGAGGATAAAAGCTTTGTAAACTGCCCTGAACATTTGCTTTGGAATGAGAACGATGGGGTATAAAAGCCATAAAGAAAACTTTTATATTTATTGGGGGAAGGAGTTGCATATATGACTACTTGGGCTCTTTGCAGACATGGTGATAATCGTGGCATAGCTACAGGGGGTGCAAAGCACTAGTTTTACAGGGATCCTCATTCTCCTCTCTTTTGCTCCCTCTACCCAGAATGGCTCCAAAGGGAAGGAGCTGCTTTGTCTCCCTGCAAATTCAGTGTTTTGCATCCTCTCTAGCTATGCCACTGGATGGAAGAAATTGAGATGTAAGCCCGATTCAGGCAAAACTCATGAGTGGCATAGTAGAAAGCCCTGTCCCTTCCACCTATAAACTCCAGAACCCCCACTCTCTTTCCAATGCAAACAGTGCATATCTACAACCACAAATGTTGCATGCATGAGGGGGGGGGGCTTTGGGAATGCTGCAGTTGCCGGTGCATTGATCCCCCCACCCAGCCATATGTGAAACATGCAGACCCACTTGTTTTCCTGGATATTGATACAACCTTGTACTAGTTTTATAATAGTTTAGCCATTCTCGTTCCCCCATCAGTGGATGGGACAGTCCCACCAGTGAATGAGCCAGTTATGTTCTAGGTGCATGACTGGCTGGGTCGAACACATGCATATTTCAGTGGTGTAAGCAGGGGAGACCTATGTTCATCTGTCTCACTGTAAGATCGCATCCGGCAGAGGGCAGCATTAAAGCATCCAGCAAACAAGCAGACCTGGTGTAGGTGTTAATTGAAGCGCAGGCCTTTGGATACTGCACAAAAACCACCTGCAGGGAATTCCTCTTTAAAAGTCCTTCAGGCAACTAGCTAAATAACGGGAAAGAGAGAGGAGCTCTTAACAGGTGCTTTGTTAAACCACTTCTGCAAATAATGAAAAAGGAGACATCTGTTTTTTTCCCCTATAAAGAATTTGTGAGCAATTTTTATTCTGTATTTGGAATTTAGAAGCACGCACACGTGTGTATGTGTTTGCATGCTTGCATGCTCTATCATGTGCTTGCATGTTCTTCTTCCTTGTCCTAGTGATTATCCCACATAGGAGGAGGGTCTGCAAGGTTTGCATGTCTTTCTCCACTTGGCACAATCAAAGGCATCTTCAGGGATGACACGCTGCATGCCCTAAATCACTCTGAGCACAATCCTAACCATGTCTACTCAAACGTAAGCCCCATTGTGTTCAGTGGATCTTACGCCCAGGAAAGCATCTTTAGGATTGCAGCTTCTGTCAATGCGCTTGCATGCTTTGTCGTGCTGTTTTGTCGTTCTCTGCCAATGATCACCCTAACCCCAAACTGTCCCCTAGTTACTGGTGCAGCTTCCAATTTTGGGGTTACCTGCATTATGTAAATCATTGTTTTCCAACTTACCCTGCTTTTTTAATGTGTGCCTTATTAAAATCTCAGTTTGTATGTGTGAGTTATTTGCGTGGACAGTTCATCTCCCTCTCCAAGTCGAAGTGAACATTTATCGGGGGAAACGCATCTTGGATCCAGTACCCATGTGCTCATATCTGCACATGAAACACTACTGCATCAGGCAGATATGAAGTACCTTCATATCTTGCAGCCCCCACTCCCATTTGAACTGCTGTCTGCACAGAGAAAGATGCCTGTTCCCAACATGTCATCACAGACTCATGTAACCAAAGAAACAGAACTCAGAGTCTGACTATGCAGATCAAGGTTAGCACCACTATTCTTCCAGGGAGAAACATCCAAACATTTTTAGTAAGAGGAGACAAGGAAGTTTCTATGCTATAAGTGCAGTTTTTTCAGGGAGTTCACCTGCATTTTTGATGGGAAGAGTCTAGGAGGTAGGATAGTCAATGGTAATTCTGCAAACATCTTTGCAGAAGCATCAGGCACTGTGCTTTTGCACACAAACTTGTGTGGAAAGGATGCCAGGGTCCCCTGTCTGTGCCACACTGGGTAGCATGGCCCTTACAGTAGTCGGCTTGGCACTCGCAGTCCCTTACTTTCATAATACAGGTGTCCCTCATTATCCACTAGGGTTCTGTTTCGGACCCTTCCATGGATTAAAAAAAATCAATGGGTTTTTGAAAAAGGAAAATTGATGTAAAGATCCATTTCCAGGTTTCTTGCTCTTCCACTGCTTCTGATGGAATACGGTTGTGCCTCAGCACCTGCAGGGGTTTGATTCTGGGACTCCCTGCTGATGCCAAAAGATGTGTTAAGTTAAAGAAGTTCAAAATTGTAGTATAAAGTTGGAGTATAAAATTGTATTGTGTGGAGTATAAAGGAGTATAAAATTATCCTTGTTTGAAAACAGCTTTTCTTACTGTTGTAGTGAGGCAGTCAGCAGTTAGAAATGCAAGTGATGCCCTGCCTTTCCTTGGCTCAGCTGAAAAAGGCAATGATTGCCTATGTGACTGCTTCTCTACAACAGTAAGAAAAGCAGTTCAAGAAAGCCATTATTATAGTCCCTTAGTCACTGTTACCAAAAGAATGAAGCCGAAGTGTAAGCAAATGAAACGTTAGTCCCCCGTTCCTTATTTCTTTCCTCCCTCTATTGCCTCCTCTATTTTGAATTTTAAACTGTGACCTTCTCCAGGCAGGGATTGATCTTGCTTTTGCTTTTTAAGCCTCATGTCCATTTCACAACACTATCCTTGGCCTTGTGCCTACAATCCTGACGCCTCTCATTGTGGAAATTAAGTGCTTGGCCTTTGAGAGGGACTTGGTGAAGCCACCAACTCCTGCCTAACACATACAATGCCACCTGTTGATCTGGCTTCTGCTTATAAAAGTGCTTCGCTTGATTCTGCATCTTAAAATCTTGGTGTTTTTTTCACATGCCAGCCTGCGAGTTCAAATCCTGCCATCTGGCTATTCGTATCACTTCCAAATGCACAAAAGGAGGCTGCAAAAGGTTTTTTGGGACAGTGAAATTCTCAAATGAACCACTTTTATATTTATATTTTTAGAAACCTGGTCACTCTGCTAATGGAGAATGAAACCCGGAGTAAGATATGGTTACGACTTGGAGCCCAATTCTATGCATATCTGCTCAGAAGTAAGTCCCATTATGGACTGTGGGTGGCGCAAGTGGTTAAGTCACTGTGCCTGTTAACCAGCAGGCCAGGGTTCGAGACCCGGGTCAGCCCCACAAGACAGGTGAGCTCCTGTCCTTAGCCCAGCTCTGCAACGCCAGCTGGATCCAATCGTATTGGCTCTGCCTTTCCATTGGACTAACTCAGTGGCGTGGAGAGGGGGGATCTGCTGCTTGGGTAACAGCCTATCCTCCATAACAATCCAACCCAGGCTTTCATGCTTCGCATGCAGCGTATGCAGCACAGAGCACGATACCATAGTCTTTCAAGACTGACGGAGGCCTGCTTTAAGTCCCATTATAGTCAAATGGGGCTAACCCTCTGCAAAGGTGTGGATAGGATTGTAGGCTCTCTTTTATTGCTATCGTTTGATTGTTAAGCCACATAGAGGTTACTGAAAATATTTTTTCTCCATGAACCCTTGTTGTCATCAAATTTTTATTGTTAACACAGTTATGATGCCACCTAGTGGAAATTCATATTGCAATCCAAACTAAATTTTATGTGCGTTGACACAAGGACTGCCATAGCTACTCTGAATTGAGGCTCTGAAGGACTGCCACAGCTACTCTGAGTTAAGGCTGCACTGGGAGTAAGACCCATTCAACATAATCTGACTTACTTCTGAGTAGACCTGCTTAGGATTGCACTGTGATTCTTCCAACATCCAATGAGGTGTAGTTATGACACAGCAGGAAATCAATAAGGAGTCAGTATGAGTCAGCATTCATTTCCATGTATGAGCTAATACTAGAACTCTTATTTAGTTGTATGAGTGTCATGAAGTTGGCCATGGATTTTGTTGTTGTGGCTGACAGATGTGTTAGTGATCTGTGTTGTTCTATATGAAAATAAGTAAATAAAGTTAATTGGGGGGAGGTTACATCCTAGAGGTGCCACTGCATTTAGGATATGCATATGAAATTTTAATTTATTCTGTGTGGTCTGGTGTGGGATGTGGTCTATCATGGGAGTGGGGCAATGAGGTTTTCCCCCTTGGTGATGCAAACACTTGTGACAGTTCTGGTTACAAGAGTGGTCAGTACTGGTGTTACAAGATTTGTGACCGCAAACGGGCCATGTGTGGGTTATAAGCAAGGAGAGACAAAATCATGGAGGGCTTGGAAGGAAGATCTGCTGGATCTGGGAGCAGAGACAACTTTTTCCTCAAGAAACAGTCCATCTCCCCCAATATTTCCCATATTTGGTGCCTCTTTTAGAAGCTTTCTAAGGCTGTTCTTTCTTCATCCAAATAATAAAGCTGAGCTACATGGGTCTTGCATTCTGTTCCTTCTCTGGCCAAAGGTATTTTGCCACCAGAGGCAGAAACTTTAAAAATATGGCAGCTTCTCCCACGAATATGGGACACAATCCATTAGGTAGTTCTTTCCAACAAACCCCATTGCGATGAATAGGAACTACCCAAGGATATGGCAAGAGTCCCATTTCTAAAGAACAGCTCAGTGGATTATATTCCAATAACTCAGATCTAACTGTCCCACCACACAAAATGATATCCTACATTTGCCACCCATAGCACCACATCTCCTTACCTGATTGTAGGTTCATCTCAGTCCAGGTTTCTAAAAAAGTGAGGTCGAAACCACAACAGCTTAGTTCTCTTCCATTCCAGAAGGAGGCGGGTGAGGATTAGCCACGTCTATGTTTCTGACCTACATAGGTTTCTCCTTTATGATAATAAACATGTCGCTGGAAAGTCATGATGAATAAACAGAGCTTTGCGGAGCCCGAGGTCAGACTGAACCCCGGAATTTACATTTTCAGGCTGAAATCAAATCAACCTGTGAAGGTGTTTGTTGGAAAGGCTGAGTTTGTGCAATATTAATCTTCTGAGAACAATTTTCTATCACTCCCACTTCTTCAGAAACATCTGACCCCCTTACGACGAGAAAGCCCTGGCTTTCTTACATAGGGCTTTAAGGGTTGGAGCTAACTCGGGGGATAGGATTTGCGTATAGCTTGCCCGGAGTGGGCATATCTGGGAGCACTGTGGAAGTGGATGAATTTGCATAGCAATCAGCATGTTGCACAAATGGGAAATATTTCCATTGCCATGTGTGGCTGTGCACAAACTCTTTTTAAGAGTGCACAACTCCAGCGCTACAATACTTCCTGCTACTAGATTTTATTAAAATGAGCGGAACTGCTTAGTAAGTTCAACCCTGTGAATGTTCTGCAATGAACAACTGACCTTCTGCACCAAATGGCTCTTATGTAGGACCGATCCATGATCTCCTAACGCAGTGATTTTCAACCTTGCTCACTTCATGGCACACCTGACAAGGAACTAAAATTGGCAAGGCACACCATTAGTTTTTTTTTACCATTGATAGGGCACACTCTGCTGCTGGTCGGGGCACAAATCCCCCAACTGCCCTCTCAATGGTGCCCCCAAAGTCCCACAGCACACCTGCACACCATTTACAGCACACTAGTGTGTCACGACACCAGTGGTGGGATTCAAATAAATTAACAACAGGTTCTATGTCCTAATAATCTAAATTAACAACAGGTTCCATGTCCCATAAGTAACTGGTTCTCAGAACCAGGCCCTCACTAGCAAAGGGTTCAGTAGAACCTGTGAGAACCCCCTGAAGCCCACCACTGCAACACAGTGGTTGAAAATCACTGTCCGAATGCTGGAGTTTCCTAATGCCAAATGTATATAACTTATACATTATATTATATAACCTGTATATAACTTATACAGGTTCATTTAGGAGCTTGTCATAGGTTGATGATATACAAGCTTGACATAGGAAGTTGTCATAGAAGAAGGAAGTCTTTTTCACCATCTTAGCTGAAGAATACTAATTATTTGCTAAAGTTTGTAGTAGTGTTTGTTCCCTTTGGAGTAACTTACGTGGCATCTTGGGACCTTATCAGCATGACTCAGGACATGGAGGAGGTTGCTCCAGCAACACGGATCAGCCAATGCGCACTTCCAGTGGCATAGCTAGAGGGGGTGTAAAGCACTAGGTTCTGCAGGGCGTGTCACTGTGGCATGTGGCCACTACCCTTTGAAGCCGTTCTTGGATCATGAGAATGGTTCCAAAGGGGAGGGACTCACGCTACATAGTGAGGTTGCCTGCAAAACTTAGTGCTTTGCACCCACTCTAGCTACACTACTGCTACCAGTGGTGCTATATAAACCACTTAAACAAATATCAATTCATGTTCAAGGATCATATGCTCGGACCAACTGCACAAAGTTTCGGTGGGAAAAGGACTGAAATGAGGGTAAGCAGTGCAACAAAATTCATTTATTTTAGTAAAAACCAAATACTGTAACAAATAACAAGGACGTTATAGGACAAATATCATGACGTTCTATGATAGAATCCTATATAATCTATGTAGGGTGAGCCAATCAGAGCTCCTCCTTTACTCCTTGAGGATCCCTGCTTGGCACTGCCTTTCTCTTTTACATTTGAGGGTTTGGTGACTAATTTGGAGATCTTTAACATTCATCTTAGGTTGAATCCTTGAATGCAGCAGGTGAGGACTATTGAGTAGAGGAGATCCTTTTGTTTTCCTAATTTCCCCCCGATTGCTACTTCAAAGATTTGGTGAGAAACCCACCTACCTAATTGCAGTTTGCAAGATCCCCAAAACTCACTTCTGCTGCTCCGCTACAGAGTTCATCCTGATTTCTTAGTTCATGAGAGCTCCCTGTTATCAGGGAAGGAAGGTTATGTGACCTTTAAGTGTGAACAAGCCTTAGGAAGAAGGGGAAAAAAATCCATACGGGCAATCCTACAAGGTACAATTTTAGTGACAAGGTGTTGAGAGCAGGCTGTCAAATTCCTTTGTCAGGCCCTACATACTTGATATGTAGCCTAGGATCATAAAAACAGAGTTTATCCAGCATCTGGCAGACCTCAGTGACAGGCACAGAACTCTTGATTCTTGTGTTTCTTGATTAAAAGGAAGCGAAACCTGAAAATATACAGATTAAATTTCCTGGCTTACCCTACAATCCAGAGAAACTACGGGAGCACGTAACATACATTATGTGCACCCGTAGTTACCGCACCATCTAGTGAAAACTTATGGGAAATTCATATTGCAATCCAGAGCAAATTGTTCTTACACCAGAGCAAGGACTCCCCATAGTTACTCTGGATTGCACCCTTTATCTTTTTCCCAGAGCAAGGCTACCATCAGTGGTAAGTGGGACCCAATTCAGCCAGATCTGATGAAAGAAAGTGGTGTTCTCTGTGTAGGAATGAAGGGAAAATACAACTTTTGCTAGGATCCATCCTTTAGTTGCTTCTGGTACTGCTTTTGCAGGGTGAGCATATGTCCTGCTTTCCCAGGTGGTTCATTTAAACATTATAGTAATTATTAAATTTTAAACTATTAGATATAATTTAATACATTATATTTATTAATTACAAGAAATCTACATGCTGCCTTCCAGGAAAAGGAGGACAATGAAGATCTTTTTTCCAGAACACGTAGCTAAAAAAAGACGACATGTCCTGGAAAAAGAGGATATATGGTCACTGTCCTCCTGAAGAACCTCAGCATTGCAGGAAGGGGCCAAAGACTACCTCTCTGTTCTATGAACCTGGTCCTGATTGGAACTTTGATGTTGCTATTTGAGGGTCAGGTAGGATTGTGGGTGGCGCAAGTAGTTAAGACACTGTGCCTGTTAACCAGCAGGCCAGGGTTCGAGACCCAGGTTGGCCCCACAAGACAGGGTGAGCTCCTGTCCTTAGCCCAGCTCTGCAACGCAGCTGGATCCAATCGTATGGGCTCTGCCTTTCCATTGGACTAATTCAGTGGCGTGGAGAGGGGAGATCTGCTGCTTGGCTAACAGCCTATCCCCCATAACAATCCAACCCAGGCTTTCGTGCTTCACATGCAGCGTATGCAGCGCCGAGCACGATACCAGAGTCTTTCAAGACTGATGGAGGCCTGCTTTTGAGGGTCAGGGGAGCAGGCAGGCCATAATGACGCTTCTAGCATCATGTGTGATTAGTCCACCCTGCGCCCCAATTAATTTCTTTCTCAGCGACTTTGTATCACCCAGAGGCACGAAAGCAGGTGGATATCATGTCTGCCTGTCATCTGGTCTCCATCAGGGTGTTGATGCTGATGGCCTGGAAGCTTTGGAAAGTTTTTTTTTCAGTTGGCTGATAATAGGACAGCAGGCATTCTCTGTGTTGCACATTCTGGAGCTGCAATCTTATCAGCCCCACTTAGGGTGCATTCTGTAGGTACACGTCAGGCCAGCTGTGAAGACTGCAGCCTTGAACTCTGTTGAGAAAGACTCCCGACTTGTGCAGAGGAAAAAAAGTGGCCGAGGGGCACTCAACTTGGTTGTCCTCCTAACTTGTCCAGCTTTTTAATGTCAAATCATCTTAGGGCTCCCATCAGTTGCATGCCTAGGGGAGAACTGAGAGACCCCTGGGTACTTCCTTCAGGGGGTGACACACTGGGGGTGACCAAAATAAAAAAATAATGCTAAAATAGCTAAAATAGGTTGGAAAACCCCATTAGGTCATATACCATTGAATGTGTATTTTCCAGAAGAATCCAGTGCAAAAAAAGCTTAGCGATATCTCATTCCTATCAAAATTTATGGTGTAAGAACTAAAAATAAAATGCAGTGCCCTATGGAAAGTGAAACTGAGCCACACTGAGCCTTTACTTGTGTCTTAGGCTACAATCCAGAGTAACTATGGGACCTTTTACATCGACGTTACGGTGCCACCTATGGGAAACCTATGGGAAATGCATAGAGCAATTTCATCGACCTTTTACATCGACGTTACGGTGCCACCTATGGGAAACCTATGGGAAATGCATAGAGAATTAGTGCCACTTACATCTTCCTGTAGTTAGTCTGGATTGTAGGGTATGTCTGTTGGAAAGGGCAGATCGAGAGGAATCAAACACCCCCAGAATGGTCCTGATCCAATAAATGCAGTCTTCACAAATCAACCCAGAGGGAAGTCCATGAGTGAGCCCTATGGAATGTGGAATTAGCTGCACAGTTGTGTTTACTTATGCGTAAGCAAAGGTGCTTAGGCTCATATTCAGGTCAGACACAGAGGAATGCAAGGCCACCAGAATGGTTCTAATCCAGTGAAATGGAGTACAGCCTTATCCCCTCCCAAAAAAGAATAAAACAGAGGCTTAAGTGATAAGTTGATTTTTAAATATCTAATTAATTGTATTAATTAATACTGATAATCTTCTTCAGTAGTCCTTAGCTGGTGATTAGGGAGGTGGTCACCCTCTCAACCAATATGCAGCTGTAGGTGTAGGGTTAGGATTAGGTGGGTGTAGGATTAGGATTAGGATTAGGTGTAGGTGTAGGATTTTGTGCATCATTCACAATGTGCTTCCACTCTTGCTGATAGATGGCAATGTTTTTAGCCGCATTGGTGATCAGCTGCTGATTCTTTAGGTCTTGCCCAACCAATTTAAGCCACATCTTTTTCGGTGCTGCTTGTTGAACTCTCCAGTGTCCAGGTCACTCTCACCAGAAGAGCTTATGTGGCAGCCGATTGGTGTTCATTCTGCAGATGTGGTCAAACCATCTCAGTCTGTGTTTTTGGATTAGTTCTTCGACTGAGGGTTGATGGTTGCACCATTCCCATATTGTGATGGTGGCGGGCACAAACAGAGACACTCAGGATCTGTCTCAGGCATTGCATTTGGAAGGCATCAAGCTAATTTTACCATATGGGGATGTCAAAAAATTTGTGGCTCCTGGATGCCAAATGACATAGGTACACCATTGGCTCCCATATTTAAAAATGCAGATCTCCTTTTTTCAATGCAGCCAATTTAGTTTTCCAGTGCCGCAAAAAGCCGGAGACTGAAGGTCTATTACCTGGTGGTGTCAGAAGGAGCATTTTAATTAATCTGCATCTTTGATTGTAATGTGAATCATCACAAGCATTAAACTTGGCTGAAGTCATGTGGAAGAGTCAGACTTGTGCTAATGGCAGGTCCACAAAAGCCACATCAACTAAGGGTGCAATCCTGAGTAACTACGGGGAGTCCTTGGTGTAAGAACAATTTGCTCTGGATTGCAATATGAATTTCCCATAGGTTTTCACTAGGTGGTGCAGTAACTACAGGTGCACGTAAAGTCTCTTACGTGCACCCGTAGTTACTCTGGATTGTAGGGTTAGACACTCTTATTTTAACGCTGAAACTGGAAGAATGCAAAGTGGCAAAGCTAAAGAGGATGCAAAGCACTAAGTTTTGCAGGTGCTTGAATGCACTGTGCAAGTGGCGCTTCCATATCCCATTCGGAGCCACAACTATTTGGGGGGGATGCAGGGAATGCCCAAGGCTGGTGCTCAGCCCTCTCCTAGGAGGGAGGCAGAAGTCATGTCAGTCTTGGAGGGAGATGCAGGGGATGTGTGCGACTGAGGCTCGGCTCTCTCCCAGGAGAGAGGTGAAAGTGGCATAACTAGAGGGGGTTGGAGCAGTCAAGTCTTGGAGGGAGCCTCACCCCTTTGGAGCCATACAGCTCCAATTTGCCCCCCCTTCCTGGAATGGGGGGGGTGAGGCTCCCTCCAAGACGAGACTGCTCCAATCCCCTCTGGCTACATCACTGGTTTGGGTTATGATCAGTGACGGGATTCAAATAAATTAACAACAGGTTCTATGTCCCAATAACCTAAATTAACAACAGTTCTATGTCCCATTAGTAACAGTTCTCAGAACCAAGAGCTCATTAGCAAAGGGTTCTATAGAACATGTGAGAACCCCCTGAAGCCCACCACTGGTTATGATCAACCAGAGACTTTTGGGGGCTGAGTTCCAAACAAGCACAGATAGAGTCTCCATTCATGCTCCAGAAATTTTGCTCCGTTTCTGAACATTTCTGTGAACATGGATTGCTCCAAATGCAGCCAACTTCTGTTCCTTTTCATCAGGAACGTTCTCTGCTAGTCACTCTGCTTGGGTTATCACATCAATATATTGATCCTTTTGGATGACGTCTCCCTACGGTGCAGTTTGCTGATCAAGGTGGTACAGCTGTTTCCAACGTATTTTTAAAAACACTTAGCTGAACTGGGCAAAGGAATCCCGTAAGCCCAGAGGAGTTCACAAATGTTTTATGGATTTCTGTGGCCGCATCAAAGGCTGCTTGATGTGAGTTAATGTTTTGTTTTTTCCCCCTATGAACTTTAATCAAGTGTTGCAGTAGAAGCTTACTGAGATATGGAGGCAGCTGTTTTTTCTGAAGCAGATCAGATGCAAGGTCAGCTTTGCCATTAGGTTGTCCAAGACTTCTATTCCCCAGGTGGCCACCTGGCTTGAAAGACCTGATGTAGATCAGGGCCCATGAGGGCAGAGGGTTCGTTACACCTGTGCCCAGGATCAAAGGGGAGCCTAGGAGCTAAAAGGGGAAGCCTGAAATTTCTGGGGATCTCCAAACATGTTTGAATATATGGTGTGAAGGTTGGCAATCACATTTTGTGCAAGCCTAGATAGTTTTATGTATCTTAATTTTCTTTACAGCCATTCCATGTGGGGTGAGCAAAACGGAGGTGAACATCTGGCTCTGAAGTGAGGCCGCTTCTGACACGCTATGCTAAAGTTCCATTCAAAAGCTAGTGCTTTGCCTCCCTCTAGCTACACTGCTGCTAATGGATACCCTACAACTATATCCTACTGATCCATATCCCCTGAAGCAGATTCTGTGCCAGATGCAGGGGAGGGCACCTGGATGCAGGTGCCATATGTGCTCCCCAAGGCATCTGCTGAACCGCTGTGTGATCCAAGAAGCTGGACTAGATGGGCCTTTGCTCTGAGACAGTGTATGTTCTTACAAACAGACCACACACCTACTGTGGCTTCTTCATGCTTGTCTGTCTGTCTGTCTATCCATTTATTTATCTATCATCGTCTGTCTGTCTGAACACCCCCACAATGGGCGCAATCCAGAGTAACTACAGGGAGTCCTTGCTCCGACATAAGAACAATTTACTCTGGATTACAATATGAATTTCCCATAGGTTTTCACTAGGTGGTGCCGTAACCATGTTGACGTAAATGTCTCTTACGTGCTCCTGTAGTTACTCTGGATTGTATGGTATGTCTCTTAATTGTTGAAGAAAGAATTTCCTTGAAGAGTTTGGATTGTTCCCCCAGTTCTTACATCCTCTTGTAAGTACTAGGCGTAAGTACTGAAATAATTGCATATATTTCCTCTGCTTCCATCTTCTTCCTCTTGTGTTGAATTTTAAATTGTCAGGTCCTCTAGGTAGTATCAAGGCCTCTAATTCTTTGTAAAGTTCTCTCTGGTAGCAGTTCTTTGTGCACTTTAATATTAATAGCACTTTTTGTGTAACTAATAATAATAGTATTGAATGCCACTTTGTGAATTTGCCATTGAAGATTTGTGAATCGAATATTTTGATATGAGCATCAAAATTCAAATCAATGGTGGAGTTTTTGTAATTTTTATATGTGTGACGTGTGCCTTTTAACAACGATGTATGTACACATTTTTATTATATTTATATTATTCCTATTCAGAGTTATAAGGGCGCAATCCAGAGTAACTACGGGGTGTCCTTGCTCCGGTGTAAGAACAATTTACTCTGGATTGCAATATGAATTTCCCATAGGTTTTCACTAGACGGTGCAGTAACTCTTACGTGCACCCGTAGTTACTCTGGATTGTAGGGTAAGTGAAAGTGTGAAATGTGACAGGTCTACTTTCTTCTGAGCACATGATGCACCAAAATCAAGCTGTGCAAGTGGAGGCAAGTCATGTGCATGGCTCTGGAGAGCCTTCTTTATTTGGAAGCTAAAGTAACCATGACTAAAGAAAGAAATGAGGGGGTTGTAATGCCCCGGCTTTTCCCACCCTTTCCATCGGATGCCATTGTTTTCACAGGATGTGTCGGGCATTGTTGCCATTTTAGCACCTGATACAGTGTGAGCTTTATTGCCCTCATCAAGGATGCCCATGCCAACGTACATGCCAGTTTTGCATTCCCTAATTTTTTTGTGGCTCTCTGACCGATCCATTTCCGGAGTTCTGTGTCACCTTGTAGAGTAAAAATGCCTGCAGTCAATGCGCGAGGATAACACAGCCTGTTACTCCGCAGAGCAACCATCTGATATTTAGGAGTTAAGAGTTCAAAGAGGATTAAATCATCACTGGCAATGAAAAAAAGAGAAGAAAAACCCCCGCCATGCATTGCTTGCGGAGGTGGCAACAGTGGCAGCTGCTCTGATAATTCATGCACCGAAATAATGGCAACATGAATGGAGGAATGCTCAGGAGTTAGCCTCTCATCTACGAAAGGAGTTGGCCTTTATTCCTGGCAAGAGCAGAGGCAGAAGAAGGATGGCAACAATACTATATACATACATTTAAACCCATGTGCCCTTAACTGGAATATGCACCACTGACTTGTGGTTGTGTCCTTGGAGGCAGCAATGCACACTCAGCCTAAGACTCAATGCAGACTCAGCAATCCTATCCACATTTACCCAGGAGAAAGCCCCATTGACTATGATGTGACTATCTTCTGAGTAGACAGACATAGGAGTGGTATCCCAATCTTGCTGGTTACCATGCAAATTGAGACTGCCAATTTCATGGAAACTAAACCTGCATGTTTGAGAGCTTCATGCGCATGTCACAGCAGACATGTGCAGCACATGTGCATCAAAATCTGTGCAAAATGTCTGTGTAAAATGAAGCTACCATTGGAAGAGCCAAAGAAGTATATGATGTTGGTCCTACACTCATGCCCCTGTATCAGTTTTCGGAAGGAGCTCCATACATCCTCCAACATTTAACACCAAAAAATTATATAACAGCCTATCCTCCATATCAGTCTACCCAGGCCTTTGTGCTTCGCATACAGCGTCGAACACGATACCAGTCTTTCAATACTGATGGATGCCAATGCAATGCCCATCTAAAATAATACATATGATGGGATTTATTGCTACTTAATGAGCAAACAAAACAGATGAACTACTTTCATGAGTCTGCTCATGCAGCTAAATAAATGTTCTAATATCAACTTCAAAATAGACATTTCCCTCCAACTCAGAACACACATTTTTTACACATACGTAGTATAAATCTGTACATTTTAATTTTCACAGTGCATCTCATTTCCAAAGTACTGAACTGTTTAGAATTCATTATGCGCTAGCAAGATAGGAATCCAGTTTCCAAATAAGCCAGAGAGCCAAAATAGCTACGTCGGCTGGAAAACTTCAGCAGAAGTTACTACAGCCTTCTCATACCCATTATACCCTGAGTAGATTGTCACTTGCCTTTGAATCTATGTACAACCTGGCTGCCTTTGGCAAATATGTATCTATTAGACTGGAAGAGTTATTGATCTACTAATTAACCTGTTCAAAGATGACAAATGGGAGGTTCTTTTCTTGGGGAAGAAACCATTGAAACTGCTTTGATGCATCACCCAATAGACCTTAATTAAAAAAGGGAATATTTTCCAAAAATAGAACAAAAGGTGCTGTTAGATGTATTACGTGGGTACTAAATACTTGTATCCACAGATGTAAAAGGTGCTAAATACTTGTTAGATGTATTAGGTGGGTACAGTTGAAGGTTATTGCATGCCAGTTCTGGTGTCTCTTTCTTGCACATGTACATGCACGCAGATGACTTGCATAAATCTGTCTGAATGCCACAACCTTTTCTGTTTCCATTTGTCTGAATGCCACAAATTTTTTTGTTTCTATTTGCTCACAGGGGTGAGGCTTTCTACAAAACTTAGTTCTTTGCACCCCCTCTAGCCATGCCACTGGTGCAGTTTCCCATGGCTGATACTCTCTACCACAGTTGGACTGATGGTATCATAAGTGGGTAAGTAATCTGTCCTCTCTTTTACTCCTAAAGGGTCCTTCTTCAGCTCCGTTAAAGATGTGAAACGATGAAATCAACTTGGGAGCCATTCAGCTGCACCGTCATGGTGTCTCACAATATGTTTTGATGCCTCTAGTTAGGTATAGAAGGCTAGGGTAGGGGAGGGACTGCAAGGTTGTCATCTATCTCCAAAAGAAGTCCATAACTCAATGGTACAGTCGCTGGAGGAGATTCAGATGTAATAAACCAGTTACCTCCATTGGTTTCTTTACCCCGCTACATAGCACATGTGCACCCTTACCCAGTTGCCTTATTATCTTTCATTATCTTTACTAATCTTTACTCTGGCCACTCATACATTTCTGCAGGTCAATGCAGAATCCTATCCTGGCCTAGCGTGAGGGATGAAGAGTCCTTGGCTGATGCTTCCAATGTACCACCCATAGGAAGAAACCAGATGAGTGAAGTAAGTGGGTGAATGTTGTGGAGGATCCTTAATGGGACTCCTCAAAGTCATGCCAGTTCTTTTGCTGGTAAAGCTCTGAGAAACCTATTGGGAGAAACCTACTGGGAGAAACCTACTAGCTCAGCTGGTTTTCATGGCGATCATGATCTACAGGTATCCCCTGCTTTCAGATAGTTCATTTCAACACCTTTCAATTATACCCAGAACTCTTTCATTCAAAGCATTTCACTCTATCAACACCTCTTTGCCATTCTAAAGGCCAAAATTACCCCCTCCCCACCTTGTATCCCAGTCCCGAAGGAGTTAATGAAAATCCTTTGCAGAAATCTGCAGAAAGGAGTTTGCAGAAATCTTTATGTGGCAGCAGGAATTTGCAACATAAAAGGTGCATTTGCAATTTGTTAGCTAAGAAAAATATTGGAAGCAACATTTATAAACTAAAAAAGATTGGGTTCCACTTTTCAACGCTTTTCACTTTTGAACAGCGCTCCGGTCCCTAATCCATCTGATAAGTGGGGGATGGTTGTACATGCTGAGACTTCAGGTCTTGAGTCAACCCTTAACAAACCCCAAATTGTAGGGGACGTGTACCAAGATTTAAAATTCCCTCTTCTATATAATGGCTAAAGGTACAGGCACTCTGTGTTCCATAATATCTGGTCACTCTTTTGACGGACACCCTACTGGACGGACACACAGACAAATACACACCGAGCTTTGTGGGCTTCCATGTCGCCATGCCACAATTTCCTTTTTGCCGTACCTCTTCAAATGTGCCTATCTGAGGACCGAAACAACGCATGCTGGTCCCAGTTTTGCACTCTCCTCCACTTGAGCATGGAGAGGACATGTGATGAGTACTGGACTGTCTATTGTTGTCACGATGGCTCTTGTTTGCCAGAGTGCTGAGCACCGCCAGGGCGATAATGACAACTAATGAGTTTACAGCCTATCTCCTCTGTGATAGCAGCAGCTGCAGGCAGGTCCCGGTGACATTCTAGAGCTTGTTCCGTGAGTCGGCAGAAAAAATTAATCCCCCTGCATTAGTGATCGAAAGAGGAGGCGGCAATGGAAGAGAATCAGGCCTCTTTGAGGATCAACACAAAAAAGGGAGTCTCCCTGAGATAAAAGCCTCAAAATGCTGCTCAACCCACTGGGATCTTCATCCGTACGCAGTGGCACGCCAAGCTTTTTATAGACCCACAAGTGCAGAACTGAGCACAGGGGGAACAATTCGATATCCTGATTATTTCAACGGTCTTGTGCGTTTGCAGGGTTTGAACCTGAGCAGCTTTGAAGAAGCTTGACAGGTGGTTGAGGCCTCATGGATCTGAGGATCTGGCAAAGGGGAGGTTGGATAGGATTCTCCAGGCTCCACGGGCAGGGCACCATACCAGTCATCCATGATTAAGGATACTGCATTGGTTAAGGGGTTGGACTGGGAAATTCAGATTTGAATCCCTCCTGGCTGTGAAGCTTTACAGGGGGCACTGGGTCACTCATTCACTCTCAGCCTCATCTACCTTGCAGGGTTGTTGTGAGGTCAAAAGGATTCAGGCAATCCAAACCTAGGCTGGCACAACTCGTTGATCTTCCTGTTCCTGTGGTGATGTAGGGGAGCAAGCGCATGTCTGTGCACTGGCCTAACCTTCTCCAGGAGTGGTACAGAAGTGTCTTTACGGCACTTTTGTGACACTCCCAGGCCAACATGGAAATTGTGCTGGGGCTTAGGCCAGCCTAACTGGGCATTAGGATTGCAGCCAAAAGCTTTGTAAACTGCCTTGTATGCTTGCTTTGATATGGCAAAGTTCTTTAAATAATATTTTAATGCAAACCACAGCAAAACAACAGTAGGCAGAAGCACAGTCAGAGGGAGCATGGTGCGGTAAGTTCTGCAGTCACCACAATGTGCTGGGTAGGTGACTCCTCCAACTTGCCATCAGAGTCATGCCAGGCAAAGATGGCATGCACAGGCACTTTCATGTTGCTGTCTATGGCAGCAAGTGGGAGGGTCCGCTTACATGGCACATTGTAGTTCCTGCAGTACATAGTGTACAGCCTCCTCGACTATGCTACTTACTACTGGACTATCAAAGGTAGCAAAAAAAAATCAATTTTGATTGGAGCAGTGATATTTCTTGGGGGTAGCATGGTGGGATTCAGAGTCCCACAGAAGAAGCATTACAAAGGGAAAAATCCAGAGTAACTACGGGGAGTCCTTGCTCCGGTGTAAGCTTACTCTAGATTGCAATATGAATTTCCCAAAGGTTTTCACTAGGTTTTCACTAGGCAATATGAATTTCCCAAAGGTTTTCACTATTTCACCCGCAATAACTACGGGTGCACGTAAAGTCTCTTATGTGCTCCCGTAGTTACTCTGGATTGGGGGGGGGTAAGTGTTCTAAATGTGCAAATCTGTTTAATTTTGTTTTAACTCAGGAAAATTGAGGGGAAGGAAATTTCCTCCAGAAAAAGAAGCAAACAAACCAAGTCCTACAGTAACAGGGATCATGTCAAGCTGCCCTCGACTGCTAGCCAAAAGCTGAAGCTGCAGTTGTTCCCATAACATGTATTAAAATAAATGATGTTCTTAGTTGCTATAGCAAGTGATTATTGCTTTATTAATCTCACAGACTTGCAAGCAGCCTTCCTGTATTTGAAAAGGTAAATGCGACCTCACAGGTTGTCCTGCTAGTGGTGACCACTAGGGAGTGGTGCTCATCCCTGTGACAAGGTCAGAGTGCCAGTGTGGTCATGTGGCTGGCACAGCTTCATCAGCGCTCAGTGGAAGAATCCTTCCCATGCACACTCCCAGGAGTGCACCGAGTAGTGAATTGATGGAGATCCTTTAGTGACTGGTGCCAAAGGCTTTATGGCAGTCATCAAAGCATTGGATCTGAGAATGTGCAGCAGGGCTGTAGTGGGGGTGGTGGTGGGGGAAACCCTCAGTTTTGCAAGGATCCTCCCTGCAGTGTGCAAGGGACCTCTTCCCCTCTGAGCCATTCCAGGCTCAGGATGCTATGAATCAATCCATACCCTCCTGGCATGGCTCAGAATGGGAGGAGGTCCCTTGCACTCTGCAATGAGGCTCCCTACAAAACTTAGAGTCCCATCTCCCCGCTACAACCCTGATGTGCTGTGATGTTAAGATGGGCTCTAAGTCCTATTGTCCACACTGGGGGTTATTTCTGGTTACAATGCACAGGATTGCAGTCAATGTGTTTGTGGCAGTGATTGTGCTGTTGTCTATTTGTGGAGTGCTGGAACAACCAAACCACACCTGGTCCAGGGAAATATTAGAAAGTACTGATCTCTGAGCTTCCCTGCAGCCTCCCTGCATGAGTCAGTCCAAGGGCAACAGCGAAGCATGCCTTCAGCTGCAATTCAAAAAATTAGGGATGGAAAATCTTGCAACCACATGTCAGATTTGATTGAATTCAGGTCTGTTGTGAAAGATTTGTCTTGGCCAAGGTGCTCTTAATTAAAGCCTGCTGGCCCCGGCTAGACTGATGCAATTCATATTTTAAGTGACCGTTTAATGGAGACCACTTTGCCACTCTGATGTCGGTGGTGGATTTAGTCTAATTACGGTCTAATAGAGGCATCACTTTGCCTTAGGTGGACATTAGTAATGAGCAAGGCTTCACACGGCGCCTGTGAAAATGAGCACTGGAACTTGTCCCTTCCAATCCTAACAACAGCATTTGCACATGACAGTGGCGTGTGCACATGCTGACTGCGGCATGTGCAGTCATGATGGGAAGGGACACTGCAAGGAGACATCATACAAGCTGTAACATCTGCCTGGACACGGACCCCACGGGGTTAATGGAGGGAAGCGTGGGTTGCAGCTTGTGGTGCCTGATTGCTTTTAATTAAAAAAAATTTAAAGGATTTACGCTGGGATTAAACAAGATAATTACTGATTGATCTCTGCCTTGTAAATTGAAGAGCACTCGGATTAAGCACTTTTTAAGTAGGAAATCGTTCTCTGCTCTCCGGACAAGGGAGCCACTCTTGGGTCTCTCAAACATTTGCTTTCACCAAAAGGGAAATCCAATCCTGTCACTTTGTTCTCCTGCTCTGTGGCCAGAGCATCACTACAAACTCTGGAAAACACGATGCGCCTGGGATGAGCATTCCTGTAGCCACTGATTACATAATGACAGGAGCATCGGGAGGGGGCATGATCTTCACGCCCTGCTCGGCTGCTTCCCAGGGCCAGCTGGCTTGCCAGCTTTTGAAGCTGGAGGCTGGACTAGCTGGACCTCTTGGCTCAGAGGAAGGGTTCTTATCCGCCAGCACTGAACAACAGCACTGTAGGCCCTGCTTATATTCTGGGGTCTCTCCCTCATTAAACACAGACTGGATTTTTCAGTTTGGGGGTGACACACTGTTGAGGTGCCTTTTTAAAACTCTGGGTTGGTTTTGACAATATACAGTGACACCTCACGTAAAGAATGCCTCACGTAAAGTATGTTTCACGTAACAAACAAAAATTTATCTAGGATTCTGCTTCACATAAAGAAAGTGCTTCATATAAAGAACACATTTGTTGACAGTTGAGGCAGACGCGATGGCCGGCAGCCTGTTTAAAAAGCATCAGGGCTGCCTAGCGCACCTGTCCATAGTGAAAGCAACACTTCCATGCTGTTCCTCCTGTGGCCGGGTGTCCGCTGGGCAGAGGGAGAGAAGAGGAATGGAGAAGAGGAAGCAGCTCAGGGCTAGCCAGAAGGGAGCAGAGGAGAGAGAGGCTCAGGATGGAGAGAAGGGGAAAGTGGGGACACTTTGAAGGTGTCTTGGATTGCAGCCTCCTAACCATGTCTACCCAGAAGTAAGCCCCATTGTGTTAAATGGGTCTTACTCCTAGGAAAGTGTCTTTAGGACTGCAGCCTAAGTAGACTTCATAAGATCATGCACATTGAATGCATGTTTTGAATTCAATCCCAGTGTTCTGTCCTCATTTTTACATCCAGTTAATATTTTTATATGAATATTTTGGGGGTTGTGGAATCAATCGTCTGAGTTTCCATTATTTCTTATGGGAAAATCCGCTTCACGTAAAGAATGTTTCACGTAAAGAACATGCCTCCGGAACGAATTAAATTTGTTATGTGAGGCGCCACTGTACTTGAATCCAACACTCACCCTTTCAAGCCAAATTTAGTCTCCAAAATCAGGGTGCACATTAGATTTGATGGTTAATTAGATTCAAGTAATTTGTTTATGAGTATAGGGTGTGCATCAGATTTGGTGGCACATTAGATTCAAGTACATATGATACCAAATGATCTCATGCACATGTGATGATGGACATGAGGGCACACTTTCCTCCCACCCCAGTACCAAGGCCAGCCTATTTATACAGGTGACCCCCTTTATATGTAAAGGGATTCTGTTCTGGTTCTGTTCTGAGCCCCCCTCTGAAGATATGGAACTTATGGATATGGGGTACACCTGTATGTATAGTGGCCCCACCACTGACATTGAATAACAAGATCCTGTTTCTTGTTAATTGCGCTCTTGCATTAATCTTTGGTTAATGAAGATTAACAATTTTCATCAACAATAATTAACAATCTTTGGTTAATGAACATTGTTAAACAGGATATACATCACTAGTCCTTCCACATAAAACAACGGTACAGTAATGGGCACATGGGAAGTGGATTGTTCTCACCGATGGACCATCCCAGTGTGCCCATCCGACTCCCCTTAAATACACCTATGATCTGGATGCCCCGTCCCTCTTCCCCTTCCCGCCATTAGGAGCCCTGCCGGGAAATCGCATCTAACCTTGTCAATAAATAACTGATGTTACTAACAGTGCTGTGATGCTGTCAATAGAGGACAACACAGCTGGCCTTGAGCCCAGCACCTCTTCTAGAAACAAGTCTTTCACAAGAGCTGTCATTGGTTTCCAATATTTCATTTCAAGTACTGGATCTCAAGGTGTTGAGAACTCAACTCCACTCAAGCAGAGTGGAGTTAAAATAGAGATTTGGTTAGACCGGTGGATGCCCCGTCCACATTTCTGATCTTTTTCATCTCAAGACATATGCATAAGGTGCCAAAACTATCAAGACACACCATCAGTTTTTGGACCATTGACAAAGCGCATCATGCTGCTGCTTCATCCCACTTCCATTGGACCTTCTCCCAAATTCTGCATAACACCTGTAGAGTCCCAGTGATGGGCCCAGCCAGCCTCAAGATCTGGTTCGCCGGACGTTGGGGGTGGGGGCGGGGTCAGGGGTCAGGGCTGGGGCCAGGGGGCGGGGCTGGGGCCAGGGGGTGATATGGGGGCGGGGCAAGGGACATGCCCCAACCCCGCCGCACTGCGCATGCACCAGGCTTGGTGCATGCGCAGTGCGTCTCCTGAAGCCTACCTTCAGGAGACTTAGTGCGCTTGCGTCCAGCTGGACGCAAGTGCACTGAGTCTCCTGAAGCTGAGCTTCAGGAGATGCATGGCGGCCGCTGGCAAACCGGTCCCCGTGGTCCTTGCCAGCCGCGGCTCTGACCGGTTCGCCAGTGGCTGCCACGTGGGAAGATCCGGTTCGGGAGAATAGGGCCATAGACCATTCGCGGCACATGGAACACTGGCTGAAAATAGACTGAAGGACCGGGAAGAACTTCTTAATTGAAGGCGAAAACTAGTGCAATCTGGGGGTTCACTGGAGTTTCCTTCCAAAATGCTGTTTTACTAGCAGGACATAAAAATAATGTTTAGTGGAATTTTTAGTGGAATTTTATTTTTAAACATAAAAATAATGTTTAGTGGAAAACAAACATCTTCTTTGTTGCTGATGGCAATTTTCTGGGACTTCAAGCCAGGAATAAGAGGGCCATATGTCTGACTCAGCAGTAACTCATTGGTGCGCACATGCACACCATCCTTCACAACATGGCCTCCGCTGATCCAGAAAAAGATGCTGGGGCCATCTCGCATGACTGCAGCTGTCCTTCCCAGCGAAGGCACGAGGCATCCCAGAAATCTTCGCATCCCACTTGGCAGGGATTATCAAATGACACCTTGGGCTAAAAGTGATCCCTGGATGGAGACAAGAGGTTGAGGACCCAACGATCCTTGTCACAAAACATTAACCCTCCCAAAAAAAGAAGGAAGAGAAAAAGGAACAGGTTGAGATGCACAGAAAGAAATTATGGACAAATAAATGCAATCATAGATGTGAAAAACAATGGCTTTGCACAAGGTTTGCACAAGCATGAGAACCTATGAGAATTTCTATCTGATGATGACTCTGTGAGCTCAGCAGGCAGAGCACATCTATTTAGAAGGAAACAACATGATGTGACCAGTATCAGTAAATTGTGAAGTGGTGAATTGCCAAGATACTACCTGAGAAGGAAGGTGTGCAGCAGGGGTCATTTGGGGAAGGATCATGGAAAGTCTGGGATGAGGAGCGCACTAGTCTAGTGGCACATAGAATCAGGCTGCTAGACATTCATATACCATATTTACTTAAATCTAAAACTCAGCTGTTTCAGCCAAATTTAGTATCCAAAATTGGGTTGCGCATTAGAGTCAATGGTGCATTACATTCGAGTAAGAACCGTATTTTAGTATTTAGTTTAACAGTTTACTATATTGTAATAAAAATGTAGCAAAACCCATTGTATAAAGTGGTGCAATTCAGAAAATATCATAATGTAATTGTCATATTATTATCATATAACTCATTGTTGTAAGCGTTAAAATTAAATTTTGCATCTGCTATGAAGCTGCGCATTACAATCGCCAGTAAACATTTTGTATGTCAAGACTTTTAAAATCAGGATGCGCATGAGATTCAAGTAAATGTGGTATATCCTTAGGCAAATCTGATCAGGCCCCAGTAAATATAGTTTCCGAGTTTGTCAAAGTTTGTCAAGAGTTTGACAACAGGGAAAAGCTGTGGGTTCAGAAGAACAACTCACACATGTGGGGAAAACCTTGCATACATTTATAGTATGCCTGGAATTCAGGGTCATGTAACCCACCCCCACCAATTCAGATCATGGTCCTGATCACCGCTCCCGACAAAAGGATGTACACTAAAACACCCTCACTGGGTTCCAGGGAACATCGCTCTTGAGATAGATTGGAATGTGGCTAAAGCCAGAGATTAAGAGAACATATTTTCCATATCCTTGGGTAAAAGCAGCCTCTGCTACCTGCCTCCTGCTCTGCACCTCTCCCTTGCCTGACCGTAAACATTTCCCTGGTATTCCTATAAGTAGCTTAACTATATCCAGTCAAACATAAAACCAGACAAAAGGGATTAAAACATTATCCTAAGGCTAGGGGGAAATTGAAGGCATTTACCTGAAAGCCATACTGAGTTAGCATCTCTGACATGCTGATGGGGCGGACTTTTTCTCCCAGGCCCAGGGGGATATGCTCAAGTAGGTTCCATGGGTATTAAGCAGAAAGGGAGCCGGCCCGCATCGCAGGATTTGTCATTCACTGACAACAAAAGCCTCTCCCCCTTTGTTGGTGCAGCCGGAGGACAGCACCAGCTTGTGCTATGTGCCGTCTGGGGTGGCTTTGTGCATTAGAACGTATAATGTGCATAAATTGACATGTTTCTGCATCCTGCTACCTATTAACTTATCTAAAAAAGGGCACTCAGTAGTTTCCTGCACATGGAACCCAATGATATGTGAAAAAGGTGGTGAAATCAGCAATCAGCCATTGGGAACCAATGTGGAGAGATGTTTATCATGTTGGGACAGGGATTAAGATCTGCGTTCAAATCCCCGCTCTGGTATACATAAATATAGCACTACTTATTATCAGTTTTATCTACCCTAAAAGAAAGAAGTGATTACCATTAATCAAATGGGCTTGATTCAGTTTAGATTATTCCTTCTGATGCCAGTGAATGCGCCAATTTCCTGTCAAAGCGCTCAAAGAAGCCTCATGCTTGCTTCATCCCAAAAGTGCAATGGCACAAGATCCTTTGAGGCCATTCGCTTTGTGGCAATGAAGTGGCAATGACACTTGAGTATCTGGCTGCCTTGAGTATCCTTTTTAGATCGAAAGGCCGGGTATAAATAAATAAATTAATAAACAAATGAACAAACAAATACCATATATACTCACGTATAAGCCTAGTTTTTTGGGCCCAAAAAATGAGCCCAAAAGCCCACCTCGGCTTATATGCGGGTCAGTAAAAAATTAAGAAAAATGGCTGGCACGACCTCCAGCGCGCACCCTCAGAGGCTCTGGAGCCTCTCCAGCTGCTTGTGCTGGTTCTCCGGGCTGCGGAGGAGGTGCGCAGCGGCAAGACATGGAGCCCACTGCAGCCACACCCCTCCTCAGACTCAGGTACTTCTTTGTGGGCCTAACTTCTGAGTAGAGATGCCCAGGATTGGGCCCTGAGGCTACAAGGCCAGCCACACTTTC
This sequence comes from Cryptoblepharus egeriae, assembly GCA_030015325.1. Lineage (NCBI taxonomy): Eukaryota > Metazoa > Chordata > Lepidosauria > Squamata > Scincidae > Cryptoblepharus > Cryptoblepharus egeriae. Next base: position 6,007,618 of record JAREYC010000004.1, on the reverse strand, counting down.
CTGCTGTTGCTGCATTTCCCACCCTCGGCTTATACTCGGGTCAATAAGTTTTCCCAGTATTTGTGGTAAAATTAGGTGCCTCGGCTTATACACAAGTATATATGGTAAATATATAAATAAGGCTGCAATCCTAAGCTCCAGTTAGGCCAGCCTAAGCCCCGGCATAAGTCTTGGGCTGACCTGGAGATGTCATAAAAGTGCTGTAAGGCACTCCTGTGCCACTCGTGGGATAGGATTAAATTGGTACATGGCATGTGTTTGTCTCCCTACATCAGCACAGGAATGAGAAGACCGATGGGTTGTGGCGGCCTAGGTTAGGATTGCAATATAAATGAATGAACGAACGAATGAATAGATAAATAAATAAATAAACAAATAAATAATGCCTTCCCTTTAGGCTCCATTGTAAATATACACTGAGCATTGCCATTAATCCCAGGGGCACATGAGATTCATTTACACACATGTGCAGACATACACATCAGATCCTTGGTAGCAACACTAAACAGGAGCTGTGTAATCCTGGACTTTGTGGAAATGTATTGCTAAGGGAGCATTCAGTCAGGATAATAGGGGATTCTGATGTATAGAGGACTTTAGTAACTAAGATAGTTTAAGTAACTATCCTGTGTCCCGCTGAAGGGTGAACATTCCCTCCCAACACTTGTTCATTCTTCAGACACCTGCCTGGCTTTGCGCAGATATGCGCCACCAAAGAACAGCTGATGCCGTAACAGCTGCAAAGAAGAGGTCATGTGGGGTGTCCTCAATCGGGCACTCCCTAGATTTGAGTGTCTCAATGGAACAGAGTAGAATTTGGCTGAAGAGGATTCTTGTGGGAATTGCCTGGCACGGATGCCATAGATGTGGTCAGGAAACAAGTTAAAATGCAGGGACAGATGGAAATCATTTTAAGGTCTGGGGTCTATAGAGAGAACATGCATCAGTGGATGGAATATGATGGGCGTCAGGATCAAGATCGGATCTGATATGCAAGTTTAGCATCCAGATGGAGGGCTCACCCTTACCTGCAGTGGTGAGTCATTGCCATGTGGAGCTATCCTACACTGCACAGGGAATTCTGCATAGATGACCTCTATAGACAAATCCAATTATGGGCGCAATACAGAGTAACTACGGGGAGTCCTTGCTCCGGTGTAAGAACAATTTGCTCTGGATTGCAATATGAATTTCCCATACGTTTTCATTAGGTGGTGCAGTAACTATGGGTGCACGTAATGTCTCTTATGTGCTCCCATAGTTACTCAGGATTGTAGGGTATGTTGATCTTTACTGTGTGCAAAAGAACCCTGCTGGATCAGCCCAAAGTTCCATCTAGTCCAGCTTCCTTATCTCACAGTGGTCCACAGCAAGAGACCCGCATCCTGGTGTCCTCGCTTGTATTTGGCATGCTGAGATAACATCCTTCTAAAATCTGGAGGTTGCACATACCCAGCATGGCTTGTAACCATGGGTTAATCCATGGGCATCATATGACCATGATGGACTTTTCCTCTAGAAATTTGCCCAGTCCCATTTTAAAGGCATCCAGGCCAGATACCATCACCATATCCTGTGGCATTCATTCGGTTGCATGTTCAAGTCAGCCCTGAGGTAGCATTGAGCAAAGCTAGCCACAAGTGTGAGAAAACTGAAAACCACAGGTCTTAAGTGTGCACATTTACTGCCCTGAATCTCCCATCTAAATAATATGCAGACTCAGTAGCTTCTCAGGTTGATGATGTTGGTGCCCTTTAGTCTGCTTCTCCTGTAGTCTTTCATACCACACCATGCTTGGTGAGGGCAGGGCTGCTTCTCTTTGTTACAAGGGCATCATGCGGCTCTTGGCGCATGGCACGGCTGCCCTGCCCTAAACAGCAACAGGACATTTGATCTAGCAAACAAATAGTCAGCTGCAAAGGAAGAGCTTGCAGGAAAGGCTCTGCCCTATGGAGCCACACGATCACCTCGGCATGCCCAGCGTGGCTGGTGAGAGATGCTCAGGCTGGACAACTGTGACGGTCAATGAGCTTGTGGGCAAAAACCTACAACACATTCCCACCTGCTTGTGCATTCCACTGGGTTGAGTTGGAAGGATGCCTGCTAAACAGGAGCCAAAGGAGGGGGCTGGAAAAATTTTCTTGGATCTCAAAAATGTTTGCATATTCAGGCATCCTCCACTTTTTGGACAGGTTAGGGACTGGAGCACTGTCCAAAAGTGAAAACCGTTGAATAGTGGAACCCAGTCTTTTTCAGCTTGCAAAGTGTCCATCCAAAAGATATAAATATCACTTGGAAAAGCCTAAATAACACATACAAATAACACAGCCAGGATACACAACAAATGACAGTAAAATGAACAAAGGTACGTGTGGGCAATAAATATCTTATGTATTTGAATGAGGGTTATTTACTGAAGAAAGTCAAAAGGAAATGCCAAAAACAGTTTGATCACCATGTCACATGCAAATCAAGATCAGGGAAAACAATTTTAGTCTTTAGAGGTTGAAAGAGTGAAGCACGTATTGAATGATTGAGTCCTGGGTATAATTGAAAGGTGTTGAAAGAATGGAACTGTCAGAAAACAAACCGTCAGAAAGTGGGGGATGCTTGTATTGTCCAAAGATTAGCAGTAAGTAAGTAAGCCTACAGAGTTTTATACCCAGGAGCATTCTGTTTGTAACCAATGGGTTTAACTCACTATGGGTTCTGAACCTCTTTACACATTACATTTTTAGGTGCATACAGTGGGTGTGGAAGCTCCAGTATATACCAAATATACCAGTATATATCGGTCCCCAGTATATACCAAAAGTTAGCTCAAGTTTACACTTAAAAATGCCGGCCACAGGTTTCATATACCCATGAGGCAGTTGTGAGTAGGTGTGCCTGCTGCCTGTTGAGTGCACACTCCATGGCAAACCCCAGTGTGCTGCTGTGTCACGTACAAATGACATTTATACATGAATGAGTAACGCTGAGTGGCATTTTGTACAAGCTCAAAATTTTGGAACGCTTCCGAATTCTAATATCGTGTTTAGCCTTTTGAACCTTTTCATACTTCACTTTTGACATTAGCCTTGAAGGAGCGGCTTTCACAAAATGTTCATCTTGACTCTTGCTCATTAACTCCAAATGGGAAGCAGCAGCATGTCCAATTTGGTGCTTTTGTGCTGCCCTTTTCTCCCTGCTTAAGTTTCAGAATATTAATTTGAAATGTTATAAACAGATTTAAGCTAGAAGAACTTGACTAAGGAATCTCCATCAACTTTGAAGGTGTAAAACTGAAGTTGCCTTACTCATTCCCCCAAATCCAGAGTAACTACGGGAGCACGTGCACCCGTAGTTGCCTGCACCACCAAGTGAAAACCTATGGGAAATCATATTGGAATCCAGAGTAACTACGGGGAGTCCTTGCTCCGGAGTAAGAACAAGTTACTCTGGATTGCAATTTCCCATAGGTTTTCACTAGGTGATGCAGTAACTATGGGTGCACGTAATGTCTCTTACGTGCTCTCATAGTGGCCCTACAATCCAGAGTAACTACGGGAGCACATAAGAGACATTACGTGTACCCGTAGTTACTGCACCATCTAATGAAAACCTATGGGAAATTCATACTGCAATCCACAGCAAATTGTTCTTACACCGGAGCAAGGACTCCCCGTAGTTACTCTGGATTGTGCCCTAAGTTGTTCTTACACCGGAGCAAGGACTCCCTGTAGTTTCTCTGGATTTTGCCAATAGGCTCTCAAGCCTTTTAGCACCGGGACTCACTTTTTTGAATGCCAATACATCAGGACCCATTGGAAGTGATGTAATTAACCTCAAAGTGATGTCATACTTGGATGTGACATCATCAAGCAGGAAATTTTTTAGCCGCTATTATATCGAAGAAGTTTAAAAACTCATTTAAACCCTCCCAAGTAATTGCTGAAATATTTCAAAAATATTCCCCAAACATCCCAAAAGCTGCAATCATATTCATATTTACCTGGAAGGAATCCCTAATGACTATTATTGTTTAAAGCCTATACATAGTAACCGGTTGAAAGTACAGATCAGTAACAGTTTTGCAAATGCAGTCTAATACCATGACTTCAGCAAGTCTAATCTATAGTGGTGCCTTGGTTTACAAGCAAAAGTCGTTCCAGAAGCATGCTGTAATTCCACACAGTTGTATATCAAAGCAAATTTTCCCATAAGAAATAATGGAAACTCAGTTGATTCATTCCACAACCCAAAAATATTCATAGAAAATGATTACAATATTGTAATATAATACAAAATAATAAAGAAAATACAAAATAGAAAGAAAAATAAAATAAATTAATCTGCATATAGAGTGAATCTTATCCATGTCTACTCAGATGTAAGCCCCATTTTAGCTAATGGGGCTTACTCCCAAGTAAGTGAGGTTAGGATTGCACTAAACACACTTTCCTGGGAGTAGGCCCCATTAGAACATAGTTCTGAGTAGTCAGTTTTAGGATTGCACTGCTGGTTTCTCAGGTCTTGCAGGCTGCAATCTGTCCCCTTACACAGGAGCGAGCCCCATTGATTATAATAGGGCTGACTTTAGAGTAGACTGGCAAGGATAGATCTCTTAAGCACCTTTCTATTGCCCTTCTTACATAGTTGTGAGCCCCACTGACTGTAACAGACTTACTTCAGAGTAGACATGCATAGGCTGGTCTCTCAGAAGAGGCTGCACTGGTGCTTGGGGAGCACCGAAACTGACCGTATCCTGGCTGGGACTATTTTTTGCTTGTATATCAAGGCATCACTTGTATATCAAGTGAAAATCTATTAGAAATGTTTGCTTGTCTTACTCTCTATCCAAGGTTTTACTGTATTAAAAATATTAATATTTTAATATCATTAAAAGGGCAAATTTCTCCCACTTCGAAAGGGGAGTTTGCATTTGTCCAATAGCTTCCATTAGCTTCACATTCCAGTTATAATCCCCCATCCCTAACATGTCAGCATCTGTTTCGGAGCCAGTATTATATAACCACAATTGGCTTGCACTGGGATATGTCAAAATTGTGAGTTGGGGAGGGGAGAGGAGAGAGAAAGCGCATGATTACGAAGGAGAGGAGAGAAACAAATGGTCCCCGCAGCAGGTCTCTGTGCTGGATTCCATCACCAACACTTTTTTGCCCAGGGTTGCTTCTGGGTCACTGATATATTTTCATTCGATTACATTTCTGAAATCACTTTGGAAGAGATTTGACCCTAATTTGGATCAGGGCCAAAGGAGGTGAGACTTCAGAGGCAACAATACAAAAATCAAGGTAGATTTTTTTTAAAAGGAAAAAAAAAGAAAAAGGATTTTCAAACAATGAGGCAGTGGGATTACTCACAAAGTAAGTCCTGCATGTCAGATGGGTCAGAGCGCTAAAAATATCTCACTCTTTTTTTTTTTTAAAGTGACTAGCAAATAGCATTAAATTGAGACAGACGGAAGCAGATAGAGGGATTATGAAGCAGTTCACTTAGGTTTGTGGAGTTCATCCCAATATCTGCTTCTGCAAACAGGGAGGGAGGTTTGAGTCTCCAATGACACCAGAGTTGCCAACTGACCGCCGGAGGTAGTTCTCGAGTCTCGAGTCACAGCGACTCGCTTTGCGGCAATTAGCAGGTGATCATGTTTATCTCCTGGTATCAGAAAACTTCACCTGCTAATACCTGCAGATCAGATCATTACAAATACTCGGACCAGTCCAAAGTGGGAGAACCCAGAGGACACCTACCATCTTTCTTCCATTTCAAATTTTGCTTCCTATATTTATTTATATATTCCTATATATATTCCTATATTTCTCAGCCAGGTCAACCAAGGTCAGAATGCGCCAGCCCCTGGAAACAGCTGCTGCATGCCTAGTTCTGCTCTTGGAACATGGGGGTTTTGTAACTGAGGAGGGGGCAATCTGGGAGGGGAGGGTGAACAGTATTCAAAACATTTTAAGAACCTGTGCCTTAACAGGAGGGCAATGGAGGTTCTCTTGGCAGTGGCTGCTACTGGTGGAACATGTAGTGGCCACAGTGTCCTGAAAGCAACATTCTGGGGAAACCTGTTTACAACATGTTAACTGCCAACATGGTAACATACCAGTGGTGCTTTGGTATCCCCGTTCTCGCACACCTCACCTCCCCACAGATACAGACAGAAAATCTGCAGTTAGATAAGCTCAACCTGTATTTTGAAAATGTTCATGACCATTGGTGGTGGGCTTCAGGGGGTTCTCACAGGTTCTATAGAATCCTTTGCTAATGAGCGCATGGTTCTGAGAACTGGTTACTAATGGGACAAGAACCTGTTGTTAATTTATTTGAATCCCATCACTGTTCATGACCCCCAACCAAAATGCCAAATATCCCTTAGGATGCCACCTGAAAATGGGGCAGTATATATGGGAAAGGGGGAATTTTCACACCGCATTACAAAATTGGGACAGATTTGTAACTTTTGTCTCCCTTGCCAAGGATCACTCACAGAGGGCTTTCCCTGCTGCTGTGTGCATTGCCTGTTGCGAAGGCTCTGCTCCGTCTGCTGCACGCCCTCCTCACTTTCTCAGAACGAGCTGATCCTCCTCTGATTTAAAAAGCCAAGAGGGCGTTTGTTTTTTAGGTTAAAAATATACCAGGAAAGCATAATTGCCCAACAATCTGTTAACAGGAGTTCAAAATACACCTTGGCAACTGCAGTGTGTGAAACGGCAACAGGCTGCGCATTGCCAGGGGACTGAAGGTTCACATGCACACAACTGGAGACAAGGCACATCTCCCCCAGGATGGCCAAATCGAAGCCATCCAGGAGATCCAAGAGGTGGGACCTACTGAAATCACCACTCATTGTGAAGTAGGAGCTCCTCCATGTCTACTCAGAAGTATGTCCCATTGCATTCAATGAGACTTATTCAGAGAACATAAGAACGTAAGAAGAGCCTCCACATGATCAGGCCAAGGGCCTATCTAGCCAGCTTCCTGTATCACACAGCGACCCACCAGATGCGTCAGGGAGCACACAAGACACCTGCATCCAGGTGTCCCCCCTTCATCTGGCTTTTTGAGGTTGTCCACCTCTACACATACCCCTCATGTAACATGTGATGGTCCTTTCCTCTGGGAGTTTGTCCAGTCCCTTCTTAAAGGCATTGAGGCCACATGCCATCACCACATCCAGCGCAGGTAGTTCCACAGACCAACTACAAGCTGGGTAAAGAAATAGTTTCTCTTGTCCGTCCTAACCCTCCTAACATTCAGTTTTAGTGGATGTCCTCTAGTTCTGGTGTTATGTGAAAGGGAAAAGAGCATCTCCGCATCCATTCTATCCATCCCTTTCATACTTGAAATATGGCCACACCCAATGCCAGATTCCAAGATGCGGTGCCCACCTTTTCATACAAAGCAGGCCTCCATCAGTCTTGAAAGACTATGGTATCGTGCTCAGTGCTGCATACACTGCATGCGAAGCACGAAAGCCTGGGTTAGATTGTTATGGAGGATAGGCTGTTACCCAAGCAGCAAATCCCCCCTCTCCACACCACTGAATTAGTCCAGTGGAAAGGCAGAGCCAATACGATTGGATCCAGCTGGCGTCGCAGAGCTGGGCTAAGGACAGGAGCTCACCCTGTCTTGTGGGGCCGACCTGGGTCTCGAACCCTGGCCTGTTTGTTAACAAGCACAGTGTCTTAGCCACTTGTGCCACCCACAGCCCACCTTTTCATAACCTCCCTGAAATAAAGTTGTGACCCTCCAAGGGGGTTCCTATCCCTACTTACAGAACCACTATAATCCAAACAGGCAAATCCTGGAGGTTGCTATCATTGCCCTGAATGGATCTTCTTGGATGTGAGAAGGGGGTACTTAAATAGTAGTTTGGGGCACCTGCAATACTTACCATTTTGCCTTCCCTCTACTTGTGCTTCACCACTAGGGATCAGGACCTGGAGGCTCTCCTTGATAGGGGAAGCTAGAGCCAGAAAAGCTTCACTTATGTGTGTTAGCTTGCTGTGGAGCAGAGCCTATAGCTCCCCTATTCATCACTTTAACACCATTGTAGTTGCCTCATCTCCTGGTTTGAGAACTCAGGGTGCAATCGTAACCAATTTAGGCTAGCACAAATCACCCACTCCCAGTTCACATGGTGGTGTGGAGAGGCTGGTACATGTCTGCACACTGGCCTAACCCCAAGAGTGGTGCAGAAGTACCTTATGCCATTTGTGACACTCCAGGCCAGCATGGGACCTACGCTGGGACTTATGCTGGTCTAACTGGGGTTAGGATTGCAGCCTCAAACTGCAATTTAGGTCGGTCAATCATCATATGACTGCATTATACCCATCATGCTCAGAACCATCTTGCAGCATATTTTTTTCAAACCAAACAAACCCCGAGGGCTGACCTGTCTGAACCTGTTAAGAGGTTAAGGATGAGATGGACACCTGCAAACATTAAACCTTTGCCTGTGTTCCTGATGAGCCAAATAACTACTAGCTAGGAGAAACCAGGGTGCCGGTACAGATACACAAATGAGTCACACAGTACCCGGAGCAGATTCAGATATGTGACAAGGTGTCTGTGATGTATGGCATCACCTGTAAAGTCACCTGTAAATGACATCAGCCGTAAAGTCATGCCAGGTGGAAGGGATTCTGGGGAAGGTGGCATCTTTTAAGTGAAAAACTGCATTTATTTAGCTGCATATATAATATTTTTCAAGCCACTGAGCTGCCAGGTTACAGCTCAAGAGACGGGGTTGTCTTCCTAACATTGAAGTTGGTAACTATTTTACCTCTTATGTGCAATCCTAAGCATGCCTATTCAGAAGTCCCATTCTGTCCTAGGGGAGTAACTCTCAGAAATGTCTGTCTGTCATCAGTGGTCTTCAAAGTGGGGGTCAGGACCCCTTTGGGGGGGGGATGTGACTTCATTTCAAGGGGGTTGTGAAAAGCTGGGTGCAGCCATCTTGGAGTCTGGCACTGGGCACCTTTAATGTAACTTCCAGCCATGACATCACTTTGGAGGGGGGTATCCCCAGACAGACTGTCATTCTCAGAAGGGGGTCCTGGGTTAAAATGCTCAAATACCACTGATCTTCAGTATTTATATACTGTTTTTCGACTCAAAAGTTCACAAAGTGTACAAAGAAAATGAAAAAATAATGGCTAGTGGAACCCAACATCTAAAATGCAAAATAGAAAAGTGCAATCTTAGTAATCATTGTTAATAATATACTTTTTTTCCACATAAAAAGTTCAGAAAGTGGTTGATTGACAAAATCAAATAATCACAAGGACCTTCGTGGGCCTAGTCAACCTGCATGGCCAACAAGGATTTGCATCAGCTGACTTCCCTGGCTCAGAGCTGAGTTGACCTGTTGGAGGTGCTTGCTCTTGCCTTGGGACAAGGGATGAAATGTCCCCTTACCCCAAGGAGAATTTATTCATCAGCCAAAAATCCCCTGCAAGTTGCAACAAAGCCCACACCACTGTCACTATATTGCCATGCAGGGATTTACATGGACTGGATTAAACGGCTCTACGCTGCAATCTGTTTTCTGAGGAGTAAGCCTCATTGCACCCTATGGAACTGATATCTGAGTAGACATGTATTGGATTGGACTTTCAGTAAGTGCTTTCAGGTGTCTAACCTTTAGACTGGTGTCTTACCCAATATTTTAAATGGGGGTGTATATTTGTGATGCAGCTGGGATACAGAGGCTGGGTGAATTCCTTCATACAGAGGTATAGGTGGAAGTGGTGCAAAGGACCCCTCTTCTGCCCTTCAGAGCAGGGTGACTAGATGCCCAAACCTCAAAAGGAGGACAAGGTCTTGGATTCCTCTCAGCCTGGCCTTTCCAGTGGACCATGGCACGTTTGCCTACCTGTGAGTAAAGCCGCGATATTGGGCACTTTCACCCTCCCATAGAGCTTAATGCATATTTTTTATTTTTAGTTTTTTTACCATAACTTTTGATAGGAAGGGAATATTTCAAAACCAATTATTGTATTGGAGTCTGCTCTTCAATATGAATCCAACGACATATGACATGATGGGGTACTGCACACCATTGCAAAATTCCAAAATGAAGCCAAACTGGAGGACCGTGAAGCCCTTTTGGAGGACACCTGGGCAGGAGGCTAAAAAAGAGGACAAATCCGGAAATTTCCGGTCATATGATCACCCTGCTTCAGAGCCATGTATACACCTTCGTTTTGCCCGGAATAGCTCCAAAGACGGGGGTGAGTCACTTGCATGACATGGTGAGGCACCCTACAAATCATAGTGCTTTGCACCCCCTCTGTCTATATCACTGCCTTCGTACACATCCTCATCTGATTTGCAAGCAATTCCCATTCCAGTGACAGAAACTACGTGCCGAAACCCGCTTCAAAACATAGCTCTCCCTTGGTGGATCAGGGTGAATTTAAATCAGAAGATCAGTTTCATTTAATTGAACTTTAAAAATAAAACTCTTCCAACAGTCTTTTAATTTTTAATATATTTTGTTTTAGGAACAACAACCCTACTTTTGGAGAATATCCAAAAAGACAGTATAGATTGCTATCACTTAATTGCCAGATCCTTTCTGGTTCTTGTAATGTAAGATTTACATTTTCTTGTCTTTCATTTTTATTTATTCATTATGCCTATAACCCCACTTTTTCTTCAGGGCTTAAAAGCAGCTTATCGTTCCTAAAGTACTATAAAGTCTATCATCCAGCCAGTAGCATAGCTATGGTGGGTGAGGAGTGTGGTAAGTGTGCATGAAATGCAATGTGCCATGTAAGTGGCCCAATGGTAACTGCCCAGAATGGCTCCAATGGTGGGCCATTCCATAATCCTCCAATGGCTCCTCTTCCATATTCCCATTTACAAATTTGTTGCAGACAATTCCATACATTCATTACGAGTCAGGTACAGAAATGCTTCCTCTTTTCTGTCCTGAATATACTATTCATTTTCCTCTCTCCAGGCATAATATTATAATTTATCATTTATTTTTTGTAACTGTATTTTTCATAGCTTTAGCCTATGCCCACAGGACCCCTGGATTTGGAGCGGTCTGGGAGAGCATGTCTAGACCTACAATCCAGAGTAACTATGGGAAGACGTAAGAGGTACTTACTCTGGATTACTCTATACATTTCCCATGGGTTTCCCATAGGTGGCACTGTAACTATGTCAGTGTAAAAGGTCCCGTAGTTACTCTGGATTGTAGCCTAGGACTCTAGAATGTTCTTGTGCATGAAAAAGGACCCAGGGCATTCATTCACCCTTGTATCTGTTAACCAACTGCACCTCTGGGTTCCTGTTCTGAAGGGTACCTGATCCCTCTGATGTCTACAATTCATACTGAATAAAAAATGGTGGAATCATATATTTCATTCTTTAAAATCAATGTTTGCTTTTTATGATTGCTGTTTTGGAATTGGCTTACCTTCATCCTTTGGCTCTGTTCCAAGGACGGACCAGCCCACCATAAACACATTGTGATCACAACAGCATTAGATTACCTCCCAGTGCTGTGGTTTCATCTTCAGCTGGAGCAAGGGAGAATTTCTCCGCAGGCTTAGTTAAGTGTTAATGGAAATCTGAATTTCCAAAAGTCTAAAATTAATGGAAGATTTTCTATAGATCGCACGGACCTCCTTTAAAGGGTAGTAGTTAACCTTCTGATAAAAGGGTTGCCTGACTTAAGGTGCATTGATTCCTCTTTTTTAAAGAGATGCCATCTCTGAGAAAGCCTCTGTCTGGCTGGATAGGAAGACCTGAAGGAGTTCCTGCAGAATTTGGAACGCTAAAACAATCTAGCACGTGAATCTAGTACAATCTAGCTTGTACAGTTGTACCTCGCTTAACAAGTGTTTTAAATAACAAGCAAAAATTTCCAAGAAATCTTGCTTCACATAACAAGTTCTGCTTCACTTAACAAGCAAACGCACTATGGGCACCTGTGCTATGCAGCCCTGACGCTCCACATGGAGGCTCTTTAAAAGGGCTGCCGGCCAGCACTGCTGCCGTTGGGGGCAGTTGCCTGGGAGTGCCAGAGGCAGCTGCCTCTAACTGCCCCCAAGTGGCCCCACTGACCACCTTGCACCTCCAGCAGCAGCCCAGGTAAGCCTCCCAGGAAAGTGTCTTTGATTGCAGCCTCTAAACCTTGTCTACCCAGAAGTAAGCCCCATTGCGTTAAATGGGGCTTACTCCCAGGAAAGTGTCTTTAGGATTGCAGCCTAAGTAGACTTCATAGGATCATGCACACTGAATGCATATTTTGAATTCAATTCCAGTGTTTTGTCAGCATTTTTACATCCAGTTAATCTTTTTACATGAATATTTTGGGGGTTATGGAACCAATTGTCTGAGTTTCCATTATTTCCTATGGAAAAATCTGCTTCACTTAAAGAGCATTTCACTTAAAGAGCTTGCCTGCAGAACGAATTAAGCTCTTTATGTGAGGCACCACTGTATTTCAAAAAAGGACTTATGAAAGTTGCAGTTTCCAGGATGCAACACAACTTTTTCTGGGCCGAAAAAATTGAAGCCTTCCATTTGGTGACTTCATTTGCAGACTTTTCTCCTTGATCCCCTTGGTCAATGCTTTGGAGAGGCAAGCCTTTGAAATTTGCTACGGTCAACCTTTGTGCTGGGTAAGCAGATTTCCGGTTTTGGGTGCACCCCTCCATCACGGAAGGAACACCCATCCCAAATTTCACGCTTATAGGCCCAGCAGTTTAGGCAGGGCGGTGATGAGTTATATATATAGAGATTATATTCCCCAAACTATTGGGGTGGGTCAATGGCACTGCCCAAACGAAAGGAGGTTCGTCATGTGGGAGATGCACTGGCCTCCCACACTGGGTAATGCAATCACTTACATATTCTGGAGGCTAACAAGTTGAGGGCCTGAGTACAGCATCCTTGATAGACCATTTAACTGTGGAATTGGCCATGGGGCCATGTGGAATGCCATGCAAAGTGAGGCTGAACTATCCCACTGGAGTTCTTTTGAGATGTGGTGCCACATCTTCAGCTCTGATGACACAAACACCTACAACCCATGTGCTCCAGCTACTCAGTGTGTAGGTTGTTTTTATTTGCATACTCACAGCTTCAGCAGTGTCACTTTATGAAGAACTACGTTGGAGGGCTGCTGCCTCACCTTCTGTCCCCACACCTCACGTTGTCGGTCTCCAGAGTCACCTGGTCTCCAAAGATTCTGGCACCCTCACACCACCTTGTCTGCCTCCATGCCAAACTCTACCCCATATTATTTATTCCCTTGATTAAAAGAGACCAGTTTCATCTAGTGACTGCATCCTGCTGCAGGTAGATGTTATGTGCATATTAAAGTTGTGGGCTGTGGGTGGCGCAAGCGCTTAAGACACTGCGCCTGTTAACCAGCAGGCCAGGGTTCGAGACCCGGGTCGGCCCCACAAGACAGGGTGAGCTCCTATCCTTAGCCCAGCTCTGCAACGCCAGCTGGATCCAATTGTATTGGCTCTGCCTTTCCATTGGACTAATTCAGTGGTGTGGAGAGGGGAGATTTGCTGCTTGGGTAACAGCCTATCCTCCATAACAATCCAACCCAGGCTTTCGTGCTTCGCATGCAGTGTATGCAGCGCCGAGCACGATACCATAGTCTTTCAAGACTGACAGAGGCCTGCTATCATTAAAGTTTACTGGACACCTGCGGGAAGTAGCATAGCTAGAGGGGGTGCAAAGCACTTAGTTTTGCAGGGAGCCTCTCCGTGGCCTAAAAACAACCACTCTCTTTCCATTTCAGAGTCATTCCAGATGCGGGGAGCAAAGCAGAGGAGCAAAGAGGAGGTTCCCCTTGCATGCCACTATGCAAAACTGAATGTTTTGCACACCCTCCAGCTATGCTACTACCTGCTGGGACACTCTTGCACCCAACCCAGGTGGAGCAGCTAAATACTGAAGGTTAACAGGTCCTACTCAGGTGTAAATATTGCAGTTAAAAACTCCCATCAAAAAAGTCACAGCTGTCACAATATATCCTGATCCTGTCCCTTTAACACTGCAGCAAAGCTAAAAAAATTTTTAAAAGTCTGTATTTTCTGTTTATTTTTATGCAGGATTATTTCTTTGCAGAGCAGGCAGGCAACCCTCATTCCCTGGAGGTAATCTGGTTTTTAACTGACAATTGGGAGCTGGAGAGCATGATTCCATTTAATTTTGTTCAAGTTAAATATTGTTTTGAAAGGGCTCAGGAAGAAATCTACTGTAGTTTGCATCTTTCACTGAGTTTTAATTTTAGTGTCAAGAGACCCAGGCAAATGACATAATGGGTTTGAAAAAAATTATCATTTGAAGCTAAGAAAAAAAATTAGTGCTTAACAGAACTCTTGGTTATGTCTGTTTGAGGCTACAATCCTATACATACCTAGGAATAAGTCCCACCAAATTTATTGGGGTCTTACTTGTGAGTAAACCTGAACAACACAAGCCCTTGTTGTGAATTACATGCTTTTTTGTGCAAAGTATATATTGGTGGATCCATCTACAAAGGCACAGCAGCAGGAAAGGCTGGAGTTTCTCTGGTCAGTTGGCAACCCTGCTTAAAAATTAATTCTTCCTCCCTCCTTTCTCTCTAAAGTCAAACTCACTGCAAGGTTTCAGAGTAGCTCCACTTGCAAGTGTGCCTCCTTCCTCTGCTCTCCTCTCCTCTCCAGCAGCTTCAGCTGAGCTCCCTCCTTCCTTCCTTTGCACAGCAAGCAGAGTCCCCCCCAGATCTTTTTCTCTGCAGGGAACAGGAGCCACTGCCAGGCACAACCATTTGGGAATGGCTACTTAGAGGCCCATTTAGAGTCCTACTCGGGCCTCTCTGGGAAGCAGGTTGCAAAATGAGAATCTGGTGTGATGCATGTTGGAGATGTAGTTCTTCCACTGATGGCTTGGAAAGAGGCTTTAGCATGGAGAAGAGGGGAAAAGCTACAATTCCCTTCCCTCCCTCCCTCCCTCCCTCCTCCTTTCTCCACTAGCCTAAAATGGCCAAAAACAGGCCTAAAATCTCAGGAAATGGAAAGACCCCCCCCCCCCCAAATTCCTGACTTCTAGTTCCAGGGCCTCATCTCCGGTTCTGTCCAGGAAATTCCATCATATGGTCAGCCTGTCTGTAAACCACTCGGTGATCTTGCTGAAAAACTGTATATAAATACTATGGATTGATCGATCGATTGATTTTTGTTATTATCTGAGTGTATGATATGGTAGGGAATTTTCCAAATATTTGTAAGAGAGAGAGCATCTGTTGCCATGTGCAAAGCAGATTCTAGAAACATACTAGAAAAATAGTGCTTTTATTGACAGGTTTACAAGCAGAATCCATTAGTGTCTAATATCCTGCAGGACAAAAGAAAAATAAATTCAAAACGAAATCCGGTCCAACCACCCATGCCTTTCTTTCCCTGACATCACTTCCTTCCTTCTGTTTCCCTGGGTTAAGCTGCAGGCAGGCAGCCAAATGTCGGGGGGGGGGGGGGCAGCTCTAATGTAATACGAGGTTCAAATGTCACTGACTTGGTATTTTTGCCTGGCAATGAATTTCTTGGATGAGCAGAAGCATCTCCTGTTGTTCTGGAAACCATCCCCAGTTCCCAGTTTAGAGCATCCGCATCATCAATCTCCATGGAAAAAGACACAATTATATCTTTTTTCTTTAAGTAAAAAAATATCAAATATAATAAATTTATGAAAGACCATTCACAACATATACATTAAGTGTTACATTGTTGCTACAGCAGCTACGTGATTCCGCCTTCCTCCTTCTTTCCCCCCCTCTCTCTCACTTCTCGTAGAATGCAAGGTCATACGTTTGTCCGTTTGTCGTAAGTAAATGCACTACTATAAGTAAGACCTTAAAATGAAATTATGCGATCGGGTTTTATCTGTGGATAGATATAAAGTATTTACTGTTACAGTCTAGCCGCGTCTCCGTAATCACCCCACTGTTTTAGCAGCTGTGACCTTGTTCTGGACTCCCATCCCGCCCCAGTGCATATATAAATATAAACATTGAGCAAAGTCGAAGAGAGCAGGGTCAAAGGTTATATATATACCTATATAACACATTGCCGCACAGCCCCTCGTTAAGGGTTAATAACCTCCCTTCTTAATTTTCCTTTGCAACTAATGTTTAAAAAGGCTGTTTCAACTGTTGTGTAGTTACAGCATTACATTCTGTAAACAATATTTTTTTGAAGTGTCCTAGACAAAAAAAATTTAAACAATTGACTCTTTATCTCTGTCGGGTGATAACTGATCGTCCAGATGTTCATCGCTTTTGCTCGAGTCCGTCAACCGCAGTTGAAAATTGTCACTGGTGCCTCTGGTGACGCTATCGTAGGAAGGAGGGAATGACGTGGAGGAGAGGGTTTCAGATTTGTCTATTGGCCTGCAGTAGTTTTCAGACATCATGAATGCAATGAGGCCTTCCTTCTCGGGTGCATCATCTCCGAGAGGGCAAACTGTTTGACGGTACAAGAAAGAGGCCTGTTTGAGAGAGCGCTGGAAGAGGTGACTTCTATAGGCCCTCTGGATGACAATGGCGGAGACCTCTTCCTGTTTTCTCCTGAGCGTGGTTGTGATGGGTTCATAAGAGACCTTTGATGGATTGGCAGCCATGAACTTTTCCTCCATCTGTATTTTGAGGGCATCCATCTCTCCAGATTCTCCCAGCACTCTTTTGGTGAAAGCAAACAGAATGTCTAAGCAATGGATCCTGTCTCCACTCACCATGGGCAGGTCCATAGCTATGAGCTTAATTGTGTTGGGCTTTGCAATGCGTAAAGGTTCGGAGAGCGCATCTGCAAAGTTGGAAAGTGCATAGTACTCGATAAACTGAGTAGCTTCTGGGTCAAACTTTTCCCATATTTCATAAAACATATCAAAGTCATCCTCGCTTAGAGGCTCTGTACTCTCTTCAGTGGCAACACTGAAGTTCTCTAAAATAATAGCTATATACATGTTTACAACAATAAGGAAGGATATTATGATATAGGTGACAAAGAAGAGAATCCCCACTGCAGGGCTGCCACAGTCTCCCTTTGAACCATTTGTATTGTTATGGTATGGGTCACAATACGGTGGTCCAGTGTTCAAAATGGGGTTGAGAAGCCCATCCCAGCCAGCGGATGTAGTGATTTGGAAGAGACAGAGCATGCTGTTAGCAAACGTTTGGAAGTTGAACATGTCGTCGATCCCATGTTCCTTCTTCACATATGCAAAGTTGGCCATGCCAAAAATGGCATAAATGAACATAACCAGGAAAAGCAAGAGGCCAATATTAAACAATGCGGGAAGGGACATCATTAAGGCAAATAGGAGAGTTCGGATTCCTTTGGCTCCTCTTATCAGTCTCAGGATCCGACCGATCCGAGCTAAGCGAATGACTCGGAAGAGAGTAGGGGAGAAAAAATATTTCTGGATGATGTCAGAAAGCACAGAGCCTTGGAAGAAGAAAGGGAAAAAAGAAAGAAATATTTGGTTAGGGTAGTAGCAAAAGACTTAGATTTTCAGTTTGAAAAAAATTTCATTTCAGATTTACAAATTAAGGGCAAGAGCCATCTCTGTGGCTGTTGGCCGTGTTCAGTCTTCTGCGTTCTGCACCGGGTTAGCCCTCCACCGACTGACAGTTGCAGTGATGACCTGTATGGTCTGGCAGTGTATAACAGTCCCTCACAGTTTGGTTCCACAAACCCCACATACTAATATCTGCAGACAATGGAGTCCATAAAAACTAATAGGAAAACTAAGGGCACAATCCAGAAGTGCACTTGGGTTACCCTATTTATCACTGGGCTGACCCAACTGCAAGATGGGCCACCCTTGTAATTCTGGAAAGGATTGGGGCAGCCTAAGGTAACATAGGCTGTCCCAAAATAGGTGGACCTGCTTTGCCCTAACTGGGGCAGCCTAAGCAGCTCAGGAGAGGCAAGTTGAGGGCATGTTTAGCATTGCCCAGGGCAGAGCAGTTACTCTGTGTCCAGAGCCTGTTTCCAGGCAAAAATGCCCTCTTCTAGCTCCTCAGAGACATCCCACCTCAGGAGCAGGTATAACAATGAGTAGCCCCATAAGGGTCCATGATAAGGCAGGGTAAGAATGGCAGCGTTGACCAAAAATCTGGGTTTTTGACCAGCCTATCGGCAACCGCTGTCTCTCAACCTCAGGGTATGGCACAACTACGGCATCCCACTAACCTGGAGGTACAGCAGCCAATCCAACAAGCCCCTTGTATTCACTGTAGACTGTACTGGGACTCCTTATAAGGCAGGCACCATAGCTGTTCCTTGTTCTTTGTGATCTGAGGGGGGTCTCCTCAGAAGCAAGTCTTCCCCAGGTGTCACTGACTTGATGCCTACTGAGCATGCACAGGAGCAGTCAGGGCAGCCCAGGCTTCCTGAATCTCTGGATCCAGCATAACTTTCTGCTCTGGAGTTAGAATAGTTGAGGCAGCCCAGCTAGAGAACTCCTCACTGCCCTCACTCTGGATGAGGAGTGGTCTTAGGGGGTGCCCTCACCTTAGGGCACACCCTAAGGCTGCAATCTTGACTTTAGACAAGAAAAATGGCCTAGGTAAGCAGGCATAAGGAGGTCATATCCTGAGCTGACAAGTTAGTCCAAATCCACAGGACAAGAAGATAGCTGGCTCAGGATGACCAGATGCCAAACCCAAAATTCCTGGACCCCAAGGTCAAAATTCTTAATTCCAGGCCAAAATTCCTACCCGCTGAAAAATGTATTTTTTTGTTTTTGTTTTTCTGTTTTTTGACCATAACTTTTGATAGGAAGGTGATATCTCCAAACTGATTTTTGCGTTGGATTCTGCTCTTCAATACGAACCCAACGACATATGGCAGGATAGGGTACTGTTCACTATCACGAAGTTTCAAAATGAAGCCAAAATGTAGGACAATGATACCAAATTGTAGGACACCCGGACAGGAGGCTAAAAATCCGGACAACTCCAGGTTTTTCTGGTCATCTGGTCACCCTGAGCTGGCTGGCCTAACTGCTGCTGAAGATGCAGTAGCACAAGGGCAGCATGTTCCCTGAGCTGGTATAGTTGTGTTGTATCCCGAGGTGGGCTGGTGTAGTTCTGCTGTATCCTGAGGTTGAGAGGCAGGGATTGGCCTAGGACATAATTTTTTGCCATCACTTCCATTTTTACTCTGGCTTATCATGGACTCCTATGGGTCTACTCAGATTTATACCTGCTCCTGAAGTGATATAACTCTGAGGAGCTGTGCGGGAGCACATCTGCCCTGGAAACAGGTTCTGGATACAGACTAACTGCACTATGCCCTCAACATGCCTCTCCTGGACTGTCTAGGCTGGTACAACGAGGCCAGCCCAATTCCATCTGTCTTTGGCCAACCTATGTTGGCTTACACTGGCCCAAGCCTTTCTGGTGTAACTGGCCTGCCCCATCTTGGAATTGTGGTGATATCACTCTATCACCCTCTCACTCCGGTGATAGAAAGGGTAGCCCAAGTGCACTTTAGGATTGTAGCCACAGAGCACAATCCTAACCATGTCTACTCAAAAGTAAGTCCCATTTTGTTCAGTGGGGCTTACTCCCAGGAAAGTGTATTTAGGATTGCAGCCTTAGAGAAAATACTGATCCCCCAGTCTAAATTTGTTGGGTTTCACTTATTTAGGATTTAGGATTGCAGTCTTGTATTTAGGATTGCAGCCTTAGAGAAAATACTGATCCCCCAGTCTAAATTTGTTGGGTTTCACTTATTTAGGATTTAGGATTGCAGTCTTGTATTTAGGATTGCAGTCTTAGAGAAAATACTGATCCCCCAGTCTAAATTTGTTGGGTTTGACTTACCCACAATGGACAGAATCACAACAACGAAATCGAATATATTCCAGCCATTGGTAAAATAGTAGTGTCTCAGAGCCAGCATTTTGAAGATACACTCTGCTGTGAAGATCACCACAAAGACCAAGTTGATTTTATAAAGGATGTTCACTTTTTCCTGACTCTGATCATCTGTTTCTACCATCATGGTCACCATGTTTAAGCAGATAAGGAGCATGATGCAAACATCAAAGGCTTGTTTCGAGACGACATCAAAAATGAAACCTTGATACTTGTTCTGAAAGAAATTAAAAAGACATAATCAGAAGATCAAAGACTTCACTATATAGGCACCTTGTTCTTAAAAGATTACGCAACTCAAACATTAATACATACTTACTATCACTTAATATCATTACAGCAGAAGAAGAATAAAATGTTTTTTGACATGTGCCACCTTCTATGTGCCCCTTTCTATGTGCCTCCTTCTATGCACTTGCCGAAAGCAAAACTCTCACTGAGCCAGATCTCAGCAAAACTCATTTCCCCCCCCAGGTCATACATTGGTCAAGGTGATTCTGATAGACCAGTCGTTCTTAACCTGGGTTTGATCAAACCCCAGGGGTCCGGTGAACCCCAGGGTCAGTCTCAGGGATTTGGCGGAGGTGTGTGTCCATTCCATTCGCCAGGGTTGCCAGGTGCGACCGTCAGTTGAAGCTCTTTGACTCCCCAGTCAAAGCTAGCCTGACAGGCACTGTTAGAAAACTGTCAGAAGCACCTAATTAACTCAATTCTAACGCTCTTAAAGTGATCAGTGACCTTCATTAGGATGTGCAAAAGAGAATAATCAAAATCTGATTCAAAAAACCCCATTTGTTAACCTTAAGCAAGTAAAACAAAAAATACTGAAATTTGTCAGGCCCTTTTAGTCGAAGCTAGCCTGAGAAGCAACCCTGTACAAACCTATGGAGTTTTGCAAAATATCGAGTTTAGTTACAGTTTGCTGGAGAGGCTAAGAGGGTCACTACTGCACCCCATGCAGGCAGCAGGAAAACTGACTAGGGGGGTTTCGAACAGCAGCTAGAGATAGGAAAGTACTAGGAGAGACAGGCCTCTTGGTCACCTTGGCACAGAGAGGGAGTAAGAACAGCTTTGAATTGACCGATGACGGGTTTTAATTAATATACTTTTGTTACGACGGATAAAACATTTTATTTTTCCAACTATGAAGGGTTCAGTGAATGCACGTATGAAACTTATGGGGTTCAGTACCTACAACAAGGTTAAGAACCACTGTACTAGACATTTTTTTTACAGTAGGAATTATTGGCGTCATTCAAATATAGGTAACCTCACCGGTGGCCGTGGAATGGGTTTCTGAGGTTTCTTGGATCCCAGTTTCTTCATAGCATTATAATATTTTTTCTGTTCCTCTGTCATAAAGATATCCTGTCCACCTAAGTATAGAGAAATACAACTAACATTATTTTTGACGGATAAAGTATGCAAAACAAAACAAGGCTGAGATTCTGTATCATCAAATTGCAGCATCAAAATTGAAAGATTATAAAGATCCGTAAGGGTGCAATCCTATCCATGTCTACACAAAAGTAAGCCCCATTGTGTTCAATGGATCTTATTCCCAGGAAAGTGTACTTAGGATTGCAGCCTATGTCCATCTCCCTCACTAATACAGGCCACACTATGGCTGCAATCCTAACCCTCAGTCCAGTGCTGGCCTGGGGGTGTCACAAAAGTGCTGTAAGACACTTCTGCGCCACTCCTGGGGGATGGTTAGGCCGGTGTACAGACATGCGCTTGCCTCCCTACATCACCACAGGAACGGGAAAATTGATGAGTTGTGCCGATCTAGGCTAGGACAACATCCTAATTCTCTGATAGATGAATATCTTGCCTTTGTTTCAAGACATCCTACATTGAAAATAATGCACTACTTATCTTTTTCTTCTGTTGATTGAAATTGTCAATGATAACACCAATGAAGAGATTCAGAGTGAAGAAAGAGCCAAAGATGATGAAGATCACAAAGTAAAGGTACATGTACAAATTAAATTCCCACTCAGGCTGTTGCTCCCGCTACAAAAAAGAAATGGAAAAAGGTAAGATATGGTGAAAAACCATCAACAGCCTCAACTGAGTCATGGAAAAGAAGTAGGGGGTTGATCTAAACCTGAGCTTGAAACCTTCAAAGCTGGTTCAAACAGAGAGGACTTTTCAAGAGTCAGAACTAAGGGCGCAATCCAGAGTAACTATGGGGAGTCCTTGCTCCGCTGTAAGAACAATTTACTCTGGATTCCAATATGAATTTCCCATAGGTTTTCACTAGGTGGTACGGTAACTATGTTTGCATGTAATGTGTCTTACGTGCTCCCATAGTTATTCTGGATTGTAGGGTAAAGCTAAAATCTCATTGTTGCCTTGAACTGAATTAGAATCAAATCCCAAAACACATAAAGGGGGAATATTTTTACTTATAAATATAAATTTATTTTTAAAAATAAATTTCATTTTAAGTAAACAGTTCAATAATGAGACACACAGCTTGCAACTGTAGGACTCATATTTTAGTTTTCTGAGTTTTTAAAATCATTTTTGTTGGTAATTTTTTTTAAAATCAGAATGTAATTTGTCCTCAAGTTAAACAATTAGTATTTGTTTTCATTTTATAGTGTTACACAGCAGGCAAAACAGTATGCTGTTACTGTGCATGACATATATCTCAGCTGATTCATAAATGCTTCAAAGTGTCTGAACCAGTTACGGAACCACTTTTTAAAGTCAGTATCTGATTTGGAACAGAATGAGGGAGTAAAAGAATATGGATGAATCTGTCCTGGAGTGGAACACATGACATTTGAATGGTTCAGTCATCCTGATGTTGAGCCATTCAAATGGTCATAGTTCTGCAACACATTATACCACCAAGCATCCATTTTGCACATATTAGTGCAAAAAACAAAACAAATATGCTGATTTAACTCTGGACTAGAGTTTTAAATTGTTCATAATTCAAATTTCATACTTTTTGAATATAATTTTTTATTCAACGCCAAACCAGAAATTCTGATATTACTATCTGTCAAAATATAATTACCCAACATAAATAAGGGTGACCATAGGTCCACTTTCCCCCCCAGGACATGTCCTGAATTTTGGCTTTGTGCCCTGGAACAAAACTTCAATGTCCTCCTTTTCCTTATAAGCAAGCAGCATGTATTTATTTTATTTTATTTTATTAATAATTTATATCCCGCCTTTCCTCCCCTGCAAGAGGGAGCTCAAGGCGTCTGACATCAGGGAATAAAACATCATTAAAATAGATCATAAATAAAGATTAAAACACCATTAAAATATAATTAAAATACAATTAAATTGAATAAAAACATGCAGACTAAAATATTTGTAGCCTTCTTGTAATCAATAAATTATATTTAATTATTTTAAATTTAATAAGTAACGTGTTTAAATTAAACACATGAAAGCTATCTATCTATCTATCTATCTATCTATCTATCTATCTATCTATCTATCTATCTATCTATCTATCTATCTATCTATCTCTCAGTGTTTTTAGCTTTTATTTTGTCATGTCCTACATTTTTCTTGAATGTACTATATTTGTGGGGGTCTTGTCCTCTTTTTTGGTTAGGACATATGGTCTCCCTGAAAATGAACTATTAGACACAGCAGATAACATCAGGCACAGCTTGGTGGAGAAGTCAGTCTTGGCGTTTCACCCATTTGGAACCATTGCAGGATTGGGGGTGGTGGTGGTGGTGGTGGAACAGTTTTGTATGCCTTCATTTTGCTCCCATCACCTGGAATGGTTCTGAAGGGATGAGGCTCCCTCCAAGGCTGACTGCTGTATCCCCCTAGCTATGCCACAGGAACAACTCACTAGGGAATTCTCCAGAAATGAATTGATAAGTACATTGTTATCTTTCATATATCCTCTTTCCATAAGGTGGAAAGAGGATATATGCAACGGGAATGAATTTTGTATTCATTAAGGATGGGAAGGCCTTAAGATTAAAATGTATGTTTTGTCTGCAGAAAGTCCAGTAGTGTTGAAAGCTCAGAATGGGATGAGGTTGTGGGACCCAGTCACTCCCATGTTCTTCGTAGCTCCCATTCCTCAGATAAAACTTGTTAAAGCAGCAGAAGAATTACATGATGTTCGTTGGAAAACAGGACAGATTGGCTCACAAATACACAAAGCAGAATTCATGCAAGACACAATACAAAAGCATTTGATTTTTGTCAGCCCACCTCTCGCGAATCCACTGCAGCATACATAATTTCCATCCAACCTTTAAATGTTGCCTAGGAAAAGAGACGCAATGTATGCAATTAGGACAATTAGAAAAAGCATTTGGGTTAGTGATTTATTTTACTGTTGTTTTTTTTTTGCTTTATCTGCAATATTCTGGGGAAAATATTTCTCACTCTTAATCAAATACCCAATTTGCTGCATGAAATTTAGCTTGCAAAAGAATAGGAGGCTGGCAATTCAGCTGGCCATTTTCTCTTACAGGGAACTCTTATTAAAGTTTTAAAATAAGCTCTTAATAGACTTTTTAAAATGAAAAATTAGCTCAACCCTGAGATCTGATAATGGTAAATCTGTGTATACTCATGGTACACTCTGTGCATGCAAACAAGAATGGAAAGGCAATTTCGTAGATGAGCATCTCTATTGGTCCCTGTCCTTAGAGAAAAAAGTCAAAGTAGTTCTAAGAATTTTTTTGGGGGGCGGGGGGGCGGGGAGGAAACACTGCAGCATTTTTACAGTTTTAGACTTTACCCCCCTTTGCTTGATCTGAAAGTCCCTAGGAACCATTTGAAATGATCCCCACTCACTTTTAGGTGTAGGAAGCAGTTTGATACAGCTTCCATCTGTGGCAGTCTCCAGGGATGTGAAAGCAGCTGGCTCAGGGTCAAGGGTACCCCAATTGGGCCACCCTTGTGTCCCCTTATCATCTGCCACCAATGCAAGTGAGACCTGCCTGCTTCGTGGCTCTACTGGATGTGGGTACATCGATAACATGATGAAGCTGATGCTCTTGAATCGTGGTGGACATAAGGGATCATATGTGTATTCAATTATATGGGGCAATTTGTTTTACCTTGATTCATCCCATCCTGCTTTTTACCTTGATTCATCCCATCCCAAGTAAATTTAGTCCCGCAAGTTAATGTGTTTCTTTCCTATCTGTGGTCTCTCCCTTTTCTCAATTCCACTCCTCTTTACGCCACTCTAACTCCTTTTCCATATTCATTATCGTTTAGGGTTGCCACATGTCCCGAAAAATCCAGATTTGGGGGGATTGTGTTCACATACTAGCAAATGGGACAGAAGGTCCTGTCCTGATTTTGTGGAAGAGAATTATGGCAACCCTATTACTGCATCATTGCCCCTGTATTGGGAAGCACAACTTTTCAAATTTCAATGTAAAGCAGGAAATTGCCTTTAGAAACTGACATGCAGAAAATATCATTTTTATAAAGGGGAATTTTACTGAACAAATGGTTTAATCCTATCATGTTTTTCTAATCCTACAGAAGACAATCTGAGCTGGTTACTTTCCCTTTCCATTTAGCAACATGATTCTCCTGTTCAAGGAGGCCAGGATGGAGGTTAGAGTCAATCTACAGCATGCTTTCAAATTGCTATAATCTCTCCTTGCCCCTCTCCTCCACTGAAGCAGCAATCTTCTGTCTCTACATGGCATTTTTCATCTAGGGTAAGATTTAGGCTAGATTCTAGCAGAACATACTGGGACATTTCACATAATAATCCCCCGCCCCCCAAAAAACCCCAAACATCATGACTGCAGTGAGTGAACTGATTGTATAGTGATAAAACTTCGTCAGATAGCAGAGCTGTCAATGCAAGTTTTCCGAGGAGCCCAGCAGAAAGATAATCCAAAGCCCCGTTGGGCTTCTGGAATCCTTCGCTAGACACTTCCTCGGGGAGACGGCAGCGATATCGTGTAGGGCAGAGAAATATGATGCTGGGAAAAGAAGCTGTTGGGGAATTAGTAGTCACTTACAACTCAGATCAGGAGGTGGCAAGATCTTCACAGGAGTGTCGTGTGATATTTATCCTTCCTGGGAGAGATCCAGGAAAAGAGTATCCAGTATTGAAACCAATGTGGGGAGGAGATTAAACTGCTGATAAATTCATTTCGGGGCAAGCTTATGGTTTATGATTAGGCATAGCTTAGAGGGGCTGCGTGGCAGGTTTGCTCGAGGCTTAGAGCCAGCAGACTGTGGCTAATGAGAAAGTAAAATAAAAGGACATAAAATCGACAAAGCACAGATGAAGACCACAATCTGTGCTCCAAAGCGGAAAAGCTGCGCTTTGGAAAAGGCCACTGGGAAGGAGATGGAAATGGTCCAGCCTGAATTGTCTCAATGGCTCAAGTCTTGGTTCCACCTTCCTCTGCGTGTCGGTGACAATCCCCACCTCTGACTGGAGAGACTATCATGAGCTACTTTAGATCTTTTGCTCTAGCAATTATTTGCAATATCTTTGCAAAAATAGCTTTGATGTGGCAAACCGAGACCTTGGAAATCTCACCACATGGAAAATAAGGGTACTCAGAACTCAATTAAGCTATGACCAACAAGAAACGTGGCAAAGCTGAGAGATAACATGCATGGAGGAGGGAGGAGAGGCAATCCTAAACTGTGTGCCTTGTGTCCCAAGCAGAAGACTTGGTAGTTCAGTTCCCTGGACCACACGGCATTGACCTTCTGTATTCATATTAAGCTGAATTTCAGTTAAAGCCCCTTTGCAGCAGTTTAAATACTAACGTGAGACTGGAATTAATTGCTGTATCATAACCTTAAGGTTCTGGATGATGAGCTAGACCAAAGCATCACTAAGTTGAAAATTCACTGATATGTTTTATGTACAGTTTTTTGTACCCCTATATAAAAATGTACAACCCCTGCGGGTTGCCCTAATAATTGTGACCGACTCTAGGGAGCAGTGCTCATCCCCATTACAAGTCTGATCCTTGTAATGCTGATCTCATTACTATCCCCAGAACCTTCAATGAAAGGATCTCAAACTACAGCATGGGAAGGGCCTGCTCCTGATCCTTGCAGAGCAGCTGCCAGTCTGGGTAGATCATAGTCTGGGAAGCACTATAGTTCAGCCAGTCTGGGCAGAACTGGGGAGACAGTGAGCTGGTCTGACTCAGCATAAGGCAGCATCATCTGTCCACAGGAAATACTGCTCAGCCCCCTCTCTGACTTCTGAGATTGCATCAAGCGTCGCCCGCGCACTGTCTACTTGACTCTGTATCCTTGAAAGCTAAAATAATGAAAGTGGAGATTTGCAAGGATGTTGAGTTTCTGCTTCTTTGCTTGGTGCGATCAAGGATGGGCAGCCCAATCCTGCCTAATTCCCCACACAGAGATCGCTGTGCCCTGTAGGGGATGTTTCAGCATGTGAAGCTCTCCTACGGAAAAGGAAACACTTGTTCTGGATTAAGACCCACCACTGGACAACTTGAATCTGTGTTGTTCTGTAATGATGGAATGGGCTCAGGAAGGGTGTTAAGGTTCTGGGTCAAATCTGATGTCCTCCTGCGCCATCTTCTCTCCATTATGAACACCCCTCCTTCCCACCTTGTCCAACTCCTGTGTTGCCTCCACAACAGGCATCCACAGCCCTGGTTGATTGCCATTGTTGCCTTAAATGGCTTTGACAGCGTGGGAGAAGCCACTTCCAGAGCATGTTGTGATGCCTGTAATACTTACTACCTCCTCAGCTAAACTACTGGTTTCCAGAAGTCCTAGCATCTGGCAACAGCTTTGCAACAGCTTGCTCCAGAGTAATCAGAATACATATACCCAATGATGCTAGATAATAAGGGCTGGTATTATCTTTCAGGTGGTTTCTTCTATGGTGGTAGGATTGAATGATTGAAAGATCTAAAGGTGGAAGGATTGAATGATGGTTTGGTTGGCTTTGCAAGCCATCACTGCAGAATGGCTCCTAGAGAGCCATTACTGGCTCTCCAGGCCTCATGTGCCAAAGTTCTCCTATGTTCTCTCCAATGTTCTCTCCAATGTTCTCCAGTGTTCTCCAATGTTCACCAGTCTTGGACGGGTGCAAATGCTCCTCAGATGAGCACTGTAAGGGGGAAGGAAGGGGTATTGCTTCAGAGCCAGGAGCTCACAAAATTTGTGGAGGCAAATAACTGACATTAGGAACTCACTATGTTCCCCGGGTACATGAATCACCAAAATCACCAGGTACATGACACTGGAGCTTAAGCAATTTTTCTGGAATGATGAAAAGGCAAGGTATAAATATTTTAAATAAGTCAACACTTTGGCATCCATGGGGATTCCATTCCAGGAGGCCAAAAATCACGACTAATAAATTTCTAGTCCTGTCAAGGTCACAACCTCTTCCGTTGGTCCTGAAGAACGCAACACGGAAGCGAATAGAGCTGCAATCCTAACCAATTTAGCCTGGCATAACTCACTTGACATAACTTTTTGTGGTGGTGTGGGGAGGCCAGCTCATGCTCTGCCCCACTCCTAGGGGTGTGTGAGGCCAGTGCGCAAGCCAGTGCCCATCTGTGTATGGTTACAGATGAGAAGGCAGACTTGAAAATGTTTATCTAGAAATAAGGCTACTTAGGTTTAGTGAGACATACTTCATAGGAAGTGGGTTTAGAGTTGAGAGGCTAGATACATAATTCTGTGCAAATGTAGTAATGAAGTATTTCCACTTAATTCTCCTGGGGACAGTAGTGTAGCTAGAGGGGTTGCAAATCACCATGTTTTGCAGGAAGTCTCACCATGGTATGGTGGGAGCAAAATGGGGAGCACAATGATGGGGAACACAATGGAGGCCAAAGGGGAAGGGGTAGGACCCCATGTATCCTGCAGCCAGTATGTCCTACTTAATAACTGTAGAGATGCCTGGATGCAAACAAAACTCCTCAACTAAGGTTACTTTAAAGCACGGATGCATATTGAACTTACCACTTGCAAGAGAGCCAGGTAACCTGCACCAACGTTATCAAAGTTGACTTTCACTTTGGTCCAGTACAATTCTCCCGTCTCATTCAAATTTTGGCAGTCGCTCTTGTTGTTGACTATGGTGTGGTCCAAAGGATCATCCCCTTGTGTCTTGTTAATGCACTTTCCAAACTTCCCGGCAAAGAGATTGACTCCCATGATGCTGAAGATGAGCCAAAAAATGAGGCAGACAAGCAGAACGTTCATGATAGAAGGGATGGCACCTACCAAGGCATTGACCACCACCTTTGACGAATGAGAAGAAAGCATGCAGTTATTGTGGAAGGTATGTTGGAAGCCACAGACCCCAACTGGCTATTTCATGCACTATTCTAACCCAGGCCAGGACTCTCACAGAAAGACGGGCTAACACTGAAGATGGTCAATGCTTTGAAACATTTAAAGAATTCTTGCAACTAATATAAGTCCCTCTGAGTTTCAAGGGATTCTTCATCAGGGATCCACCAACCTGGAGAACATCTTACAGTTCTTCACAAGTGAATAGCACTAGCTTGGCCTAGTAAATAATGAGTGACACCATGTTCATGATGCAGGGTCTAGAAGCTGCCCTTCACCCATCCTGACTGGCTGTAAGGTTGTGAGTTCCTGATTTAGAGGCAATGCTCCTTCAAGGCAGCAAGATGTTATGGATCACTGATGGATCCGACTTCCTATTGCAAGTATCGAAGAAAGGTGGAAACCGCCTTTTGCGGTATCCCACAGTTGCCACCTAATGTCTTGCTGACTTGCAACTGCCAAAGCGAAACTGTAGTGTTCAGTAGCATAACTAAAGAGGGTGCAAAGCGCTATTTTTTGCAGGAAGCCTCTTTCCCATCCCCCTATGGAACCATTTCAAGTGGTGGAAGCAAAACAGAATGTAATGGAGTGACTGGAACGAAATGGTTCTGAGAGGGAGGGGCCCTTTGGATACTGCAGTGATACTCCCTGCAAAATGTAGTGCTTTGCACCCCCTCTAGCTATACCACTAGAGGTGCCCAGATCAAGAGCTGTTTACACTGGGGTGGAACTTGCTGACCTGCTGCTGGGTATATTCAGGTCATCAGAAATACCTTCTTTTAGGTGTGGTTAAAATATTTTACTATCCCAAGTACGGTGAATGGTTGAAAGAAGCAAAAAAATTTAATATTAACACTAATTGGTCTCTCTCACTAATTGGACCAATTAGTGTTAATATTAATTTTTTAAGCTTGTTTCAACCATTCAAAGTACTCAGGGTAGTTAGTAAAGGACTGGGGGTAATTAGTAGTATGTATAGCTTTGCTCATAGAAGGAAAAAGATGGTTTCTTAAGATGGCTTTAGCTCTCGGGGAGAGAGAGAGAAAGAGAAAGAGAGCGAGAGAGAGGTGAAGCCCCCTAAAAACAGTCAAAAGGGGTCCTTCAAAGGTCAAATGGTCAAAGCTGTGCCATGAAATGTTCTTAGATGTCTTCCAAAAATCATCCAAGTTCTGTAACTCTGTTTTTAGGGCAAATGTGTGTTGTAACAAATTATCCCTCTTCCTCCACTGGTTCTGCTGGAAGAGGAACTCGGACAGACCATTCATTACTATAGATGGTCGTACTAGAAAAAGAGATACAGAACCTGGAAATCTCCTTGAAGCAAGAAGTTACATCAGAAAAGGCAAAGACCATAAAGGGCACAGATGATCTAAATCTCAAGCTCAGATCATATGCTCTTCCCAACCATCCTTGAGCAAACACTCTCATGGACAAACATAAGTTTGCAGTGGGGACCTTGTCTCATGGACAAACGTAAGTGGGCAGTGGGGACCTTGTCAACAGCTGTTCCTCCCATCCTTGAACTCACTAGGTGGCTTGAGGAAAGCTATCCATTTCAGCCCCCACCTGAAAGGTGGAGATACCAATCTAATTTCCTATCTTATAGGGCTGTTGCAAAGTTTATAATAATTTAGTACAGGCTTATCTGGCGTACAAAACAGCAGCCAAACTGCAGTTTGCTGACTGTTTCATGGCCATGGCAAAGCAATTGACAGAGCTATCCTAACCCCTGGTTAATCCTTGCTTTTGTTTTTCCAGTCTTTGTACAGTGCCTATTTCTGTCTCCTGCATCTTATATGAGCACCTACAGAACTTTTTTTCACATGGTCATAAGAAGGATCATAACAGATTTAATCAGAAAAGCAAAAGTAATACTGTGAACTTAAGGACTTGATCCTTAAGGCCTGGTAAGAAGCCCAGTGATATCAGCAGGAGTAGCTCTAAGAATGTACAGGATATACATCAAGGGATGTATGTCAAGGTAATACCATCGTGGAAAGAAACGTTACATTTGCAGTACAGTTTTGAAGCAATGAAAATGGATTATGTGGAAGGATACACATTACCATCACTGTCATGTAACATTTGGGAATAACCACATGCATTCCAATGGACAAAAGGATAATCAAATGGATATATCTCGACATTCAGAACCGCCATAGACAGTACAAAGGGTTTCCATGCATGCAGAGCACCACAGTAAAGGCATGGGATAGATCCAGGAAAAGTTAAAACAAGGCTTAATTACAACTAAATTAGGTCAAGCTGAAACCAAGGTACTCAACAGGACTCGACCCTCTATCAGAGCAATTCTAAGCCCTGGTTAGGCTGGCACAAATCCCAACCTATGTCCTAAGCTGGCCTGGGTGTGTCACAAAGTGCTGTAAGACACTTCTAACCTACCGTACTAACCTACCGTACAATACTAACCTACCGTACAATCCAGAGTAACTACGGGAGCACGTAAGAGACATATATGTTGACGCAGTTACGGCACCAACTAGTGAAAACCTATGGGAAATTCATATTGTAATCCAGAGTAAATTGTTCTTACGTTGGAGCAAGGACTCCCCGTAGTTACTCTGGATTGCGCCCCTAGGCTGACACAACTCATCAGTCGTCAAGTTCCGGTGGTGATACAGGGATTCAAGCACAAGTCTGTGCATTGGCCTAATCCTTCCCCAGGAGTGGCGCAGAAATGCCTTATGGCGTTTTGTGACACCCACAGGTCAGCATAGGACTTATGCTGGGGCTTAGGCCAGCCTAACCGGGCATTAGGATTGAAGCCTTAGTTATAATCTGAAATTTGCTTTTTTCTCAGTTCATGTCTTTGAGCTTTGGAGTTTTTCCCCGTCACTCATTGTCTTGTCTTCTTAGCTTTCCTCTCTTCTTCCATCCACTTTTCAAACGGAGAAAAAAATGATATTGATCTCAACCAATATCATTTTGATTCCACCGTGAATCAGATTATGGAAAATGTCACTTCAGGCTGTCTAATCAGTGACAACCTGCAACTTTCTGACAAGCCAATAATACTGCGTTCATTTCACTGTGTGGCTTCGGTACATTGTGTGGCTTCTGTAAGAAAGAAATAACAGAAGACCAGAAGATTTTGTGAATAAACAGGGGAGTTTTTGTTTTTGAATGTACAGACTATTGTATAGAGTATTGATTGATTTACTTTGGTACATAGAAAAAAATAATTTTTCTAGCTAGAGGGACAAAACAGCTCTGTTTTACTCCCCACATTTGGAATGGCTCCAAAGGCTCCTTCCAAGACTTGCTTGCTCAGCCCCCCTCTAGCTACACCGCTGATAACTTCATATTTTTGAGAACAAGGATGGTACTACTGGTGTAGCTAGAGGGGGGTGCAAAGTTTTGGAGAAAGCCTCACTTCAGCATCCCAACGGCCCCTCCATTTTGGAGCCATTCGGATTGGCTCCCACTGCCTGGAATGGCTCCAAAGGAAAGGGGCCATTTGGATGCTGTGGTGAGGCTCCCTGCAAAACCTAGTGCTTTGCACCCCTTCTACTTATGCCACTGCACTGTAAAAAGTATAGGATCTGCAACTGAACAATCTCTGCATTGCAGAAGGTTTTACCAAGAAAGAATGTAGTTGGTATGGAAATGGAAACGTCATACACACGTGTGTGTATTTCTGTATTTACCTTTTTACGTGTGTATAACAGCAGGCCGCCATCAGTCTTGAAAGACTATGGTATCGTGCTCGGCGCTGTATACGCTGCATGTGAAGCACGAAAGCCTGGGTTGGATTGTTATGGAGGATAGGCTGTTACCCAAGCAGCAAATCCCCCCTCTCCACCCCACTGAATTAGTCCAATGGAAAGGCAGAGCCAATACAATTGGATCCAGCTGGTGTCGCAGAGCTGGGCTAATGACAGGAGCTCACCCTGTCTTGTGGGGCCGACCTGGGTCTCGAACCCTGGCCTGCTGGTTAACTGGCACAGCATCTTAACTGCTTGCGCCACCCTGTATTCCTGTGGTATTCCTGTGTATTCCTCTGGTTAGGGACAGTCAAAGCACAGCCTTATTTAATTGCAAATTTATTTTGATTTAGCAAAAAACCTATTTTTTTTGGTCCCATGTAGCTAACTGCTTCTTGGAGATCCACTCTGGAAGTACCTGAAATAGGTATAACATTTTAGGAATTCTGGCTCCAAAGTGATGAAAGTCTATGGTATGAAAGTCAAGGTACTGCTGTATTGGCAGATAAGTTTATGCATTTATGGCTGCAATCCTAACCACACTTTCCTCCGAGTAAATACTATTGAACATAATAGGACTTACTTCTGAGCAAATTGCTTAGGATTGCACTGTAAGAAATCCCCAGGAAATCTTGCAGCAGAGCACACCTGACATTTTTGAATTGCATTGGTCTCAATTGCTGTTTGTGCACATGGCACAGTTTTTGACTCAGTGACTATGATGTAGTCAGAAATAAAACCAGCCAAAATGAAATTGGGAGGGAGGGGAGGGGAAGGGATGACGACACTTATTTGCTCTTTGGCCAAGTCATGCTTTTAGTTTCTTATCCATCTGGGTCAGCCCACAACACTTATATATACTACATTTCATATACAGGAGAGATTTTAAAACGAGGAATAACAAACATGCATAGGAACAGGACACTATCATGCAGCTTGGGGAGATCACATCGGATGAATCAGGCCATGCACCCCTTTTCCCCGCTGAGAAAATCAGAAACGCTCACACAGCTGACAAGACACAAAAACAGGGAGCAAAATACCTAATCCCATTCCAAATGCATCTGTAATATTGATGCCAATTGACTTGAGCCTCATTGATATCACCAGCGAGGTGTTTAGAAAACCTAGAACCTATTAAGATGAACATTGAAATATTCAAACAAAAGCATCGATTGTCTATGGATGCAGGTTTCCCCACTTCTTTTAGTTCCATTTAAATTTAAAGTATGCATGCATCACATTGCTTGTATCCTGCTGTATCTATGCAGTAAATGGCCCAATGATTTTCTCCCTAGTGTAGGACCCAGAATCAAGAGCTGAGCTTCTGTGGAACATCAATTTAGTGGTGCACATGGGAGCTGCCTCTCCGAGGCTTATCATGCCACAGGCATCTACCCTGTGTCACAGTGTGCAAATGAATTGATAGTTAATGCCAGTCCTGCTGGTTCAGGCCAATGGCCCATCTAGTCCAGATTCCTGTAACTCACAGTGGCCCACCAGATGACTCAGAGAGCACATAGGATAACAAGAGTCTGGATCTTGTTGCCATCCTTTGCATCTGGCATTCTGAGGTAGCCTACTTCCAAAATTGGGATGTTGCACATGTCCATCATGGTTTAACCCATAATGGACTTTTCTTCCAGAAATTCTCCACATCTTAGTGTGGAGTTGCACAGACTATGGCTGCAATCCTAAAGACACTTTCCTCGGAGTAAGACCAGTGGTGGGCTCCAGCAGGTTCACACCTACTCTATACAACTGGTTGTTAATGAGAGATAGTACATATAAAGTTTAAAAATAGCCATTTAAAAGTGGCTGCCAGATGGGCATTGAACCGGTTGTTAATTTCTTTGAATCCCATCACTTAGACCCATTCAACAAAATGGGTCTTACTTTGGAGTAGACATGGTTAGGATTGTGCTCTAGGACTGACAGTGTATTTTCTTCCTTCTGCATTTCAAATCCAGCTGCCTCCTGATTTTGCAAACACCTGCCTTATCTAAAAGCACTATATATACCTTTAGGGTCTACTTCTATCCAACTCAGAGCACAATCCTAACCATGTCTACTCAAAAGTAAGCCCCATTATGTTCAATGGGTCTTACTCTTAGGAAAGTGTCTTTAGGATTGCAGCCTCAATCTCTGGTGTAGCCACAAAGCAGCTTTGTGGTAAGGAACACATGTTCCCATACCTTGAGAAGGCCTCAATGATTGCCCTTCCATTACAAATGGCGGTGCACACCCCATTGACACAATTGCACCAGCACTGGAAAACTGAATAGAATTAGGGTGCAATCCTCACATATTTAGGCCACCTTAACTCACAAGGCATATCTTTCCATGGTGATGTGGGAAGGTCGGCGTATGCCTGTAGAGTGGGACAGAAGTGCCTTATGGCATTTTTGTTATGCCCCATTGTCAGCACAGGACTTCTGCCAGGGCTTATCTTGGCCTAACTGGAGGTTAATGGGGCAATACTGTGTAAGGCTGCAATCCTATACACACTTTTCCCAAAAGTAAGTCCCATAAAAGACAATACTAATATACTAAGTTCTGAGTATATATATATATATATATGATTGTACTCTTATAAAGTGTGACAGGATTGCACTCTTATAGTTCAATAGTACTTACTCCTAGGAAAGTGTGGTTAGGATTGCAGCCTATGTCATTTAAACATAGATTTGCCCCTGTAGTTGTGGTTCTTGAGATACTGTCTGTGGTGTAGGACACTGGGGCTCAGTATACCACTGTTGGCCTCTGCACACCACCATGGGAACAGAGAGTGGGTGAGTTATGTCAGCCTAAATTGGTTAGGATTGTGCCTGTAGCTACATGAATCAACCTCTTTGAGCTCCACTAATCAAATTAGCAGAGATCAAGAAACATGAATCAAGTGCGGAGAGTGTCTGTGTTGGTCCTCATCCGTCCTACACCTCTAAGCGTCCTTCCCTCTCCACTCAATTCCAGCTCTGAGATCATTACACCAGCACAGGCCCCATTAACTTCAAAGAAGTGCCACCAAGCCTCTTCGTCTGAAAACTAGGCTATTTGTCTCCTAATGTGCTCCCCCAGGACGAACCTACCAGCTATTATCATTTTCCTAGCTTGATGTACTGTATTTGTACCTCGGCATTAAAACAACTTAATACTTCTCTTATGGGGGTTGATTTTCCTCGCGCATTCCAGAGCATATCATCAGCTGGTAATAATGCAAAGCTGCCCTGCCCCTGAGTCATGGTTAAGTGTAGCTAAGCCTACTAAAAATAAAATAGCTTGGTTTTCCTGGGGCATGTATTGGTAATGATTCCTTGCTCTCACTGACAAGTAAAGGCAGCTGTTTTGGGAGAGGAACAAAAGATCCCGTCAGAGAAGGTCCAGTTGGACCTCCATGGGGAGAAAAAGAAGACGAGCTACTAGGACAAAAGTTTCTGTGCAGAAATAGGTGGGTTTAGATGTGGAAGACCCGAGTTCTAATTAAGTTATGCTCAGTTTTCCATTTGAGAAAACTGAAATTATTATGGACGTGCTCTGTTAGGAAGTTGGATATATGAACCCTTTAATTTCTATAGAAACTTACAGGAACTCTGGTTTCAGATAAGTGACTTCTATAGTTCTACCTGGATATATCAAGGATTGAATACAATGTTGATGAGCAACCCCCCAAATTTTTTTACTGACATTAAGAGGCACCATACCAAGAATACACTAGTGTGGCACCTGCTCTCCAAGAATTGGCGAGGGTTCCAGCCAGCAAAATAATTACTGAAATGATCATTCAAATCAGTTGCGTCACTAGACTGGTGAGGCTGCTGCGGGCTGCACCGGGTGACACGCTCCATTGGGATGATGCGCCAGAGGAATTTGACACTCCTCCGGCCGGCCGCAGGTGTCAGCGTGCCCATTTGGGCCTGCTCCGAGGTGGAGCGGCAGCAAGAAGCTGCCGCTCCACCTCGAAGCTGGCCTGAATGGCTGGCTGAGGCGCAGTGAGCAGAGACACACTGCACATGTCCAAGCCTTTGGACATGCACAGGGCATCTCTGTGCGGCCATTGGGCCTTGCTCTGAAGGCAGAGCAACAGCCCCTGGTTCTGCCTTTGGAGCAAGGCCCAATGGCTGCGCAAAGATGCACTGCGCATTTCCAAAGGCTTGGACATGTGCAGTGTGCCTCAGTCAGCCATTGGCAAACTTCCTCTGTTCTAAGGAGGAGCAGGCTGTCTGCGCGGTCCCGGAAGGTGGGGTGCATGCATCTGGAGGGGTGACGCACAGTCTCCTGCACCGGGTGACGCGCTGAGTCGTGTTGCCACTGATTCAAATGCAAGGATGACTGTGATGTAGCTAGAGTGGAGTAGCAAGAGAAGCCACTCTTGGAAGGGGACCCTTCCCTTTGGAGCCATTCCAGGTGGTGGGAGAGAAAGCCAAACGGAACTGTATAGCCCCATTATTGCTCAACTAGACCGTCAGCACTTCCTAAAAACTGTTCTGTTTAGCAAACCTATCAAGTCCATTTCAATTTGTACTTTGATCTGATTACGTGGACTTCTCTCCATCCTGTTAATGTGACTTGCATCAAAATCAACTGAGTCTGAAATAAGTGGCATATTCCTTGTTGTCTGTTAATTGTTTTTGCATTCTAGAGCAGTGATTCCCAAACTGTGGGACACACTGATGGGCCATGACCTGATTTTTGCTGGGTCTCCAAAGGCTGATCAGGTAACTAAGTGCTTCAAGCACTTAAATACTATTTTTAAAAAATCAGTATAAAAGCACCATTTAAAAAAAAAAATCAAAGTATGAATTTTGAAAAATCAAAAAATCATAATAGCTGGATATTAACCTATCCAGCTATTATCATGACATTAAGAATTCAGCTCCTGCAGTTTGCAAGCATTATGTAAATATAGGGAGATAAATGTTTTCAGAGTTTTTTCTGGTTATAGTTACTCATAAATAAATAATTAAAACATCATTTATTTCTAGATCTTTTAAAAATCAGGTAAATCTAGCTGGATCTTGATACAGTGTCATTTAAAAAAGTGGGTCCTTGTGCTAAAAAGTTTGGGAACTAGAGAAAGATGAGATTACATTTTTTAAAAATCAACAATGGGTTTTTCAGCCGCATTTTTTGCCACGAATAATCCTACTTTTATGCTTTGTCTTGACGGGGAAAAACAAACATCTCTACATTTTACAGCAAAGGTTGTTGCTGCAACCTAACAGAAAAATAGATTTGCAATTATGGCACAATCATGCGAAAGGGGGGTGAGGGGAAGGCTTGACACAAGACTGACACACTCAAACCCGCATCCACAAACAGGTGAGATTGCAAATAAGCATATTCATGAATAAGTTTCCAAATTGCAAAGCTGCCTGGTAGGAAATCATGACATGCTGCAAATACCATCTCTCTCTTCCAAACACTTGCATGATTGTTACAAAACATCAAGGATAATTTGGCACATTTGGGAGCAAGGGATTTTTTTTAAATTCATATTTGCTTACTGAAGATGCTTATTTTCTCCTTTGCTCACTTACCCTACAATCCAGAGTAACTACAGGAGCATATAAGAGACTTTATGTGCACCCGTAGTTACTGCACCACCTAGTGAAAACCTATGGGAAATTCACATTGCAATCCAGAGCAAATTGTTCTTACACCGGAGCAAGGACTCCCCGTAGTTACTCTGGATTGCACCCTTAGTGCTATAGCTAGAGGGGGTGCAATGCACTAGGTTCGTAGGTGCCTTAACGTGACACACCAGTAGCTTTCCCCTTTGGAGCCATCCTGGGGGGTGGAAGCAAAATATCTTTTATTTTATATCTCTGTATTGTTTCCATCATCCAGAATGGATCAATAGGGGACAGACTACTGGCACTGCACATTTGGGCACCTGCAAAACTTAATGCCACCCCACTAGTCCCCCAACATTTTGGCCAATATAAATCTGTATTTCTGTTTGTATCACTTCTATTTACATGTGTCTAGATTGGAAATCCTGAAAACAGCCTAGCATCCTGAAGCATTGTAGACACAGACACCTTGAGGAAGGAAGAGACAGGATCCCTCACAACAATATCTTGTGTGGGGTACACACAAATATCTCCCCCCCCCCGACTCTAGAATATCACAAGGAAAGAATGAAAATGAACAAGATGCTAGTTGTCAAGGGCCCTGCAAAGCAGATTGCTCCACATGCAAATTGTCCAAGCAGTAACATGCCTAAGATACCTATGCACAGATGACTAGCAGGTGTAATTAAATGGAAAGGCAGGCAGGTATAGGGGGAAGACACAACAAACACAGCCAATCCTGGCATCCCTTGAACAGGAGTAATCCATTTGCTTTCTTTCATGTTCACTAATGCAAACACCCAACGTAGCTTACAATATTTGGTTCCTCCTGTTATCCTTACAACAACCCTGTGAGGTAGGTGAAGCGAAGAGGCAGTGCCTGGGCACAGGTTATCCAGAAAGCTTCCTAGCCAAAGAGGGATTTGATCCTAGAATTTACAGGGCTCAATCCAATTCCTTAACCATGACACCATCCTGGCTCTACCACTACACAAGCAGGACAGTGAATGTCTGGACCTACCTGGTAGGGCTGGCAAGCACTATGGGCAGGAGACAACCTTTTTCTCAGCACTACGAGGGCTTTCTGCATTTATTACCCTGCCTAAACCAATCCATGCTCTCTTCCTCATCATCACTAAAGAGAACATCTTCTGCTTTGTAGAGTATTTTTCTATATTCATTCCTTAATGCAGGCTGTGTGTTGAACTGAAAAGTAGGGCCTGATATCACCTCACCTGGAGACAATATATATGCCCCCCTCCCCACAACCACCCTCTAGGCCTATGATGGTCAACCTTTTCAGCACCATGTGCTGACTGACAACACAAGTACCACCACACGTGCCCAGAACTCTGGGCATGCGCAGTGGGCCAGGCGCATCCGGAGACTATTGTGGATGCCCAGACTTCTGGGCATGCATGCTGGGCACTCATCCCCCAGTTCAGCTATGCTTGGAAGAGGAGCAGATGCGCCTTGTTTGGAGCAATGCTGAACTGTGTTCCCCAGTGACCAGCACACATGCCCTGAACTTGGTACCCTGAGCCCCAATTTGTATGCCCAGATCTCTGGTATACTCTCGACAGGAGCAGATGCTGGGTAGTAGCCACACCGACAGCAGAGGCGAGGGTGCTGGGCTGGGGGCATGTGGCATGCAATGGCCGCATGCTGGCAGGGAGAGTTCTGAGTGCCCTCCCTGGCACATGTGCCATACGTTCACTACTATTGATCTATACTAACAATTGAAAGGAAGGGAGCCACACTGATTTGTCTTACAGGTCCTATACGGGAGGCACAATTTTTCAGCCATTCGTCACCCCTTCCTGAAATCTGTTTGTAAATTGCAGTAGGATAAGGCATGCAGCAAGAACAGATCATAATGGAATCTACTAGGGAGTCAATCAAAGCTGAAGCTGGTCCTATAAGCAAGGTGGGTGATTTTATCAGAGGAAGAGGGTGTGAAGGGGGTATTTTGCTTTCAGTTTTGGGACACGAGCATTTCACTTACAGCCTAAGATGGAAACAAAACAAAGAACACAACGGATGGATGGATGGATGAACAATGGCCCCTCAAAAACATGCTGTTCAATGCTCATGGACAGATGGACTT
Source organism: Cryptoblepharus egeriae (assembly GCA_030015325.1). NCBI lineage: Eukaryota > Metazoa > Chordata > Lepidosauria > Squamata > Scincidae > Cryptoblepharus > Cryptoblepharus egeriae. Next base: position 5,967,007 of record JAREYC010000004.1, on the reverse strand, counting down.
CGGTGATGGGTCTTGTAGGGTTTTTTTGTGTTCAGTTGAATCTTACCCTCATCCCTTCAAATCGTGACAGTGCTCTTAGGGGTCTCAGAGCTCTGAGGGTCCTAAGGGATTTAATGGGACCCATTTCGGAGTATCCAAGTGTACTAGCTATGAGGCTTACTAAAGAGACCTGAATGGAGACACAAAATGAAAAGTCCAAACTATTAGCACAAATCCTACCACAGTCAGCGTCTCTTCTGTGTTTTCTTTGCTACCTGCGGAGAGAAATCTTATTAATCAACACATGGAGAAAGAACCTGAATGGAGGGAAAATCGTTGCATTAAACCAAGGCAGGAAAAATATCCACATATCCATGCAAGATGATGAAACCTTCAAACTCAGAAACCAGTGGGGTGTTACGTATGGATTTCAACCTGCTATAGGATCCCCACTATAATGGCTGCCTTTTTTCCTCAAAGTGACCACATGGAGCTCTGACTGATGTCAAAAGCTGGCAGAGCAAAGTCTTATTCAGACAGTGTTTCCTTGCACAACTTTTGCTTGATTTTTTTTTTTTGGTGACTGAACAGAAACAGCCAAGATGTGGGCGCATCTCCTGTTATTAAATTATGTGCACACTATAATTTTGTGCTCTCAGGATGAATTGCTTGTAAGTCCCAACCGTTTATTATGCCCCCTTTTTTTAGAACGTTGCCAATGCCAACTAACTGATCAGTCAGATATATATCCATAATATTCAGGATTTTTTTAAAAATTGTCATTGGATCTGTGTTTACAATGGTAGGCCTGGCTTTGATGGGCTATTTGGACAGACTGATTGACTCTGTATGACTAGGAACCGCCATGTGCCACCTTAAGGAAAGGCTTGACAGGCCGCTGCTCCCTGAAAGAAAAAGAAAAGCGTTTGTTACTGAAGGAGCACATACTCCACAGACACTGAAAGACAACCCTTACCCTTATGCTTTCAAATCGGGATAAGGCCCGGAGGGGCCTCAAGGCCCTCAGCGTCCTGAGAGATTTCATAGCGCTCACGTGGTCATAACCGAGAATGCTCGCAATCTGGCAAATAACTGCAATCTGTGCAGATCGAATGGAATTGGAAATTACTGGTCAAGATGAGCACAAAAAACAGCAGCACACATAGAGCGAGAACAGCAGAGTCTGGGCCAATCGCCACCACCTTGCAGTAGCATAGCTAGGAGGGGGAAACGGTAAGAGGCACCACACTGCGCCATGTACGGAGCCCTTCTTGCTCACTGTTGGAGTCATTCTGGGCAGCGACCACAATGCTTGGGTCTGCACATTGGCACTGCTACCTGGAATGTTTCCAATAGTACTGCAATGTCTCCAATAGTAAGTGGGAGAGGCCGCTTCCATGGTGTCTTATACTTACCATTTTGCCCCTAGTTCTTGTTCATTATAGGTAGCATTTGATTGTCATTCTTGTTACCTCAAAATGCACATGTGAGCATATGTTTAGGTTTTTTCCTTTCATACATGATGTGGCCTTTTTTGCGTTGATACATACAGTTGTGTGGGTCGAGAGAATGTAGAGCACTAAGTTTTGCAGGCGCCTGAACATGCACAGTGGGTTCTTCCCCCTGCCCTTAAGAGTCATTCCCAGTGGTGAGAGCAAAATGGAGGTGAATGCCTGTTTTGCTCTCACTACTTGGAATGGCTCCAAAAGGGAATGGGGAGAAGCTCCCTTGCATGGCGTGTTCAGCTGTCTGCAAAACATAGTACTTTGCAGCCCCTCTAGCTATGCTACTGATGGTGAATTACGAAGGAGTCAAATGGTGGGAATCAGGAAGTATTAAGCTCCACAAAACAATTCAGTCTGGGAGAAAAAACTATCTTGTCCCACAAGGACCCACAATGTATAAATGACATTTACATTTATACTGTAAATGTACAGTATAAATCCCATACTGTACACTTATATGTAGTCTAGTTCAAGGCCAGCCCAAGCCCACCTGGTGCTAGAAGTAGCATGCCAAATGCTGTTCCCTTAACCAACGATGAGCCTTTTTTTCCGTAGCACCTCCACCTTTGGAAATTATTTGGATGTCTGCCAAATAGCAAATAACTTTCTCCATAGTAGTGCACAAATCGTGACACTCCCTAGGATGGCATTTTAAAAACAGTGCTACTCATACCACCAGTGGGACATGAGATGATGTCCAGTGGTACGCACAATCCCCCCAGACCCTCACCACCTAAAAATCAGCCAGCGTTGGCATCTGGTTTCCTGATCAAGGTGTAACTGGCGATGACATTACCACCAGTTACTTCTAGTGGTACTTCCAATAGTAGTGGACCATATGGAGTGGTTTGGCAAGGGACAAACATTGAGAAACACTGGTTTGGTTCCTCTTTACTGTATTTTAGGCATTAGGCAAACTCCACCTTGTTTGTTTGGACACTAATGGCATCTCATTGACTTTTAGGATATCTGATTTTTCCTTCCAGTGGATCACTGTTTCAGAAGCTCCTTGGTTTCTATTGCTTATAGCGTGAATATTATTGTTTTTGTTGTTGATTGTTGTTTTCAGCATGTGGATATTATTGATCATCTTAAGACATTTTGCACAAAAAAGAAAATGGAAGATGAATCCTAAAATTCATATAAAAAATCCTATATAATCCTATAAAATAAATCCTATAAAATAAAGATAGCAAGCTTCTGAGTCACACAGAACACTTCTCCCTGTAGCAATTTCGGAAAGAGAGACCTTGAACTTACCCTACCTACTGCTACCCCCTGACATAGATTTGCAAGTTTTTATTGTCTCTTATGAGGATCAGGTACTAAACCGCTGTAAAAGTTGGCATCACTTTATGGGGCTAGAGATCGTCCATAGGTTGAAGCAAGTTGCCTAAACATTCTGCTGTTGATTGCGAAGGTATTTTGTTGCTCCCTGTCAAATTGAATTTATGATGGAAACCTCAACAGTATAGACTTGGTGCTGCGGACTTGATTAAATGTGACCTGGGAAGATATTTTTAAAATAATCAAACAGCTTTCAAAATCCATGCTGACTGCCCCACATAGCCCAGGCAAAAGTGGAAGTCAGCATATTTCAAACAGAGCCCTCCTCCCCGTCACTGTCCCTATGATGCTTCTCCTGTGCAAGAATGTTAAGATCTGATTCTTTTCATGACAATGTCTTGATCCTCCGACTTTCTACGCATGTTGCGCCCAGAATGCCATCCTGCTGGAGTGCCACACAGCCAATGCCTATGTTTTAATGTCATCACACACTTTATTTCACATAATTTATATGACAAGCTCAGATATGAAAGTCTCTTTTCACTATGGAATTGTAATATCCTGTAATTCTAGCCTGGAAATACTACAGGAAATACATACATATGATCGGCATAGGTAAGGTTTTAAATATTCTATATGCAAGACTGAAACTCTTGGTTCAGTCAAGTTGAAATCTGCATATACTTTCCGGGTAGTGACTCCCTATTGAATACAGTGAATTTGTTTCCGAGTAAACATATGTCGGATTGTGCGAACATTCACATTCCTGTGTAAATGTCTCACAACTTTGCAGGACTACACATCTATCTATCTTTGCCTCCTGACCTAAATTTATTTTCCATGTGGGTAGAGAGATGCTCCCAGTAAGGTGACACGGAGAGAAAGATACCAGGTTTTGTTCTGAGGATTCAACAGCCTTTCACTGGGGAGAGATTGCTATCCAAATTCTCTTTCCCTCTTGGAACGACATAACTGCTGTTTCGGAGAGACATCAACGCTTCTGGAACATCAGCAATCATTACTTTGATCCCCATCCTTGTCTCAGGCCTGTTTGCAAGGCTAGGAACCATGGAGCAAAGCTGTGTCATGCCCTAGAGTAGTGTTGTCCAAACCCTGGCATAGGGACCAAACGTGGCCCACGACAAGCCTCCGAGTGGCCCGCAACATGCCACCTCTGTTTAGACTGTGTTGAAACCCTGTAATCCTTTAGTGGCAAGGAAAGTTCCGCTTACCTTACCCTCCAGATAGTATTTTGAGGGCTGGGGAAGCTGGTTGTACCCCTCTGTGTTTCAAAGTGTTATTAACTGATTTCAATTCATTCATAAGTTCTCCAATATACCCGTTTATCAAAATTTATATAAATTTATTCAAATTTGAAATCAATGTAAATCAATGACAGAGTATCATGCAAAACTAATGACACAGTATCATGTAAATCAATGATACAGTATCAGGGAGATAGTAAGGTCCTCCTGCCAAAAGGTTTGGACACCCCTGCCCTAGAGAAAACAGTCAAGAACAAAAGTGAACTTAAAGATATGAGCAGTGTTCACCCACCCGCTCACCTGGTAACATCACATACATACCCATGATCTGGTGGCATTATACAGATAGGTTTCAATGGCACGTGGAAATATACATACGAAAGGGAAGTTCTAAACTCAGCAAGTGATCTAAGGGCAAAATCCACAGTAACTACGGGGAGTCCTTGCTCCAGTGTAAGAACAACTTACTCTGGATTCCAATATGAATTTCCCATAGGTTTTCACTAGGTGGTGCAATAACTATGGGTGCATGTAAAGTCTCTTATGTGCTCCCGTAGTTACTCTGGATTTGGGGGCAAGATGAACTAACTAATTGTGTTATGTATAGCTTCAATAAATAGAACCCCAAGGTCAAGACTCATTCCATAACATACCCTACAATCCAGAGTAACTACGGGAAGACATAAGAGGCACTTACTCTGGATTGCTCTATGCATTTCCCATAGGTGGCACCATGTCTGTGTAAAAGGTCCCAAAGTTACTCTGGATTGTAGCCATAGAGTTATAGTTACAGAATAACTGGCCCATTATCCTTGCTACTCGTTGGTGTTCACCCACATGGTGAACATCCAAGTAAATCATGTTAGCTGGACTTGAGGAACCAGAAAGAGGTACAGAGAAAACTGTGGTTGATAACAATGTAGGGAAAGGTGGGCAGCTTAGTCAGAAGATAGATTTGCTGTCTGAACCACTCATGCCCTACATCCATCATGCCATATTTAGTCATTATCATGCACTGGAGTGTTACATGAATGATTCTCTGATTATGATTGTGGGTCACCATGAATCTGGTAAGATCCACACATTGGTCAAGCTAGATTTATTTTGTGCTGTCCCTTGATCTTTCTTAACACAAGCTGAATTCTTTTTGCCTACTCAGGAAAATACTGCGGGGTGGGTGGGAATGGACACAATATGGCCAAAATTTTCATAGTGATGAAAGACTATAATAAAGAGGGTCAGTGGCAATTTATCTGGCAACTGAAGGAAGCACAAGAAGCAATAAGATGAAGATGTGAGCAGGAGGAATATCTTACATGGCATGTTGTGGCACCTGCAGTATTTATAGTGTTGCCTCGGACTACAAAATTGAAGTCAGCACACCATAGATGCCCTCTTTACTACTATGATGAAATAACAGGGAAGTGTATCAATGTAACCAATGATAAAATTAAATTGCTTTTCAAATTAATCCTAAAAGACTATGGATGTGAGTAGCTGAACAGTGGAACAGGTTTTCTGAGGCACAATCTTTTTTTCAGCAGATCTATATCCATTGTCTGGCCAGGAATGTTTCGATGTTCAGGAATGTTTCCCACTGATAAGCCATAGATTAGGCAGAGTGATAGGATTTGAGGCAATGCTTGTTGCATGTGCTCTGAGCCACCATGGATAAGACCCCCATTTTGCCCACAAAAATCCCTCCCCCATTTTCATCACTTTTATAATGTGAAAGTCACTGGAAACATGAGATTATACATGTGGAAGTCTCCCCAGCAAGAGTCTGGAAGTCTCTGGGAAGTCTTGAAACTTGTCCACGATTACATATTCCAAAATGATGCGTAATTTTCTATTACCTAAAGTTCATACAGTATTTAATTTGCAGTTCACTCTGACTACAGCCCAGTGAGTTAGATGACTTGTTCCCATTTTATAGATAAGGGAAACTGAGGCTAAGCAATCTGATTTTTGGTGGGTCACCAAACAGTGATGGAAAGATCAGATATTGAATTGCTTCAAATTCTGAGCCTATTAAAAAATCAGATAATGTTGCTGCTAAGTACTCTGCAAAGAGCTCGGCTCCTCCAGTTCTCAAGAATGTGAAAATATAGGGAGATAAATGTTTGAAGGTTTTTTCCTAGTTAATTTGATGATGATGATGATGATGATGATGATGATGATGATAGATAGATAGATAGATAGATAGATAGATAGATAGATAGATAGATAGATAGATATGGGAGGAAGGGATGGATGTATGGATGTATAGATAGATATTATTTCTTTCTAAACCTAGGTGGGTCCCCAAAGAGTATCATTTTAAAAAGTGGGTCCTAGAGCGGAAAAGTTTGGAAGTGACTGCATGAGACCAAATCATTCATAATAGGGCATACCCTACAATCCAGAGTAACTATGGGAGCACGTAAGAGACATTACATGTACCCGTAATTATTGCACCAGCTAATGAAAACCTATGGGAAATTCACATCGCAATCCAGAGCAAATTGTTCTTATACCGGAGCAAGGACTCCCTGTAGTTACTCTGGATTGCGCCCATAATCCAGAGTAACTACGGGGAGTCCTTGTTCCGGTGTAAGAACAATTTGCTGTGGATTGCAGTATGAATTTCCCATAGGTTTTCATTAGCTGGTGCAGTAACTATGGGTACACGTAATGTCTCTTATGTGCTCCTGTAGTTACTCTGGATTGTAGGGTATATGATATTCATATATCATATGGAAGGGAGCATTTGGTTTAGATTGGAAATCTGCAGTTCAAGGCCCATGTCAGGCATGAAGATGAGTGGACACTATGGGCAAAATCCAAATAACTACAAGGGGAGTCCTGGATTGCTATATGAATTTCCCATAGGTTTTCACTAAGTGGTGCAGTAACTATGGATGCACATAAAGTCTCTTATGTGCTCCCGTAGTTACTCTGGATTTGGGAGTTAGTCTAACCTTAACTGTCACCTGAGCATTGTTTGTGAGTATAATGAAATAAAAGGAGTGATAATTGGGGAGAGTAAATAGTAGTCCTGAACAGTAGACTTGAACAGGCCATGCAAGAGGGAAACCATTTTGTTATTATGGTTTTAGACCCAGGTTCATTTCAGTACAGAGTGGAAGGTCAGCTCAAACACGATTAAAGACTTCCTAGCATTTGTCTCAGGGATGCAACAGCAGAATGCAGGGCCACGTGACAGAGAAGAGGGCAAACAAGGTGCCAAGTTGTGCCAAAAGAATTCAGACAAGAAATATGCAGAGTGTCTCCAGCCCCCTCCGCTGCCTCCCTTCACGTTGAGCCTGCCGTAATCCTGGGTGTTTAGATATTCTTGTTCCACCTGTTTCATATTCTCATTGACTGGGGATGTTTTTAGCTTGTCATGGTTGGTGACTTAATTTTAAGCTATGGGAAAAACCGGTTGCTGTGCGTAGCCACTCAAGCAAAAACTCAATACCTTTTGGCACCCAGACAGCCCCGTGCTTCCATCACCGCTCTGTTCACCCAATTATTGACTGTCTCCTGTTCCTTCAGATCTGCGTCCAAGAGAAGATAGAGCAGCTGGAATGCAGTTCCTGGGCGATCCATCGGAAGTGACAGTTCAGGTCCCAGAGCAAGGATTCGGTGAGTCTTCCTGTGTAAGTACAGGTCCCCGAGGGCCTTGTCCTCCTCCTCTAACTTTCCTTCCATGCCTCTTTTTGTGCATGTCTTGCTCAGATCACAAGATCTTTCATGTCCCTGATTTTGGCTGCAATCCTAATCACACTTTCCTAGGAGTAAGACCCATTGAACACAATGGGGCTTTCTTCCGAGCAGACATGGATCACATGTCTACACCTTGCCTTATGCTGCAGATAAATTTCCTTTTATCTGAGATGCCAGAGATTGATCTTCTGTCCTCAAAATAGATGCTTTACCTCTGACTCCTCTCAGTGATGGGGAGTGAATCTGGAACCTCATTTATGCAAAGCTAGAAGTCTACCAGTATGAAAATATCATATTGTATTTTCACATGTATGATCTTAATGGAGCACAAGTGAGTTTCTCCCCGGTAAGGAGGAATAATAAGTAGTAACTTGAGGGTTCTGGGGCCTGAGAATAACTCCCAAACATCACCTTTCTCTATTCACCTTGTGAATTTCTATGTTCTGTAACTAAAACCTATAACCATGACTCCCAACTCAACAGGAAGAGAGAAAGGTTGGATTAAAGGGGAAAGGTTGAGTGTGTAGACCTGCCCAAACTGTTGCCGGTGAGAAATGGTATGCTGGTATGGGAAGCAGCTCAAACATGGCAGTAAATCCAGGTATATCCACCTGGAAGATGTGGAATGGGTGTCGGGTTTTAACTAGGAGGGTGATGTGGACTCCCAGTCTGAACAGAAGGCCAGGTCTACCTATCCAGCTATGAAGGCTGGTGGATCTGGGCTCAACGTTTGGTGGAAGTCCAGGTCTACCAGTTCTGCCATGTTCAACCAGGAGCAAGGTCTACCAGTCAGGGTGATCAGGGTTCCACCAAGGCAAGAGTGCTGGTCTACCGGCTGGTCTACCTGGACTTTAAAGGTCGTGCTCATGCCCCCCCCCCCAAAAAAGCCACAAATACTGGAGAAAGGTAAGAGGTGGCCTCAGTGACATTTTTCCTGGTTCATTACCATGGTCTGGAAAAGATGAGTATAGAAAATATTCTGGGAAAGTATAGGAGTATGGTATAGATGCCTTTCTCCCAGTTGGCCGTGATAATGTATTTATTTTATTTCTTTAATTTATATCCCGCCTTTCCTCACCTGCAAGAGGGAGCTCAAGGCGACTAATGTGTTGTAAGTGATGGAAGTTGACCTAGATAATTAAACAATATGGAAACATTCAGCTTATTCTAATAGTTGTCAAAATCACATGGAACCTACTTAAATAACATTTGCTTCCCTGGTTCAAGCTCAAGAACAATCAACAAATTATCCCAAGAAAGACTATCGCTAACCAGCTGTGACAGAGAATGAGCATAAATGTTGGAATTTATGACCAAGCACTTTCTGGTGCGCCGTTAGAGTTTGTTAAATCACCTGGTGTTAATAACCACTTGGCAGGAAACATGTATTGCCGGGAGGCTAATTAGTAAATGCCTCTTTTAGTGTCATTGATTGTGAACTTGCTCTTTTAATGATAAAACCTCTTTGCTCATAGGAGGGATCCACTGTTACTATTCATATTTTTCCTCCTCTTCCAAATTATATATTTGCAGATATTAGCCCTGTTCTGCTGAAGGATGCAGTACTGAGATTTTTCCCTATAGAGGTCAGTGGCATCCCTGCTGGCTTGGCAATGGGGATATACCTGTCCTCCCAATTTCTGGAATGGATGCCTCGTGAGATCACATCAAAAGCATGAAATGTATTGATTCAATGTGCTAACTGGCATGGCAGTGGTGTAGCTAGAGGGGGTGCAAACCCCCCCCCCTTGTCGGGCACTTGTGGTCCCTTCCGCTCTCATTGTAGAGCCATTCTGGGAGGTCAGAATGGCAGGCCATTCTGGGAGGCCATCCTGCCCAAAATGTTTCAAAGGCAGCTTGTGCATAGGGGAAAATGTAGTGCTTTGCACCCCCTCTTAGCCATGCTACTGGTACGGTGCAAATGCTTCAATCGCAAACTGAACAAATTGAGCTCGCTTTGTTGTGCTGTGCAATTGTTCCTGCTCTCCTAACACAATGATGTGTTGGAAATTCAATACTTTCTCTTTTTTTCGGAGACCTCAAAAACAGATATACAATTTGAATCTGGTTGTAGCTGTTTGGGAACAACTGATTACAGGAGATTGGGCAATTACGGTAGGCAGTTCAAACCTCCATCTGGTTAATCAACAGAGGAAGAAATTCAAAAAACAATTACACTCATTAGAAACCATCAATATATTTACTCCACGTGGCACGGTTTTTCCCCTTAAGGTGATTCAGCAGAAGGGTGAATGTTCAGCCTAATTCCTGATTGTGATTCTGTTAATCTCTTAGCCTCCCAAATAGCTTATGATGGTTCTCTGTTGTGCCTCAAGTTGTACTGTATTCCTCTGTTTTAAAAAAAACAACTACAGTGGCGCCTCACGTAACAAATTGAATTCGTTCCGGAGGCATGTTCTTTACGTGAAACATTCTTTATGTGAAGCAGATTTTCCCATAGGAAATAATGGAAACTCAGACGATTGGTTCCACAACCCCCAAAATATTCATATAAAAATATTAACTGGATGTAAAAATGATGACAGAACAATGGGATTGAATTCAAAAGATGCATTCAATGTGCATGATCTTATGAAGTCTACTTAGGCTGCAGTCCTAAAGACACTTTCCTGGGAGTAAGACCCATTTAACACAATGGGGCTTACTTCTGGGTAGACACGATTAAGAGGCTGCAATCCAAGACACCTTCCAAGTGTCTCCCCACTTTCTCCTTCTCTCCATCCTGAGCCTCCCTTTCCCCTGCTCCCTTCTGGCTAGCCCTGAGCTGCTTCCCTCTTCTCCACTGCTCTTCTCTCCCTCTGCCCAGCGGACACCCAGTCAAAGGAGGAACAGTGCAGAAGTGTTGCTTTCACTATGGGCAGGTGCACTAGGCAGCCCCAATGCTTTTTAAACAGACTGCCGGCCATCGTGTCTGCCCCAACTGCCAATGAATGTTCTTTACATGAAGCACTTTCTTTACGTGAAGCAGAATCCTAGAGAAAATTTTGTTTGTTATGTGAAACATACTTTACGTGAGGCATTCTTTACGTGAGGCGCCACTGTATATTCACTTGAATCTAATGCACCATCAAATCTAATGTGCACACTATACTTATAATAAAAATACCGTATTTACAGCGGCGTCTACACTGGCTTGGGCATGTAGTGAGAATGGCTGATGGTCGGATTCCAAAAGATCTCTTATATGGAGAATTAGTGCAGGGAAAGCGCCCAAGAAGGAGACCACAGCTGCGATACAAGGACATCTGCAAGAGGGATCTAAAGGCCTTGGGAATGGACATCAACAGCTGGGAAACCTTGACCTCTGACCGCTCAGTGTGGAGGCAAAAGACCCAGCATGGCCTTCTCCAACTGGAAGAGACACTTGTTCAGCAGGCTGAAGTAAAGAGACAGACCCGAAAGCAGCGAAACCTGGAGCCTGGGCAGGGGACGGAATTTATTTGTCCTCAGTGTGGAAGGGATGGACACTCTCGAATTGGCCTTTTTAGCCACACTAGATGTTGTTTCAGGACCTCCAATCAGAGCACGATACCATAGTCTTTCGAGACTGAAGGATGCCAATAACCGTATTTACTCCAATCCAATTAACCAATGTGCACCCTGATTTTGGAGATTGAATTCGGCTGGAAAGGTGAGCGTTAGATTTGTTTAAATATAGTATATGGTAGCCAGGTATTCCAAATTTAATGTGGCTAACCTGGAAGAGACACAGCTTTCCAGGAAACAATTTGAGGAGGTGGTTAAACATGCACTGCAAAGAAGGCTTTGCTGCTCAGTGACCAACAATCCCCAAATTAACACATGGGAAAAGTGGACAGACGGTGTTCTAGAGATGTGATCACCAAGAGATGATGTCCACTGTCTAGGTTGCATAAGCATATGGATTCCATGTATTGCAGAAGATCAATGCTCTGGATCAGCCAATCATCTATATGTCAGTCCAGGGGTCAACCAGACCAGCAGGGTCTGGGCAGTTGGTACAGCTACTGCAGTAGTGTAACTAGAAGGGCTGGTGTGGTTAAGTACCGTAGGTGCCACAATGTGCCATTAATACTACCCCTCTGACTTGTCATTGGGGCCATTCAGGCTGTGCATCGCTATCATGCCCTAAATGGCTCTGATGGTGAGTGGGAGAAGCCAATAAATGGCACATTGTGGCATTTGCAGTATTTATCATGCTGCCACACTTGGACTATGCTATTGAGCTACTATTATGCCAAAAATGCAGTGGCAGCCCTAAGTCGTCCCAACATAAGCAGTACAGTCCTAAGCATGTCTACTCAAATCCCATTGTGTTCAATAGTACTTACTCCCAAGAAAGTATGAAGTCCTGTGGTGGCACAAGTGGTTAAGACACTGTGCCTGTTAACCAGCAGGCCAGGGTTCGAGACCACCGTCTCCACAAGATGAGGATCTCCTGCTACAGGCAGGGGGTTAGGGTAGATGATCCACTGGGTCCCTTCCAGCTCTATGATCTATGACCTAAGTGTGGTTAGAATTGCAGCCTAACCATACAATCCAGAGTAACTACGGGAGCACGCAAGAGACATTACGTGTACCCGTGGTTACTGCACTACCTAGCGAAAATCTATGGGAAATTCATATTGCAATCCAGAGCAAATTGTTCTTACACCAGAGCAAGGATTCCCCGTAGTTACTCTGGATTGCACCTTTAGTTTGCCACTGTTGGTGATTATACCAAGGGTTCACAACCAGTCCTAGCTCTCTGACAAATGTTGATCTGCCTGTGATTTCTCTTTGCCATGAATCATCTGCATGTTGAAGTATATAAATGTTAAAAAGAAAAGGTACTGCATGGAGATCTTTAGATTCCAAGATAATATTTCTTATCTGGGATGACATTTTCCCAAGGAAGGACCTGCAAGTTTGGGGATCAGCATAAAAATAAGCCATTCTTTTCAAGTGAAAGTTGGCGTCCAGATTGGAAAGAGCAACTGCTGAATGAACACAGCCATGAAAAGTTGACAAAGAACTGGTAGCGAGCAGAAGATGATGATGATCCAGAAGACCTTGGGAAAGTGGGAACAGGCAAAGTATTTGCTCTGCTTTGTTTTATTCTTTGTGTGTTTCTGCTGATTACCTGTGTTTCTGCCCCACTTCTGCAGCTGCCCAGCAGATAGCATGCAGTTTTGACATGGCTGTTATTTTCCTTTTCTTTGCAAATCAGGCACATTCCTCTGAGATGTACTGGAGCCCATTATCACAGATCATCCTTTAGGGATTCTCTCCCAGACCAAAATAGCCTTTAGTTGAAGGATTATTATAGCACTTCTGATGTCCAGCTTTGCAAGCAAGAATCTGCTCCCGTTATGCACAGTGATGGAACGGTCTCCGTTGTTCCATATACACGAATCAGCGCCACAGAGTTGGATAGGGAGCTGAATTGGAGGTGAAGGGAACCAGACCAGCACTGGCTTGAAAAGAGAATTGTATTTATCTGTCCTTTTATTGTCTATCTTCTTGAGAGATTATTCAAACCGACCAATTTGCTGGCAGAAACGTTTGCCAAGCAATTATATTTGAAAAGTTTCTGCACTGGGCTCATTAGTCAACCTACCAATTACTCTCTGTGGAGTAGGATGTGAGCTGTAGTGGGGCACTACTGTGATCTGATTGCCTGGAGTTTCCCCAATGTTAAAAAAGATGCCTATCTATTCAAGCCAACACTGGCTAAGTGATGGAGGACACAATCCTAACCAATTTAGGCCGGCACACCTCATCTGCTTTCTACTCCTGTGGTGGTTTGGGGAGGCTGGCACTTGTCTGGACTAATCCCCCAGGAGTGGTGCAGAAGTGCCTTATAGCACCTTTGTGACACCCCCACGCCAGCATGGGACTTGTGCTAGGAATTATGCTGGCCTAATTTGGGATTAGGATTGCAGCCTGAGTAACAAACCAGAATAGACGTTGGGCAAAATCCAGAGCAGTTACGGGTCCACACAGTTACGTCACCCTCTAGTGTTATCTTATGGAAAGTCACCTTAACTGCTCCGGAGCAAAGGGCTTAATTTGACTTTAGGATATGGGCGTATGGCTCATATCTCACTAGGAATCCAGAAGTAGCATTGATGAAGCTACTCATCTATCTCATGATGAGGATCAATAATCCTGATTTACAGGACTGGGTATAAAGCACTTTGAATACTCTAATACCATACTAATAACATAGAACTGGCAAGTATTAATCTTGCTCGCTGTCCTGGACACCTGTAAAATCTTTGTCCAATATATATGATAGCTGCCTCTTCATCAAAGATGTAAGCAGGGGGTTTGGCAACTTGCCCACATGTAGGCATTTCTAAAAGTACCAATAACTGAAGTTTTAAAGTATTAGTCAGGCCCTTGGCCTGATCCACCAATCTCTTCTTTTATTCTGACTTAAAATATTAACATGTTTAAAAGAACTGATAGTTGGCTTGGAAGGAAAACTACTTTATGAATAACAGAAAATCTTATACATAAGGCAGATTACCGACTTGGGATGGCGGATTCCAGTCCCAAGTAGAAAAATTATTTTTGTCTGAGAACTGTCCACCAAGGCAATGAATTAATCCTTCCATTTGGGCTATAAAAGGGGATGACCATGATGGGCAGATGATATAATGGGCCTATGGGCGCAATCCAGAATAACTACGGGGAGTCCTTGCGCTGATGTAAGAACAATTTACTCTGGATTGCAATATGAATTTCCCATAGGTTTTCACTATGTGGTGCCATAACTATGTCAACATAAATGTCTCTTACGTCCTCCCGTAGTTACTTTGGATTGTAGGGATAATATGCTAGATTCTAAAGGGCACTATACAGGCCACGGGCTGGTAAACAACCTTCTATACAGAAAGAAAGCTACTTACAAGTGTTTTGCCAGATATTCACTGAGCCAGCTTGCATTACATTTGTTGGTGATGAGGACAATTTTTGGAAGAATATTATAATAATAATGGATTCTTTTTTACCCCTATAGATGGCTGCAGAATGCAAACTATGCTCAGTGTTTACAACTGAGTTGTCCCAACAATCCACTTTGCTGCGGAGAGATTCCATGTCCAATCAATGGTTGTTCTTACAGTCATCCAACCCTCTATTTATAGCAGTGATAATACCTCATACTTTGAGAGCTCTTCTCATCTTCAAAAAAGTCTTTGTGAGCGTTAGCTTAAGAAATTAATAAATTACGTGCCCCCAAGTCACTGTTGGATGAAGCAGGGCTATCTCTGTTGTTGTAGGGAGAGCAGCTGGTCCTAAATATTTCCGCAGTAATATCACTCTAATGCAGGAGATGTGGTTTGGATGAGCAGTGGGAACAAAATGATGCAAAACTTAGTGCTTTGCACCCCCTCTAGCTATACTACTGGTGAACTCTATGAGGACAGGAAACCATTCATTTATTTATGTAGCTATGTAAACCGCATTATGAACTACCTTTTTGTTGAAAATCAGTATATTGATATCCTTAGCATGGTTTTAGAATTATAAATATTGTTAATATAATTTTATAATTATTATTTAATAATAAATATTCTGGAGCCGATTTCTTGATAAAAAGTGGATAAAATAGTAGAGTCGATAAAATATTAGAGAGTTTGAAAGAACCTCAGGAGTCGCAACTCCAATATTCTTCAAGAATAGATGCACTTATTCTTCCTCCCTAATGCCCCAGGGGGGGCATTACTCAAACTGCAAACTGAAATTTATTTCCTGCAAGCTGAACCCATTGCTTCTTGTTCCTCCTTCAAGAACAAAGATTCTTCAGGTAATCAAGAAATTTTAAGGTATGGGA
Organism: Cryptoblepharus egeriae; assembly: GCA_030015325.1. Taxonomy (NCBI): domain Eukaryota; kingdom Metazoa; phylum Chordata; class Lepidosauria; order Squamata; family Scincidae; genus Cryptoblepharus; species Cryptoblepharus egeriae. The sequence goes on along the minus strand of JAREYC010000004.1, from coordinate 5,951,441 downwards.
TGGCTCTAGGGTTTTAAAAAGGAGATTTAACTTTCTTGATCTTTTCATTTGTCATATATGTCTACTTTTAAAGGTTACTCTTATGTTGAAGATAAGAGTTGTTGATACAAGTTGATGTCTCAGTCCTATATTCTTGTATTCTGCTCCATAGGCATGATGGGGGCTTGGATCTGGTGCAGAGATCATTCAAAGGCAACAAGTTCAGGATTTTGGGATTTCACTCCCAACTGAAAGGAATGGCCAACTAACCTCACACGTGGGCCTTAAATTATATTCAGGGAGGAACGCAACTGAACTGTACCCAGATTCATAAATGTGATGTGTTCACATCATTCAAAAACTGATCTAAATCCACGCAGTCAATCAGTATAGAAAATGTAACACTTACATCCACAATGAGGAAATCGAGCCAACACCAGGCGTTGGTAAAATACTTCTTAAAGCCATAAGCTACCCATTTGAGAAGCATCTCCAGGACAAAGACATATGTGAAGATTTTGTCGGCGTATTCCAACATGGTTTTAATGTTTTTTCTCTGATCAAGATAGATATCTTCAAATGCCTGCAAGTAAAAGGAAACCTATTGGAGATTTACATTCTCCAGATGTTCTCTGGAAAACATCAAAAAGGATCTATGTATAAATGACATCTTGAGAACAAATATGTTGAATATTGATTGCCCCACCGTAATGCCAAATCTGATAAACGAAGCCATATGACGGTAACAAGTAAAAGGAATTCACAATCTATCCTTTTTATCTCCCATAAATATTGTATGGGAATTCTTAAATGAGGAAGTGGATTTCCTGCTGCAGGCAGGGGGTTGGACTAGATGATCTACGAGGTCCCTTCCAACTCTATAATTCTATGAGTGAAACATCTTCAAGTGGCGTCTTCGTGAAGCCAAGCAAAGGGATGCTGGTGCGTCTTGATATCATGCTAAAAACTTCTGGGAGGAAAATTATGCTTGCACATCACCCAAGGTCCTGAGGCCACCATCACTGCTACATGCAAGCTCAACAACTTTCACACAAATAGCCAAAATTCGACCACCAATTTTGCAGCAACCAAAAGAGAGGCAAGATTCGGGGAGAGATTTCAACTTAGCCCTACAGCAAATGTACAGTCCAGTTCTGTGCCCGATAGTATGTTGACAAACTATGTCAGAATGGGCATAAAGATCCTGAAGTTTAAGGCCAGCCCTAGCACAAGAGCAGACACGGGTCTCAGATTGGGGTGGTGTATGACCTTTCACTTTCCTGTTAGAAAAGGAGATCCCACCGTGCAGGAGTATGGTTCCCTTATGTCCCAAAAACAGGGACAATCTTGATTTCTGGGGATTGTGTTCACATACTGGCAAATGGGACAGAGGGTCCGTCCTCATTTTGTGGACGAGAATTATGGCAACACTATAAACAGGGCTGCACTGCAATAAACCTGAGAGTTCAGCAGTGTAACAAAAGAGACAGCATTATCATTATTGGAATTGAAGGAATCTAATGAAGGGCTTTGAGGTGGTTGTTTCCTCCTTAGCAGCTAATGGGAATAGTTTCTGATGCTGGGGTGCCAGTGTGATCCTTGTAAACACAAGGAGCTAGAATGGTCCAGCATGGTCAGATATCTGGGAAGGCTTGAGATAAAGTCTTGCGTACACTTCTGTTACTTCTGGGAGGGAAAATCCCATTGGCATGAAGGGAGCAATGAATACACAATACACATATATACAGACAATTGCACATTGTGCATTTACCAGAGCGCCACTGCTGAGGAGGATCATAAATATGATGAAGGTTTCAAACCAGCTGTGCTCAACTATTTGGTAGCAGGTTTTCCTCAGCCTCCACCAAATTTTGCCAGGAAACTTTGTGGTGTCCACTGAACAGCATGGGAAGATTCGGACGCAAGCTGAAAGAACAACAAAGAAAGTTGGAGTAAGTCCTGAGTAAGGCGTTGGGAGAGGCAGAGAGACAGAGCTATGTGATGTGATCCGAAGGAGATGGTGAACAGGATGTGATCCGAAGGAGATTGTGATGGAAGCCAAGAGGACCAGTTGGCATTTGCAGACATGCCTAGAAAATCCAATAAGTTTATCTTAAAATAAGCTGTCCAATATGTTATATGACTTTGAAGAAGACTAAGGGCGCAATCCAGAGTAACTATGGGGAATCCTTGTTCCGGTGTAAGAACGATTTACTATAGATTGCAATATGAATTTCTCATAGGTTTCACTAGGTGGTGCAGTAACTACAGGTGCACGTAATGTCTCTTACATGCTCCCATAGTTACTCTGGATTGTAGGGTAAGGCTGCAATCCTAAACTCCAATTAGGCTGGCCTAAGCCCCAGCATAAGTTCTGTGGTGACCTAGGAGTGACACAAAAATTCTGTAAGGCACTTCTGCTCCACTCCTGGTGGGTCAGGTGACTGAACAAGCATACACCAACCTCCTCACACCACCATAGGAAGATGTGCCAGATGGGTTAGGCTAGCCTAAATTTGTTATGATTGCACCCTAAATAAATGTAAAGTGAACACTCGATGTTTGCCACACAATTTATATTTTTAAAACCTTTTTTGTATTCTTTCTTTCTGTTTTTCTTTTAAATATCTTATAATGAATAAAAATAAAACAAGAAGTTCCAATAAGTGGATACTGTTTGCAGAAGCCCCTGTTGCCTAACTCCATCCAACACTGATGTGTAAATAAAGCAAAAAAATAAAAATATGAAGACACCATAAGCCTCCAGTCGTCCTTTTGCAAAGGAAACCTGAGCCTGGATTGCGCTTTAGCTCCTGGATCTTCTCATTACTGGACTTGGGGAAGTGGAATTTACTACACGGTGAATGTTCCTTGCTGCCTGTATAAATACGGACAGTTTAACATTATTTGGGGTGGGAGGGAAAGGCATTAATTGGTTTGCCTACTTTGGGTACTTGTTTTCACCGATGAGTGATATCTTACTACTTGGAAGACATGGAATGACTCACTAACAACAGGTGCAAGTTTGCTCAAATGCATGGAGTGATCCTGCCAGCAAAACGCCTTAAGGCACAACGGCAAAGGTTTTAATGCAATTTAATGTGATGCGTGTCACCCCCCACCGAATCTGTCGCTTTCTCCAAGGGGGTAGGTTTTTGGTCCTGCCATTTTGTTATTGAAGTGGGCACATTTTTCTCCCCAACTCTATGCCCGCCTTTCACAGCGCAATCCTAAATTACATTATGAGAAACCGCCAATGTGACAATGGCTTTTTTTGGGGGGGCGGGGGGCGAGTTGAGCATAGTGTGTTTTGAGACAGCATGCTTTTACCACCAGGACAAGGAGAAGATAATGCTGGGTTGTCACCACTTGGGAGTGCTCCGTCAGAAAGACGTGCCAGCAAATGAACTCTAGAAAGAAAAATGCCAGTGTTTTGCACAAATATGTTCGGCCTGGCACTGAATGCCAGCAAAGGTGCCAGCCATATCCTAAGCTTCTTTATACCAAGTCACACCACTACATCTAACAAAGTGCAGTCACTCTGGAAGTGGCTTTCTGAGTTCTCGAGTGGGAGCCTTTTCCATTACCAACTGTTCAACAGCATTTTAACTGGAGACGTCATGGCAGAGCATGTTCCCACTTTGTGGGTAAGAGTAGAAAACAATAACTACAAACTACCACCTGGAGTCCCTGGACCAGAACAATGTGGTGAGAAGAGCTATAGGGGGGCTCAGTGCCAACTAGTAGCATTGCTGTAAAGGGACATGGTAAGTATTGAAGGTCCACAATGGCATCACGTAAGCAGCCCCTCTTGCTTGCTGTCAGCAATGAGTACTCTTCAGAATGGCTCCAATGAAAGGGTTACTTATACATTGGAGCAATTCTCAGTGGGCTGCTCAGTGTATTGTGGCACCTTCAATATTTACCATACTGCTCCCTATAGCTTCAGTACTGGTGCCTTTGGAAACAAAAGGACATGGGTTCAATATCCAGCATCTATCTATATCTACATTATTTATATACCACTTTTCAACTAAAAAGTTCGCAAAGCAGTCTACAAAGAAAAATGAAAAAGCTAGTTAATAGCTAATGGGTCCCTGTCCCAAAAGGGCTCACAGTCTAAAATGCAAAAAAGAACACCAGCAGAAGCCACATGAACAGACATTGCTGGGGTGTGTAGAGCCAGTTCCATCTCTAGGAAGAACAGATTAAATCCCTACTGAAATATTTGGGGTTTCCTGCCAGGCCATACTGAGTTTGATGGACCAATGAACTGATCCAGTAGAAGACATCATCCTATGTTTCCTTGGAGTGTTTTTAAGGAAGCACCTTAGCCACTAGTAGAGTCCCTGCATTGCATGCAGAAGTTTTTAGCAGCTTCACCCTTGGAGAGCTGCTACCAGTAGTAACTCTGACAATTCTCAACTACATGGACCAGAGATCTGATACTTTATTCAGTTTTGACTATTCAGCTTCACATGTCTGATGCAATCCATGAGGGTTGCCTATCCTTTGAGGACCTCTCCATTTTTGTTTCAAATTCAGTCTATCTCAGGGGTCCTCAAACTTTTTAAACAGGGGGCCAGTTCACTGTCCCTCAGATACTGTCGAGGGCCGGAGAGTGAGAGGACTTATGTAGGATAAAATGTAGGACATGTTAAAATGAAGCAAAAATGCTTGTATTACTTTCATGTATTTAATTTCAACACTTTTGAAATTGAAAACCTTTTAACATGCCTGATTCTCACCCAGACATGCAAGACGCCCTCAAAGCAGTTTCCAGCAACACGTTACTTCAACAAATTTTACTTAACATATTTTTCTACAACATATTTTACATGTCAGACTTAAGACATGTAATTGTAAGACACCCGCAAAGCAATTTGCAGCAACACAAGGAATGTCAGTGACATGCACTGACACACACCATGCACTCTCTCTCTCATACATACACACCCATGTATTCTTACATACACACAAACTCACCTCAATTTTGGGCTTGCTGTTCAGGAATTTTGCTCAAGCCTATGCATGTCTACTCAGGAGTAAGGCCCATTAGAGTCAGTGGGGCTTACTCCCAGGAAAGTAAGCCCAGCCCCCTGCATGTCTACTCAGGAGTAAGACCCATTAGAAGTCAGTGGGGCTTACTCCCAGGAATGTGTGGATGGGAAGGTGGCCTTAATAGCCCAGCTCTCTGCTTGTCTACTGAGAAGTAAGCCCCTGGCAGCTGGGGCGGCCATGAGAGAGCGGCGGGAGGCACGCGCACGCCAGCCAGAAGCCCTGGGGTGGCCACGAGAGAGGTGGGAGGCACGCGCTCCAGCCTCAAGCCGGGCCCCTGGCAGCTGGGGCGGCTGCGCACTCCAGCCTGAAGCCCCTGCTGGCTGGGGTGGCAGTAAGAGAGCGGCGGTAGGTGCATGCACCAGCCGGAACCCTGGGGCTTGAAGCTGCCCCAATTCCAGAGCCCAGAGGGGCTCTCTCCCCCTTTGCACATGGCTGCCGCGACTGGCGGATCTTCGCCACGGCAGCCTTGAACTGCCCCCCAGTGCCCACAACGCACCTCCCAAACCCCCCCAAAAGGCCGGCGGGCCGGATTGAGGCCTCTGGCGGGCCTGATCCGGCCCACGGGCCGTAGTTTGAGGACCCCTGGTCTATCTGATCCACCTTTGAGCATTTTCCTATGGACCAGATTTCACACCACACCAATCGCAGGTCTCTTGAAATCGTTTTTAATCTTAAAAAAATATGTTTTGGAGCAAATTCAACATTGCGAACTGGTTCTCGGCACTGGATCCCTGGAAAGGAATCATTGGCACATACACCTTGCTGCTGTTTTCTTGATTGAAATCACACAGGTGAAGCTGCTGAAAGACTTGCTCAGGAGCCGGGACATTTACCTTTCACTAGTAGAGCTAAAAGCAACATGAGCGGGATATTTTGATTGAGGGAAAAGGGTTAAACTGCCAATTTGTACCTCCTGGATTTCAGAAAGACCATCATGGATCTTCACTCTAAATGTGCAGTTGGCAAAACGTCTCCAATTTTTCCATTCTTAAAGTGGAAAATCTTTTCTGTTGAGACAACGCTGATGGCTGCTGGAATCGGGGTAACTGCATGATCAGGACACTGTTATACCTGAACTGAGCCTGTAGTTAGCCAGGGCAGAGCACCTTCCAGCCACCTGGATGCTCTTTCCTTCCTCTCATCATTCAGTGCAATGTACCAAATTCTCTGTTTAATAAGCTGCTTATCATGATATATAGGTCACTGTCTTACCCATCTATTTATCATGTGCACATCTATTTAAAAATAATAATTGGAAACTTGTGGGAAAACAGGAGACATGATAGGGAGCAAGCATACAACAATCACATACAACCAAAAATGCTTGTGCACTGAAATCCTTGCCCTTTTCCGTCAAGTGAATTAATGTTGCACTATTGCATTTCAGCAAACCTGCCAAGAAGGCACCCAGGACCCAAGGACGTCTTTGCTCCCTGAAGGGGTTCTGTTATTCAATCATCCTACACATGCCAGAACACTGTTTTGCTGACTGTAGGGGCCCTTGTGTTCCCTGAGAGTTATCCCCATCTGATCCCCTCTGAGCAGGCTTGTTTCCGAGCTAAATAATCCTTCGGGATATATACGCTCACAGATCTATGACAGTTCGACTCACCTTATTCCCTCCCTCTCTCCCCATGACACCCCAGGGAAGAATCCTACAGAACAATCAGCTGGAACAGAAATTCATTTTGAAGAGCACAAGCCTTTCAAGAGATTGCCCATGTTAGAGAATTATACTGAGCAAAAAATATCCCACTGAGCCATGGCAAATATCTTGTTTCCTTGTTTCTTGGAACTGGTGGAGCTGAGAGTTTGCAGGACACTGGCGTGTTTTGATCAAAATCATATTTTAATTGTAAAGGTTAAAAAAGTAATGTTGTTCTATGCAATCAGCCCAGGGTTACAGGAAGCACCCATGGGTGCCATAGGTGCATGCCAGCAAAAACAAAAAGCATTACAAGACAAGACATAGCTAATACAGAGAAAGACAGGACTAATGCCTGCCCCAGAGTAAGGGGTCAGGTTCTGCAATGGAGCCACTAGAGTTTTGTCAGAACAGAATGGAGAACCTTGTATCCAGTGATGGGCCCAGCCTGGGCCAAGAACCGGTTCTCCAGAAGTGGGCGGGGTCAGGGTCAAGGGGCAGGGCCAGGGTCAGGGGGTGTGGCCAGGGAGGTTTTTAATTTTAAAATTAAAAAATAATAAATAAATAAATAAAATTACTTACTTCAGAGTAGACCTGCATAGGATGGGGCTCTGAGGCTGCAATCCTCTCCACACTGGCCTGGGAGTAAGTCCCATTGACTATACTGGGACTAACTTCAGAGTAGACCTGCATAGGATGGGGCTCTGACTGAGGCTGCAGTCCTTTCCACTCTGGCTTGGGAGTAAGTCCCATTGACTATACTGGGACTAACTTCAGAGTAGACCTGTATAGGATGGGGCTCTCAGCCCCCCCCCACCCCGCTGGGAGAGGCTGGGAGAGCGCGATGGGGCTGCTCTCCTCCTTCTCAGGCCCCCCCTCGCCGGGAGAGGAGAGCGTACCGGTCCTCATTGTTCTGGGGACATCCTGCTGCTGCCTACTCGCTAACAGCAGGCTTTTTGGAAGATCCCCACGCCAGAGTAGGGGCGCGTAGGCTCCTGCCCACCTGTGCTTGTATCTTTGCAGCCCAACACAGAGAATATTATCTGGGGGAGCAGGGCTGTGCCACTTCATCCCAACCCAAACTTCCTCCACCTCCAACCTGCTCCAGAATGCCTCCCACTGTCCCCAAAATTTGACATATGCTGCAATCCTCAAGACACTTTCCTGGGAGTAAAACACATTGAATACAATGGGGCTTCCTTTTGAGTAGACATGGTTAAGATTGTGCTCTTCGGATGCAATCCTAATTATGTCTACCCAAAAGTAAGCCCTATTGTGTTCAATGGGTCTTACTCCCAGGAAAGTGTCTTTAGGGTTGCAGCCTTACATCTAAGCATTCCCATGGTGTCTCCACTCATTGCTGAGGCCAGGTGTTGAGTGGCTGTGGGACAGTGCCAGTGGCCGCTCCTCCCCGAGTGTCACAAAAATGCCTTACAGCATATTTGCAATACCCAGCGCTGGCAGTGGAACTAAGCACTGCTGCTCAGAGTTAATAAGATTGGGCCCTAGATTGCACTAACAAGCTTTGTAGACATCATTTTGGGAGAAATATTCATGCATATATCAAGGGTTGGGGAAAAACTATGCATGCTTAATTTTATGTAATAGATGTGTTCTAAATAAGGTGGCAGAATACTATTTGTAACTATGGATACAAATAAAGCTGGGAAAAGGTTGCGCACTGTTGTAACACCCCAAGACAGCTGGCTTGTGTCGGGTGTGTTGGCCTGAGCACCACGCAATTGCTCTTAATAACAAAGCTAAGAAGGAATCTCTAAATTAGAAGCAACCTGTGTGTAACTGTGTAGTTGCTCCAGATCAGAACCCCAGGGGAGTAGCTGCTTCCCCAACAACGTGTGTATAAAAATCCAGACAGCGTTCAGCCAGTTGGTTCCTTTCAAAAACGCATCCCCCAAGTTCAAGTGATTGTGAAGTTAGGTGATCCCCCAAGCCATATGGTAACACCCCATGCAGGCCTCCGTCAGTCTTGAAAGACTATGGTATTGTGCTCGGCGCTGCATACGCTGCATGCAAAGCACGAAAACCTGGGTTAGATTGTTATGGAGGATAGGCTGTTACCCAACCAGCAAATCCCCGCTCTCCACGCCACTGAATTAGTCCAATGGAAAGGCAGAGCCCATACGATTTGATCCAGCTGCGTCGCAGAGCTGGGCTAAGGACAGGAGCTCACCCTGTCTTGTGGGGCTGACCCGGGTCTCGAACCCTGGCCTGCTGGTTAACAGGCACAGCATCTTAACCACTTGTGCCACTCACAGCCCTTATGGCTGATCAATACATATAAGCTGATTTGATGGGATTCTGAACAGTTCTTCACATCCTCGTTTTTTAATAATGTCTTATTTGGCTTCCAAATGTATGTATGAATAATTTCTTAATCATTAAAAAAAATAAATCTTACAGTGAAGGCAAAGAGGAAGTCAGAGCAAGTCATCCTTACATTCTGGGAAGCAGTCCTCGGGTTCCATCATCTCTTCTGCCAGCTCCGGCATTTGTTCCAGGAGCTCCGGAGGGATTGCCAAATCCACGGTGCTTCCTTCCGAAAGGCTGATTTCATCAAACTTCTAGGGCAGAGAGAGGGGCAAAGATGAGGAGGCAAGAAGGGAAAAAACAGCATTAATCAGTTTTCTCATGAAAAGATGGTTATGCTTTAATAATAGGAAAGCTGTAGCCGTCATGTGGCTGTGAATTCCATGCAGTATTTTGGTGTTGCATGACAAACTCCATTCTCAAATTCTGGTCCCTCAATTTGATGGACTCTGAATTCCAGGAGAGAACGAGATGTCTAGATCCATGTTCTATGCACCATGCAAAAGCAGTCTGGGGAAGAGGGTTTTAACTTATAGAGAGACCCCTATATAATTTATGTGGACGGGGGAAAGCAGAGGAAAGGTTTGTGGATGAGAGCAACCACAGAAGTTGTCAAGGAGGAAGAAAATATCTTATTAGAAGGTTTTGGGGCAGCTGTTCAGGTGCTCTGATTAATGCATTAATTTGATTCAATAAAACACTCTTTTGAGCCAAAATGCCCACCCACCAAAGAAGGTGCCCACGATACCCTGGTTTGCTGCTCTGGCTTTGCCTCCTTCTAATTATTCTAATATTATTATATATTCTAAATATTATATATTCTGTATAATATTCTGATATTGTTATTCTTCTAATAACACAGGAATGGGTTATTCTGCTGCATCCTCTGCTGTGATTGGCTCATTGAGGCTGCAATCCTATCCACACTTATCTGGGAGTAGGTGGGCTCCAGCAGGTTCGCACCTACTCTATAGAACCGGCTGTTAACGAGAGATAGGACATATAAAGTTTAAAAATAGCCATTTAAAGTGGCTGCCAGATGGGCATAGAACCGGTTGTTAATTTCTTTGAATCCCATCACTGAGTAAGGCCCATTGGCTACAGTGGGATTTACTTCTGAGTAGACATGCATAGGACTGGGATCTCAATGCTTTTTAGAATGAGTGGCTCTAAAGGTGTCTGCCTGCTGCAACTCTATAAGAGTTACTGACCTGGGCTTGCCTAGCATAGGGAGTACAGAAAGATCAGGGGTGCCAATAGGAGTGCAACAGGTGGACTTCTCTGTAGGTGGATAATTCTTGCTGTATTACTCTCTATCATTTAAAATCCAAAAGTGCCTCTCGTTCTTTTCTTTGAAGTGCTAGCAGGCATTTAGGAAATATTGCTTTGGGTTCCAGAGGATGCTCTTCGTACAATCCCCATTAAGACTTTTGGAGAGGGGGATGTAATTAATATCATCTATCTCCTTTTAATAAACTGTCATCGGCAAAAATCCTTTAGGTGGTTCAGCCCCATGTGCAGTTATGGATCCAATATGATAACTGAAGTGAGAATTTCTGACAATTCACAACTTTTAGAGGAATGAGTGGAACTGCTGAGTTCCACTCCATGGCACTCGGGTGAAGAGTGGAACAAAATCATTTGGATCTGTTAACACTCTGGAGTGAGTGCAGAAGTTGGAATGACAGCCTTAATTTAGTGCAGGCAGCAGAAGCCTCCAATTCAGCTCAGAAAAAATGGATCTATTGCTATTGATTTTAAGATGCAAGCAGAGGTCCTACAGTAGCAAGCAAGGAAGAGAAAAACCATCTGGACTGGACTGGATGGTTGGGATTGAAGGGGAAGGTCTATTCCTGGATGCTGCTCTGGGATTCCTGAATTGCAGGGTCCAAAGTGTCCGGTAAGGAAAGGAAGACACAAAACATCTCTTCCCTTAAGAGCACTTTTTGTTTCTGGAAAGTGGCCAGTGACAGAATTCTCCAGAAATGCTTCACACACCAAAGATGTGCAGGAAGAGTGCTTCAAAAAGTACCACCACTAGGTGGGTTGAGAGTTCTTGGGCATCTAACTCAATAGTAGAACTTTTCAAAGAATTCCAGCAGGAAGCTCTGTCTTTCCTGCCTCCCCATATACTGCACATCCTCATCACACACACCCTCATCCAGTGGAGTATCATGTATATAGCATGAGGTGTCTTGTGCCATGGGTGCATATGCACTGGTGGGCGCAAGTGCACCCATCTACCTAGCACTTCCCTCACCCCTGCACTTCTTTGCCAGCTGATGAACACTCGCTGGTGGTGGCTCAGAAGGGCATGCACATGGTTCCAGATAAGCCATGCATGCACCCTTCTGTGCCAGCCAGAGAATGTTCCCTGGCTGGCTCAGAAGGGTGCATATGGAACTCAGCTGCTGAGTTGCACACACGCTTTTCACAGCCGGCCGAAGAAACTCTTTGGTTGACTGTGAAGGGTGTGAGTCGCACATGTGCTTCTTGCAAGGTGAAGAGCCCACGTGCGTGATGACATCGTGTCATGCATGCCATGGACACACAGTGTGTGTGTTGGTACACCCCTGCCCTCTCTGTAGTTTTTGTAATCCTCCCCCATCCCTAACAATTCTGAATATTCGGAGGTGCAAATGATAAATTCAGACATCAAGAAGCTTCCCTGGTGTGCACGTGTCCTCCTTCTGAATTCTGCCTAATAGGGTTAATGTCTCCGACTCTTCTTTAGGTGACCTGACAAGTGAATGCACTTTCTACCAATGACTCATTCTATGCTCAGAAGCCATACGTTTCTGAGTGGCTCACAGATTTGTCCTTGAGTGCCTTATGAGGCCTTACAGAGCCTGCTTCTGCTGTCTCTGATGGGTGCTCCATCCTGTCCTGCACAAGCAGAGTCTTCCAAAATAGCTTCCTGGGGGCCACGGCTCTTTCTACACATCATCAAGGGAACGTCCGCCTCATTCTTCAGTGTTCCATGGAAAGGTGCCACATTCTTTCATCTCCTCTTAGAGTCACAAATAGAATCTAATTATGTTTTTTTCCCAATGAAGATGGCATTTGTCTTCTGGAACAGATGCATTTGAAAGCGGGGGGAGGAACAGAGCTTGCAGTTGTTGCCACTGCTGCTTCCTATCATCCTATTCCAGGCATCGCTGGAATGTTCCGTTTAAATTGGAAACATCCTGTCAACGAACGAGGCCATCGTCCTGTATCCGCAGAATGGAGGAGTCTCAAATGATCACATGCTTGCAAGATGCCATTTTGTTCAGGATTGGTAGCATAGCTAGAGGGGGTGGGGCAGTCAGTCATGGAGGGAGTGTTCAAGGGCCCCCCCCTTTGGATTCATTCCAAGCAGGGAGAGCAAAATGGAGCTAAATACGTTCCATCCCAGGCTGACATCTCCACCCCCTCTAGTTATGCCACTGCTCAGGATTATTTCATCAATACATATTCTCATGCTGAAAGCAGTGAGACATTTACAAATGGCATCACGTATCAAGTATATTCTCCCCATTCAATGGTATCAAAAATCTACCTTCACAATAACCTGTGGGTTCCCATCTTACAAAGTGCACTTTATAAGTGTGGGTTCCCAAGTGCACCAAACACACCACAGGCAGGCAGCTGTGGTGATGTCTTTAATGTCTCTGCTGCAGTGAAGCATCCTGCCTCTGGTAAGTACCAGTGGCTGCAGCAACTTTCCAAGACATCACCTCCCATGCAATGTCCTTCCACATCCAAATAACTTGGGAGGATGACAGTCTTTGTGACTGCATCAGTTCAGATTTAATATCTGAATACATATGATGGACAACCAGTGGCATAGCTAGAGGGGCGCAAGGCATAAAGTTTTGCAGGTGCCTGAATGCTCTCTGCAAGCAGCCCTTCCCCTTCTGAGACATTTCAGGCTGAGTGAACAATTGGAGTAATGGCTCCAAAGGAGAGGGACCACTTGAAAAGTGCATTTAGGCACCCAGAAAACTCAGTGCTTTGACCCCCCTCTAGCTGCGCCACTGCAGACAACATTAACACACATGCACCAAATCTGAAAGGATTCTAGGTGGTGGCTGATTTCCTCCAAAGACTCTCAGACATGATAGCAGGCAAGGTGGGTCATGACTCCAAAACTCACCAGTAGTAACCAATTTCTCCATTAAATAGTGCATTTAAATCTGCTCCTAATTACTCTGGAAATTACTCTAGTGTTCTCAGTACTATTTCTTTTTCACATCTGTGGTGACTGGTCCTTGCGGTTTTTTCCAAAGCTCTGTGTTGAAAAGATCACGACACACATGCTCCATGCAGCCCTCAATGCAATTTCTACTGCATGCGTTACTAAATGTGGGCAGCGGATGGCATGCAATAAAAAGCAGGCAGCAAATGCAGCGACCCGTTACCTCTTTTTGCCCTACGGGTGAGAGGGGAGGCTCAGTCTTCGACTGTTTGTCCGTCTGCAACTCACTTAACTCTTCACAAATCTCAGAGGCCTGACTCTGAACAGCGGGACTTTTGTAGTGCTGTCCTTTCAGTTGCTGCTGTTTGTCCTGGTGGAGATAATCCTAGATGGGTTGGTTTCCTTTTTATTTATTTCGCAGCATGCTCATTTCATAAAACATGCACACAACAAGAACAGGAAATCAACCTTAAATACACTTATTTCAAAACAGGGAAAACAAAGTTTTGCATGTTCAGTCTTGACAACTTCTGTTGCACTTTGTAGGGTCATCAGATGATGCAAACCTTTCCGATTCTCTCGGGAAAGGCCTCCTTTAGCTCAAGCAGTTTCATGTGGTTGCTCTTAGCAATTGTTCCATCACTGATAGTTTTCCATCAAAGTCAAACAGTCCTACAGAACAGGAGCACCTGAACAGCTGCCATAAAACCTTGTATGAGGCAACCATCAGGTGTTTAAAAGTCCCCCACAAGCACTAGTGCATTGCACTAGCAATGTGCCAGATTGGACCCAAAGACTATCTGCACCTCCATTAGTGGTAACCAGTTTTCAGGCCTCTGTTGGTACTAGACAAGTGACTGGAGAAAGCATGATCCTCATATATACTGTGCCACTCTCTGCTATTCTAGATCAGAGCTGTCCAAATTTTTAACCTCAATACTCTTGGACCTTTAAAAACTGCGTAGAGGAGAGAATTTCATCAGGTGCAGCTTCTCATCTCCCAGATCAAGCTGTACTTGCTGAGATTCCCTCTTCTACACAGTTTTTAAAGGTCCTGGAGCCCTAAAGTTGAAAGTTTGGACACTCCTGTTCTAGGTGGAAGAATGAACATAGATGGGAGGGGAGAATTCCCTTCGTCACTAACCCATCAATCAGAAGGAAAGCCCTGATTAGCTGCGTGGCAAGAAAGTACAGCTGGTGCAGAAAGATAAACCAACACAACCTGCTTTCTCCTCCTTTGGCAACCCACATGTGCAAATCCACCCTGATCAATACATACGTACAAACAGATTTGGGCCCTATGTGGCATAGACATGCCCAAACCTCAAAAGGAGGACAAGGTCTTAGATTCCTCTCAGCCAGGCCTTTCTGGTGGACAACGGCATGTTTGCCTACTCACAAGTAAAGCTGTAATATTGGGCACTTTCACTTTCCCATAGAGCTCAATGCATATTTTTTATTTTTTATTTTTTGGCCATAACATTTGATAGGAAGGAGATATTTGAAAACCAATTTTTGCACTGGATTCTGCATTGGATGACATGATGGGGTATTGCACACCATTGCAAAGTTCCAAAATGTAGGACAATGAAGCCCTTTTGGAGGACACCTGGACATCAGGCTAAAAAAGAGGATAAATCTGGTAAAATCTGGTCATATGGTCACCCTGGGCATAGAACATTTGGCTTGAGAACAACAGTGTAGCTGGAAGAGAGACAGCAGAGTAAGTAGTGCAGTAACATCTAAGCACCTTCCCTAGTCATGATCAGAGCTATTGCAACAGGAATGGCAACAAACAGGCATTCCCTATACAGTGCACACCTATGCATTGCCACTGCTGTCCCAAAGGCTCATATGGCGAGTGGAAGGGGCCACTTATTGAGCATGTTGCAGAGCATGTAATACCGTCCTCCCGCTGTGGCTACGCTACTCCCTGAGAAAAGAGTCAGTTTATAGTTTCTTATTCCAAAGCTCTAGAGATAATTCCCCCTGCTCCCCCACGAACATCATGCTGTCTCTTACTAACACAGTAACAAAGCCTTTGCAGGTTTCAAAGATTTGCTTCCAAAAAAGTCTAATGGAGGGACTTTCCTGCTGTTTCAAAAAGTCATCACGAGCAGAACAGGCTTTTTAAACAATCATTCTTTTCACCACTTTATATACACATACCTCATTTTTATATTTTATTGCTCATACCTGATGAGTCCAATATTATTAGTGGCACCCCCTCCCAAGCCTGTCACAATTATTAGCCCACCCACCACTACGGTACAGTACCTTCACCATAGGAAACAGGGAATGCAAGCGGGAAAAATACTTCATTTTAGAAATGAATTTGCACTAAAGACAAAGGAAGCTTTTGGTTAAGCAAATTTTTTGGTTATAAATGTCCTCAGTTTATCAAGTTCTTACTAACTGCTTCCCTTTCAAACACTTGAGTTGACAGTGCATTAATTTAAGATTAAATTACTGATATCCTGCTGCAAAGGGCATACAATTCAATGTATGTTTTAACATAATAAATTGAATTTTCCATGCCCCAGACTGGACCCTGTGCTTAAAAGTAAGTGCTCCGTGTAATTGCCAAGCAGGGTTCTGAATCAAGTCTCTCTGGGCCAACGATCACTCGGCAATTAGGGGAGTTAGAATTAGCAATAGAAAATGTGGTGGGATTTCTACATTTAGGACTTCAAGAAGAATTTTGGAGAAAATCTCAATGGTAGGAATAGGATGCCATTTTTAACCCTTTACAGCAATTTCCTTCCCCACCTTCAGCCTCGCCAACAACATATGGCAAAGCGGCTGCCTCAGTTGGCAGGCTGGTACAAGCAGTGCTTGAGCAGTGCAGATCACTGGGATCTATGGCCCCATAGGCAGGGTGACCATTTTTTTAGCACATGACAAATACATGGACTTATAGTAAATTAGATGTTAATGTCCAGTCCATCCAGCCATTCAAGGACAATGGTCTATATTGAAAAAACCAGACACTGGTTTATATAGAATGACCATATGGAATGGAGGACAGAGTGCCTCTACCTTTAATCATCACATAGAAGAGGGACTTGAGGCAGGTACTGCTTTTTAAACCCTTCTATGATGAGTCCCCTTCTAAATCTGTCCCCCATGATGGAGCAACATGGGACCCCCTTCTGAGAATGACAATCTTTCTGGGACTCCCCGAAAGTGATGTCTTCAACCTGGAAGCGATATAATGGCAAGAAGTGCCATCAAATAGGGTTACATCACTGTGATGCCAGAGCTCCTCCATGTATTCAATGAGACTTAGAGCACAATCTTAACCATGTAAGCCCCTTTGTGTTCAGTGGGTCATACTTCCAGGAAAGTGTCTTTAGAATTGCAGCCTTACTCCCAGGAAAGTGTGAATCACAGCCTGAGTGCCCCATTCTGAGACGGTGATGCGCAATGGCAGGTTCCAAGATGGCAGTGCCCAGCTTTTCATGACCATTCCCCAAGAGGGTCTAAACCCCCACTGAGAATCACTGATAACCACTGATATAACATGCTAGTATTATTTAAAAATACCAAGATTTAAAAAAATTGTGGCCAATAGTGGTGTCACCCTCCATGTGTGTCACCCGGTGTGGCCTGCACCCTGCAGGTGATGCTACTGGCACAGTGCTTCATTGCATTTTTTGGACATTGTGTTGGCAACCTTTCCAACAACCAAACCAAATAAATTGTTTGCTCAAGGTGACCTTGGGCAAAGTGGATTTCTTTCTTTCTTTCTTTCTTTCTTTCTTTCTTTCTTTCTTTCTTTCTTTCTTTCTTTCTTTCTTTCGATATCCGGAAAAAATTCCTGACAGTGAGGGCGGTTCGGCAGTGGAACAGATTGCCAAGGGAGGTGGTGGACTCTCCCTCACTAGGGATCTTCAAGCAGAGGCTTGACGAGCACCTGTCGGGGATGCTCTAGGGGGATTTCCTGCTGCAGGCACGGGGTTGGACTAGATGACCTACTAGGTCCCTTCCAACTCTATGATCCTTCCTTCCTTCCTTCCTTCCTTCCTTCCTTCCTTCCCTCCCTCCCTCCCTTCCTTCCTTCCTTCCTTCCCATTTTTGAGGACTCACCATTTCCAACAGACCATAGTTTCTGCTTCAGTGTCCCAGCATTAAGGAAACTATTTTATTAACATTTAAACAATTTTTCTTTTCAGTGGATCAATTTTGCATGAGACAAACTGCAGAACTAGAGAAGCCTGAGTCAGAGCGTGAAGCTGACAAGCTGCGGATCAGCTGCTTGCGCCGCCCCTCCAGGAAAGCCCTGGCTTTTAATTAAGCGTTCTTGCACAGCTGCTGTTTCAGCCAGGCTTGAAATACCCTATTTATTCAAATCTAACGCACAACTTTTACAGCCGAATTTGGTCTCCAAAATTGATTAGATTAATGGCGTATTAGATTTGAGTAAATACGTTATTTTGATTATAAGCATAGGGGCTCAATCCAGAGTTACTATGGGGAGTCCTTCCTCTGGTGTAAGAAAAAATTTACTCTGGATTGCAATGTGAATTTCCCATAGGTTTTCACTAGGTGGTGCAGTAACTACAGGTGCACGTAATGTCTCTTATGTGCTCCCATAGTTACTCTGGATGGCAGAGTAGGTCAGTATTTAGTTTAACAGTTTACTATATTATAATGGAAAAAATGCAACATAAACCCATTTTTATATAAAGTAGTGCAATTAGGTAAAAAATCATAACATAAATCCATTGCCATATTATTATTGTCACATAACTCATTGGTATAAACAGTAAATTTAATTTGCACCTGCTTTGCAGCTGCACATTGTAATTGCCAGCAAACATTTTTTCTATCTCAAGCCCTGTAAAATCAGGGTGCGCATTAGATTCGGTGGTGCATTTGATTTGAATAAAGTTCCACATCCATATTCCATAAGTTACCTCTTATCTTTAACTGCTGGTAATTCCTAGTCATTTGCATTTTTATTTTTTTTTTGCATTAGCCCTGAGCTTTGGCTACAGTGGAGTAGTTATGTAGGGTGGTGTAAATATTGCAGGTACCACAATGTATCGTGTAAGTGGCCCCTCTAACTCACAGTCGGAGCCATTTTGGGCAGCGATGCCAACTGTGATACCCAGAATGGCTCCAACACCATGGGAGAAGTTCTTTAAATGGCACATTGCATCTCTTGCAATACCTATTGTGTCACCCCTACTGCACTGTAGCTACAATACTGCTTGGTTCTGGCCCTCTTCCCCACCCAACCTATTTGTCAGGCAGACTTTTCCCCGCTACTCTGGCTGTAGAAATGTTAATTTTATCCTTCCCAGCAAGGTCCCCCCCAATGCAAACTTAAATGGGAAGCCCTCCTGCCTCCCCCCCACCTCCTACTGTGTTGTGACTAGTGCAATGTAGGGAGTTAATCAGGATTGAAGAGTTTTAATCAAGACTCCACATTTATTTTACTCATTTATTGGTTACTACCAATTGTAAGAGTCTCTCTCTCTCTCTCTGTGTGTGTGTGTGCTTGTAAGTGCATGAACAGCGTGCTTTAAGACCACCGACTCCTTCAAATGGAGTTTGATCAACTCCATACCACCTGGGGTGCAACTATAATACCACCTGGGGTGCAACTGTAATACCACGTGGGGTGCACCTGGGGTGCACATGTGTTTTGATTTATCTTTTGAGCTCTTGGAAGGGTGGAAAATCAGGACATTTTTAAAACTATGCAAATAAAGTGAAATCAAAGTCCAGGGTGGCCTCTGGTGAGACAACTCTTTCTATCAAAAAGCAACCTTAACCTCACACCATAAACCAAAATCTGCAAGTTATTGATCTATTTCAAAAACTACATGCACAATTGCATGTTAATAATATGGGTCATATATATAGACCTGGGGAAATGGAAAACATTAATTTAGTGCTAGATTTTTTTTAAACCTCATAAGACAAGCCTCCACTGGATTAGGCCAAAGGGCCATCTAGTCTGGCATCCTGTATCACACAGTAGCCCACCAGATGCTTTATGAAACACATACACAAGGCCTCCATCAGTCTTGAGAGACTATGGTATCGTGCTCGACACTGCATACGCTGCATGCAAAGCACGAAAGCCTGGGTTAGATTTTTATGGAGGATAGGCTGTTACCCATGGAGCAAATCCCCCCTCTCCACGCCACTGAATTAGTCCAATGGAAAGGCAGAGCCAATAAATTGGATCCAGCTGGTGTCGCAGAGCTGGGCTAAGGACAGGAGCTCACCCTGTCTTGTGGGGCCGACCCAGTTCTCGAACCCTGGCCTGCTGGTTAACAGGCACAGTGTGAAGCACATATGACACCTGCATCCAGATGCCCCCCGCCCCCGCATCTGGTGCTTTGAGGTTGTCCACCTCTACACACACTTTTGTGTGTAGCTTGTGATCCATGATGATTCTTTCCTCCAGGACTTTGTCCAATCCCTGCTTAAAGGCATTGAGGCTAGATTCCATCACCACATCCTGTGGCAGGGAGTTCCACAGACCAACTACACACTGGGTAAAGAAATATTTTCTCTTGTCTGTCCTAACCCTCCCAACATTCAATTTTAGTGGATGTCCCCTACATAGCAGACAACTATCAGCATAATAAGTGAAGCTGATGATTTTCAGGACATCTTTAACAGAACCAATACTTCTCTTGGTCTTGTACTGACTTCAGGCAACAAGGCAGTCACTTGAGGATGAAGCCTCTGTTTTTGCAAGTATCACCAACTTTTTAGGAGATTTTCCATGGGTTCCAATTTGTTTGGGTCTTTCTTTCAGGGACTTTTAAAATTATGTTTCCAGCGACCAGGACAACAAGAATCCAACTTTGCTTTTATCTAGTTTTCAATTCTCAGTTGCAGAGATCTGTTAATTTCCTACTGTATACTGTTGTGTGGACAGGTCTTCCAAGTTTCTATATTATCTCCCTCTGCATGCTGTAAAAACCTCAGTCACCCATGAGTTTCTGTGAAAATAGTAGTCCTTCAGAAGCCATAAAGATTCTGTTCTCCTTCTCCCCCCCCACTCCAGATAGCAATATCTTACCAATATCAATATCATGGTTACTTTAAAAAATGTTTAAAAAATAAAAACCAGTTAATATGTCCATCTTTGTGTCACAAAATCATGCTGATGACAGGCTGCAGAACAGTCTTCTGCCCACCCTTAAGCCACTTTCTGTTCATGGGGTCTTCACCCTAGTTTCACTCCTATGCAGAAGACTGTCCTAATGCCCTGGAAATAGTACAGTCTTGCAGCACAAAGGGAGGGTGTTCTTACTAACTTTTATTTTTATATATATTTAAAAGTTCTTACTAACTTTTATTTTTTTAACTGTTTAAAAAGGCAAGCCCTGCTGCATCTGTAAATAGTGAAATTTGCAAATGTTGGGCTCTAATCTGACTTGGGCTGTAATCTAATCTACTCTGACAATCCAGAGTAACTATGAGAACACATGAGAGACATTACGTGTACCTGTAGTTACTGCACCACCTAGTGAAAACCTATGGGAAATTCATATTGCAATCCAGAGTAACTTGTTCTTACTCCGGAGCAAGGATTCCCCATAGTTACTCTGGATTTCACCCAAAGGCTACAATCCTAAAGACACTTTCCCGGGAGTAAGACTCATTGAACACTTTGGGGCTTACTTTTGTGCAGACATGCTTAGGATTGTGTTCAAAATAAAGAAAAGATTTGTTTTCTTGTTAGAACTTTGTTTCCATCAGGACAAGGAGGCATAAAATCAGACTAGATGTTGGAAGGAAGAACCTTCTATTCAATGCCCAAAAAGTCATTTGAGATGTTGAGTCCCTAGCTCCACCTTCTATCTCAACAAGGGACGTTTCCCCATGTGCAACCACTAAGTGTCGATCTCATATTGCCTGGGTCTCACTCTCCAATGAGTCTAGGGAGCTCCAGCCAGTCAATTCCTCTGTCTCCCCTCCCTCACGACAGCCTTTAGTGACTCTTCCATCTGGTACTACCAACCTTATAGTCACACAAGCCCAAGTAATTTCAGCTCCTGATTTTGCTCAGTCATTCAACAAGAATCCCCTCCATTACGCCCTTTTGGACCACCCCAGGACTGTCTCTACCCCTATGCAAGCCATCAATCTCCAGGACATGGTCCCTTTGCCTGAACCTTCCAGTGAATCGCTCAAAGCCCAAATTCCCAGTGCACCTTTCAACGGCTGTATACTAACAGACAACAGTCTAAACACCGTGAGTCTGGACCACCCTATTTGACTAGCCACTTCAACTGCCCTCCCTTCTGTTCTGCAGAGTGCCCTGTTACCAACACTGCATCTTCATAATCACCTCCAGCTGGTCTCTTGGAACATCGCGGGTTGGAACAACAAGTGGTACGACAAGGAGTTCCTTGCCGTCATATCCTCCTTTGACATCATACTTCTCCAAGAAACCTGGTCTACGGCCCCAATCCACCTTGCCAAGTTTCAAACCTTCCATCTTCCTGCCCGCAGATTAAATAAGGCCGGCCGTGCACAAGCAGGTTTGGCAATCCTTATTAACCAGTGTTTTCCAGCAACCCTAGTGGAGACGACTTACAACTCCTGCAACCTACTAATTGTCCACCTAGCCATCCATCAGCGGTCGTATCTTATTATTAACACCTATCTACCCCCCTGTCAAAAAAAGCCACAAAGGGAACTAGCCTGGTCCTTTCTTTCGGACCAATGCAATGCGGCATGCAGCATTTTTCCTAATGCCTCATTAATCCTGGGCGCTGACTTCAATGCCAGAGTTGGTGATGGGGTTGAGATTTTCTCCAAGCTAGCTGCTGACGACTGTGAGCCGTACATCTCCACTCACGGCATTCTTCAGAGAACCTCCAAAGACAAATGCTACAATGATGCTGGACTCTCCTTGGCCAATTTCAGCCTCCATTTCAATCTGATCTTGCTAAATGGCCTACGAGTCTTTCCTGGAGCCTCGGAATTCACCTTTGTTTCACCAGTAGGCACTAGCGTCATAGATTACGTCCTGATTTCAGCTTCACTTCTGCTGGTAGTCTCCAGCTTCAAAATCGACGACCTTAAACTCAGCGACCAACTCCCTCTTTGTGCCTCCTTCAACATTGTGACGCCTTGCCCTGACGCAGCTCCCTGCCCTCGGCCCTGCTCCTCCAGCCCAGTTAAAATCAGATGGAATGCCATCACCTTTTCCAAAGTCCATTCACTTTTGGACTCTCCGACCGGGAGGTCTCTTAGGGAACAAGTCACGTCAAGCCTTGTACCAGACTCTATTCCGGCTGCCTATGCGTCTTTACTACAGTTCATCTTTGCAAACCTCGTGCCCTCAATGGATGTCCTAGCTCGTAGGCCTAACCCTAAAAGCCCTGGTTGGTTTGACCAGGACTGCTTACGTGCCAAGGCCCTAACTAGGTCCTGTTTTGGGATCTTCAGAGCCAGCAATCGGAGGGCTGACCTAAAAACCTACTTTGCAGCCTCATTTGCCCTGAAGGACCTTCTACAGGCCAAATGCCTTGAGTTTATCAAAAAGTCCTGGGATATTCTGATCCAAGCCACCGTTAATAACAACAACAAACTCTTCTGGAGCATCGTTTCGGAAGCCTCTTGCACGAGCTTGAGCACACCGAATCTCATCTCCATCTGTTCTTGGCGCCAGCACTTTTTAGACCAGTTCTTTGATCCAACTATCACCAGCCAAAGATCCCCCGAGATTCCTTTCTCCAGTTATGAGCCTTGGCCCGACGTGACCGAAAGCGAAATTCTTGACTTAATCTCAGCTCTCAAACCCAGAAAAGCTCCGGGGCCTGACGCCATCCCTCCTAGTTTGCTCAAGGAAGACCCCGCTTTCTGGTCCTCCATTTTGGCACCCCTATTCTCTGCCATAAATGCAACTGGAGTTTTTCCCAAAGACTGGCCTTAGTGATTCCCATCTTTAAGAAGGGCGATGCGAACATTCCAGCCAATTACAGACCCACAAACTTGATATCCATAATTGGCAAGCTGTACGCCAAAACATTGCTTCATCGACTTACCCAATGGACCTCACATTCCAATATTCTGGGCCGGGAACAGATTGGCTTCACGCAAGGGAAGTCCACTCTTGACCATGTTCTTGTTCTCCATCACCTAGCCCAGAAATATTCTATTCATTAGAAGTCTAAACTCTTTGTTGCTTTCCTTGATCTCATGGGGATATTCGACAATGTTTCTAGGAATCTCCTCTGGTCCAAACTCGCTAGCATGGGTCTTGACCCCAAGTTGCTTGCCCTCATCCGCGGCCTCTATTCTAACACCTCCGCGCAAGTTAGATGCTCCCCAGAAGGATATTTAACTGAAGAATTCACTACCAACAAAGGCATTAAACAAGGCTGCGTCTTGGTGCCTACCCTATTCAACCTATTCCTAAATGACCTGGCCCCTCTTCTCGCTGCCGTCGATGGCCATCCTCCCAAGCTGAAGGATCTGCCGGTTCCAATCCTTCTGTATGCAGATGACGCGGTCATTCTATCTCGATCTAGGGTGGGGCTAAAATGCCTCATCAACAAGTGCATTGAGTACTTTACTTCCAACATATTGCAACTCAATTTTTCAAAATCTAAAATTGTCGTCTTTGAAAGATTCCGGAGACCCAGAGTGTGGCAATTCAACGGACACTTACTGGAACAGGTTACAACCTTTAAATACCTGGGACTGCTCTTTTCGTACAACTTATCCTGCATTCCCCACCGTTCAATGACCAGCACCTTGGCTAAAGCCTCTTCACAGGCCCTAATTAGTTTCTTTCATAACAAGGGTGGGTCATTCGTTCCAGCAGCCCTCAAGGCTTTCAATGCCAAATGCCCTCCCCAAATTCTTTATGGGGTACCAATCTGGATAAAGTCCTTTAACAAATCACTTGAACAGATACATTCTGTTTTCCTTAGGAGCATCCTAGGTCTACCCCGGTGTGTACCCTACGAGGTTCTTTGCATCGAGACCGGTCAAATTCATGCTTTGCATCGAGACCGGTCAAATTCATGTAGCTCAGAGCTACAAAATTCTGGTTAAAAATTTTTTATAACACCGACCCCAACTCTCTTGTATACCATTTCCTAGAAGACTCCAATCTCAAAGACAATCCATGGGTGCTAAAAATCATCCAACTGGGCTTTGAGCCTGACCCACTAGGGCACCTCTCACTCGTTGAGGCATTTCGCCTCATTAAACGGAGTCTTCTGGACCTCCATGCTGACAAGATTTCTGCTGCGATCAACACCACGTGCTTCCCAGTATACTTCAATCTCCCATTTAAAATCGGCTCCACCCCTGCCTACCTGCACATTTTGACAAGCCCTAATCTTAGACGCTCTTTTTCCCTGGCTCGCTGCAATTCCATTCCCTCAGCCCCTCTGGGGCAGATTCAACGGTGTGCCCCTTGCGAATCGCCTCTGTCTTTGCCCTCAGCGAGTCATCGAATCCCTAGCTCATCTCTTGTTCCACTGTCCTCTCCACAGCGAAGCGAGGAGCAAATGTCCGGTCCTTTTATTTTGCCTGAACCTTTTCCCTGGTGATCACTCCAGAATACAATTTCTTTTATCCGCCACTGACTCCTCCATAATTCTTCAAACTGCCACCTTCATTGCACAAATTGTGGCGACAAATTTGAAGAGAGAATCATCTACATCTGATCACCGAGGTGTCGTCCCCCTTTCGGCACTCCTTGTTTCCTGACTGTTCTCTATTCTATTACCATGTCTAGTCTAGTCTTTCTATTTTTCTTTTCCTAATTCTAGTGGATGTATTATGTAATGTATTATATTTTTTTGTATTGTATGCCAATAAAGGTAATGAAATGAAACTGAGATGTTTTTTTTAATTGATATTTTCCCTCCCAAAGAACAGTAATCATAAGGCAAGTAATTTTATTCATACAGTTCTTCTTCATCAATTGCTGCTTGAGAATGAATACAGTAAAATGCAGTCACAACCCTTGAGACTGATTGCATAAAACAGGAAAATGAAACTAACAGCACAATTCTATCCAAGGGTGGCTTGTGCAGTACAGGGAACCTGATGCCACATCTGTTGTGGCCCATGGACTAGTTGGAGATCAGGCAAGCCAGGAGAGGAACTTCTCCATTCAGCTCACAGTTTCTTGGATAAAGCAAACAGGTTGTACTTGTACTACTGTTCTTGCACTATTGCCAGTGGGGGACGACACTGTTCCTGCCTAAACATCACTAAGCTTTCCATATAGGGAAATGTATAATTCCCTATATGTTTTCCATACAGGGAAATGTATAATTACGCACAGAAAATGGCCACTTCAGAGGTGTGCTAGGCTAGGAACTTCTTCCCCCTGTCCGCCTCTGGAATATATGGGTTTTTCTTCACCTTTTGTAGACAAATGCCAATATAATGTACCCGCATATCCAGGCCTTATGTCTAATTTCACACCTTACATTGCATTGACCAAAGCTCAAGGCCAAAGACACTATTCTTGGTGTAGCAAAACAGTTCCTGTTATTAAAAAAAATGGGCTGTGGGTGACGCAAGTGGTTAAGACACTGTGCCTGTTAACCAGAAGGTCAGGGTTTGAGACTCAGGTCCCCACAGGATGAGCTCCTGTCCTTCACCCAGCTCTGCGACGCAGCTGAAACCAATCCTATCGGCTCTGCCACTCCACTGGACTATTTCAGTGGCATCGAGAGGGGGGATTTGCTGCTTGGTTAACAGCCATCCTCCATATCAATCTACCCACGCCTTCAAGCTTCACATACAGCATTGAGCACCATACCATAGTCTTTCGATACTGATGGATGCCAATACAATAAAAAATGCCTTGTCCAAACGGTTTCCTAAAGATATTTATGCCTTGTAACCCACAATTATAAATTAATAATTGCTTGCCTATGTATGTGTTCTGTCCTAAATCTATTATAAACAACCTGTTTTAATATTTTGTTTGGTCCAAATGACCCAGGCCCAATTGCCTTTAGTCTAATCTGGCCCCCATAGCAAGACCAGCCGCTCTAAGCTGGAAAAACAATAGAAGGCCAGGAACAAAAACATCCCAACTGCAAAAATAACATGTTTTGTGCAATTAAGCAATAAGCAGCCCTGAAAATGCGCAGTCACAAAAGTGTTGGTGACAAATTGCAAGTTTGCCTTCCGGCATGTCCATCTACCGCTTGTCGTCATCCCTGGAATCCTACTCTTGTGCAAAATCTAGCAAACCAGGGTCCAAGCTTTGCTCTGAGTCATTTGTACCCCTCCTCCCTGCCATTTGTACCCTCCTCTCTTAAAACTGTCCTATAAAAGTAACTTCCTAATGGTGTATCTGGGCTGATATAGTCATTCTGGACTTGCCGGCCCCCCTGTACAGATATCAATAAAGGATCTGTATAGCATTCCCCTGCCATGTTGGTTACCTCTCCAAGAACCTGGGTAGTGCACCAAGGGATCACGGGTTCGAGTCCCACCCCATTTGGGTACAACAACTCTGAAAGTTATATCCTGGGAATCCTGTAAAAATGTGAAATGTCTGTAACGGATAATGGAGCAAAAACAACCCAGGTGTACTTAATTATGCGCATGTGGGCACACACACACATATGTACATACACAAAGTCCCCACTTCCTTTTCAATTCCAAACAATTTGTTATGTTTGCTGCAACAATAGTACTTCTATTGACAGCAAAGCTGCCTGCTGTGGGTGGCTTTTGCAATCTGTTTGTAATTGTTTTGTGTCAAGTTGCCAAGGCAGCATTCATTATTCTAATATTTACTGAATCAGTGGTTTCGTCATTTAAAAAATACAAAACAAGGCAGAAAGACAATAATGCGATGCAGACAAGTGGATGGTGGGCTGTTGTGCCATTTTCCATCACGTACTTTCAGAGATAAAAGTGCAAATTGTATTTATCTGGTTTGATTCTTACTCAGGTGATTAACCTGATTCTGGGCTGTTTTTTTTTTTGTTTTTTTTTTTTTTTTGCAGGTTGAATGCAGTGGCCATGTGCCCAATACATATGATCATATATACTGCATTGATGATCCTCATGGACGGAAAGATACTACAGTATACTCTTGCTAACTCTTGCTAACTGGGCAAGAGACACTCTTTCAAGTGGGTGTTCCTCTTTTATTTAGCAGGGGGAGAGTAACTGGCCCTCCACACCCCAGCAATGTCTGTTCTAGTGGCTTCTGCTGGTGTTCTTATTGCATTTTAGATTGTGAGCCCTTTTGGGACAGGCACCCATTAGCTATTAATTAGCTATTCATTTTTTTCATTTTCTTGTAAACTGCTTTGTAAACTTTTCAGTTGAAAAGCAGTATATAAATACTGTAGATAGATAGATCTATAAATATCTGGAATAAAATGCAAAAGAAATCCTAGCATTTTAGAAAGCTAGTGTCTTAAGATGCTAACAGCTTTTTCCCTGACACCTTGCTTTTTTACAAATAGGGAATTTCTAATATAGAAAACAATTCCAGTTAAAGTAACCCAAATGTGCAATCTGAAATGCGGTGAGCCGCTGCTGCCACCATCAGACAGCTGCTGTTTGATGGTAGTGGGGTTGCAATGGCCGTGGCAGTGCCAACAGCGGTGGAACGTTGTTGTAAGGACACTTAGGTTAATCCTAAACATGTCTACTCAGAAGTAAGTCCCACTGTGTTCTACGGGAGTTGGAGCACAATCCTAACTGTGTTCAATGGGTCTTACTCCCCAGGAAAGTGTCTTTAGGATTGGACTACAATGATTGGACTACAATCAGGATTGGACTACAATTTAGGATTGGACTACAATGGAACTTACTGCATTAACTCAAATCTAATGCACCATCAAACCTAATGCACACCTTATACTTATAATCAAAAGGCCATATTTACTCAAATCTAATTAATCATCTAATCTATGTGCAGCCTGATTTTGGAGACTGAATTTGGCTGGAAAAAGTGAGCTCGAGTAAAAAGGTTAGATTTGAGTAAATACAGTTCTTCTATGGGCTTGCTCCCTTACCTACTAAGGGTTGCAGCATTAGTGGGTAAGTGAGCGGTGTTGGGCCCTCTTGCTTCTCATGCATGGTCATTCTGTGTTGGCACTTGCACCTAGGGTTTGACAATGAGAGAAGGTCAGAGCGCCTGTTCTATTACTGCAACCCCCATTTGGAAGTTAACTTTTTGAGTGCCCCTAAAACAGAGGTGCACACACAGGCACAATTTACACAAGCATGGTTTTCTCCATGTGATTAAGTACCCTGGCCTGCATCTGTTCAGCTGCTGGAAGGGATTGTACTCGTGCAATCCAGTTCTGTTAATACTGAAAAATTATCTTAGCTTGAACCGTGTGCAGGAAATGAAGAGGGATGGGTGAAACCTGTCCTCTGTTTTGCACAGATATTTTTCCCTTCTCCTATTTTGGCATTTCATATTTCAGGTTGCATCCCCAGAGGAAGGGATATGCATTTTTGCAATGCAGCTCCAAATTGTTATTTTTGTGTCAAGTGCGGTGTTTGCATTTGGCTGAACTGCACGGAATGGTTCTCATTTAAAAGCCCAGAGATCACTCAGCAGTACAATATTAATCAAAATAAGTACAATATCAATCAAAATCAAAATTAGTTTCAGGGCACAAAAGCCTTTGCAACACTTTTCTCAGTCGATCAAGCGGAAGGTACTCTGATTTGCTGCCTGTGCTGGATGTTGTTCTTATCTGCAGTAGTTTTATACAATGGGGTGGAAAGTGGTGGATATTGGCAACTTGATTGTAACTGAACGTTAGCTGAAAAAGCCTCTAGTTTTTTTAGGGGGGTGGAGGGGGTTGTCTCAAAAAGATGTGAAAAATTCACATGGAAAGGAGCATGTTCCCCACTACAAAGATCAACATACTTTCTGAGTATGCTGATGTGCAATGGCATCACAACATAGGAAACATCAGAGGCAAAGTATTGACTTTGATCCCAGACACATGGTCATAAGCTAAATTTGTCTGGCTGCATATTGCAAAGTCCTACAACATTTGTAACGTGGAGGACAAATTGGGGAATTATGAAATGCCAACACTGCACCAACTTGTGCCAGCATTTGCAATGGCATGATTTATCCCATTCAATGAACTGGTTCCTTCAGTGGACTGGAGTCTACAAGTCATGAGTATGGATTTGTAATGCATGATTGCACCTGCGACAATTTCTAAAAGAAGTACATGCACATGCTTAAAAAAATACATATTGACATATTGTTTTTCTTTGGCAATACCAAGAATGCAAGGAAAATGCAGAAGGGAGTAGAAAGTATGCCATTAGGCATCATGGAACTGGGGATATCTGTCTGTCCCTATGTTCTGACCCTATTAGTTCATATATTACTCCTAGATATCATGTCGTCTGTTGAGCACTATTAAAAAATAAGGCGGTTCAGATTCTCTAAAGATTCTGTTTTGTAAAATGAGCCTGAAGTGGGAGAACTTGGCAGAGGGCAAGAATGACAATGCTAATTTCTCCTGTTATCAACTCCAAAAGGCACAAAAGTGTTCCTAAGTGCATTAAGTGTGCAGAGTCCAAGCCACTACCTTGAACGAAAATTGCATGCCAACAACATTTTAATCAGTGTGCCCTTTATTTTTCTCTTGGTAATTGGGCTCTCTCCACAGAGCACTACGAAGAATTGGAACAAATGGGATCTGCGGACAAACACTTCATCTCTGAAAGACCGGAGTTTGCTTTCTAATGTTTGCCCCGGAGAGCCGAGCGCTTTCAATAACCACAGAAGATGTTTTTCAATCAATTAAGGCTTTTATGTTTTCATCGTGATTAAAAAAGCCCGGGACCGTCACGGCGGAAGTGACAGGCATTTAGTTGCTACAGCTTTTCCAGTTTCACTGCTTGCAGTTAATTATACGATGTAAGAGCTTCAGTCTCCCATCATCTGCATGCAGCCACATCTGCACACACACATGCACGTGCACACAAGTGAACACACTCTCAAGAGCTTGGTGCAAACATACCTGAAATTAAAAGTCAGAATCAGAAATGTTTTTGTCCAACGTACTGTATACATAGGGGAGGCCTTATGTATACATATACTGTATACATAGGGGAAATACAGGCGTAATCCTAAATGTACCATGTGCTGGTGCAAGTCCTTTTGAGACTCTGTTGGAGTAGATCATGCTGGTGCATGGTGTGCCAGCCCACAGAGGCCAGATCCAGCCTCCATGGTAGCAAAGAAAGGTAAGTTTGCGCTGGCTGAGCTTGGCAGTGCAGGGGTCTGGTGGGGAAGAGGTGGGAGGGAGGCATTTTGGGGCACACAGCAGGTGGGCCTTGGGTGGGCGATGGGAGGCTGAGCCATGATCCTGCAGTAATGTGGATCATGTTCCCCAAAAGTGCAGAACAGCTCCAGGCTGCTCCATTCTGCTTGGATCTGTGCCATATTATCAGGTGTTGCAGATTTGAGTAGACCCACTGAGCTACTGCAGCTCTGCCCAGAGTATAAATAAAAGTTCATCTGGCCTCAGTTTCCCTTGTTTCCCACAGTCAGTTCCAAACTTGCATCGAAGACTGCGCAGGCCTGCCATTTCCAGCATGAGTTGAGATTGCGCTATCCATGCCCCAGAGCAAAACATTTTCATGGAGGCCCCCAAATCTACATTCAGCTACAATAGAGCCACAAGTTAAGGGAACCAATGTTTCCTTTCCATGATGAGGTCTCCATGATTGTTCTACCACTACTATGAGATGAAGCACATGCCACATTGACATGGCTTCATCTGAGTGCCACTGAAGAAGAAACGGCAAAGCCACTATATGTTTCGCTTTCTATCTATATTTTTTGATGCTGGTCCAATACTTCATTCTGCCCAGCCCCATAACTTGTGTGCCAGCTGATGTTCCTTGGCAGGACAACTCCACCACTGTTAAAACACTGTGCTAAGGTCCAAGTGGCTCTGCTTGATGGTCCACTGAGTTGCTGGTAGAATGTCAACTGCACAACAGTGATGGCAGGAATGGGACACCAGTAGGTGAGTTCCCCTTTTCAGTTAGTATTATGGAGGGTGGGGGGTTGTGGATATGGGAAAATGGTTGTTCCATCTTGTTGGCAGAAGTCCCGTTTCCTCGACCTCAAATGTGAGCTGTGCCCTCGCTCAGATTTGACATCATCATGATGCCATGTAGTTAATGAGATTTGGCTGCATGTTGCTATTCCACAGCCAAATCAGAGAACGGTCAATGCTCCGTTCTCACTCTGGTATTGGAAAATGGGGGGAAGAGGATGCCAAGCTGTGTCAGGAAGCGCAGTCCCCAGCAGGACTGTAAACAGGAAGCAAAGTGTGAAATACAAGCCAATGGTGGCATTATGAAATCTTTCATTATCCCTCTCGAACTGAAAACATCCCGTTCAAAATATTTGCTGAATCCTAAGTTGAGGAAGATCTGAATATTGCAAATATAAAACAGCTTGGAAATGGACTTGCCGACATCACAACCATCATTACACAAGAGTTACTCTGAAGCAAAACATTTAGATACCGCAGTTTTATTCCAGTTGCACCATATATTATCTAGGATTTCCAAAATGCATAGGAATGGACCTAATACATGCTTCCAGTCTTGTGTCAAGGATGGGCCAAGTTGATGATTTCATTTATGGCAAGGGTTGCATCATGTCCTCTCTTTCCGTATATAAATGTTTGTGTTTATGCATTGATATTTTTGCATTAGGCCATTGTGCTATGCCAGTTTTCAGGTTCCTCCACGAGATGATCCATAATAGTGGACAGGTTTCCCAGCAGGACACATCCATCTTCAGCTAATCTTCAACAGGAGAGGTGGGGGCATTCTAGAGCAGAGATGTAGATCATTGACCCTACAATGACCCATTGGGTCTACAATGACGTCTACATAGAAGTGGACACCTCCAAATGCCAGATGCAGGGGGGCACCTGGATGCAGGTGTCAAATGTGCTCACTAAAACATATGATGGACTGCTGTGTGATACAGGAAGCTGGACTAGATGGGCCTTTGGCCTGATCCAGTGGATCAGTGCACAGCAAGCCACAGAGAACACTATTCCTATCAGCAACCTACAGAACCTATGCTTCATGCTGCCATTTTGTAGCAGACACTAGGGGTACTGCCACAGGTGGTGCTGGATGGACTCCCTGAAGGTAAAGAAATTAATAACTCCAACCTTGAGATGTGGAATTCATATATGGGACCTCTTATGGGTGTGACACAAGAACTGCCTGATCTCTCTCTCTCTCTCTCTCTCTCTCTCTCTCTCTCTCTCTCTCTCTCTCTCTCTCTCTCTCTCTCTCTCTTTCTGACTTGCTTACGCACACAGATTAATACCATTTCTCCCATAGAGAGATATTGTGTGAAATTTTCATTTCTGAGCAATTTTGCTCTGGGGGAAACCAAGGATCTTGGAAACAATACTCAGCAGACCGTGACTGACATATAGACTGCTGTCTGGGCATTTGCTTAAATGCCTGATATAAAGTAAGCAAGGTCGAATATTGTTCCTTTATCTCCCATGACTTTTTAATGACCATTAGTTTTATTACTTTTGTGTCTGAGCACTTTGCGGACCTCAGGCTTCGCCCTATGGCATTTCACCAACATATGCCCATTGAAATAAGGCTGCTCTCATCACAAGAGTGAACATAAATGACAGCAGAATAAAGTCTCCGATGTTAATTAAAAGACTGTATTCAGCCAGCACTACTACAATTGGTAGTACACATATACAGCCAGCACACATACAATAGGATTGGACTCCTGATTAGTATATATTTAGCATTTATTTTTTATCCTCCATTTAGGGTATATGCCCCAAATCTGTTCCAATATTCCAAAATCCGAATGTCTGGCCAGAACAGAACTGTAGTAGTGCTATATGTCAGGATTACACCTGACTCTGAACCTCCTCTAGTTACATCACTGTTATTTCCTCTTCTTTTTCCAACCATCCTTACTAGTGTTTTTCACTGTTGTTTTTTAAAAATCAGAGTAGCCCAAAGCAGATGCAGGATGGAACAAAGCTATTAAAAAATCAACGGAAGTATGTGCATGCATGTGTGTCAAAATTAGAAGTTACATTTGCCTGCATTAGAGGAGTGCGAGGATTTCCCTTATAGCAGCAGGAAGCCCGCTCATGTCCATATGACCCAATTAATCAACCCATCATAACAAATGTATAAAGGCAACCTCCAAAGATGAGTGCGCAAATGTTGCTGCCGGTCTGCACAGCCCCCGTGAACGGCATTTGAAACTCTGCCAGCCAAAGAAAGGATTTTTGTTGTTATTGTTATTTTGGGAAAAGGCGACCAATGGACAGCTATAGGAGAGAGCGGAGTGCATGTACCGGCTGTAATTCTGCCCCTTTGTTTCGGTTTGGTTATTTATGCTATTTCTGGACTGCCTTTCACTGAAAGCACAAGGCAGACTTTCAACCCTTCAAACATACCCATAAGAACAATTCTTATAGAATGAAAGCAGAAACTGAAATCGACTATAGACTGCAATTTCCAGATCTTTATGTCATGGGAAGGTTTGGTACAGCAATGCTACGCTCCAGGTTTTTAAAAATATGAATGATGAAACCTTCGGGTAGTGCTGTGATTAGAGAGCTGTAGGGGATGCAGGCCTCACCATGTGATGATGCGCACGGGGATTGACACCACTATTGGCCAAAATATTTTACTTCTTGTTATTTTGAATAATACTACAGTATTGTGTTGGGCATCATTTGATGTGTAATATCATGATTTTTAAAAACAAACCATGCTGACACTTCTCTATCAAGCACTATAGTAAAAATTAAACAAAACTCTGGGGCAGGGCAATGGTGCATCACCATTTATTATTTATTCATTAGATTTATACTCCACCTTTCTCACCAAAGCGCGGCATGTCCATCTTCTAGTGATCTGCCCCTCCACGCCATAGAAGGAGGTCCATCATGGGGATGATGCACTGACATCCTACATCACCTAAAGGTGATGCAAACCCTAGAGATGCCACTGGTTTGGGCTGAATGGCTGCTCTACCTTTAATATAACTGAGGCCCTAGAAGAAAAACTGTGGCTCATCCTTCTGTATCTCTTCCCTGCCAATTTTTGCATCATGTGCAATGTCATGCTCACCCCCATTGCCAACAGCCAATGATATGAGTTGGCACACAGAACACACAGTACGATGACTTGTCATGTGTAATATAAGGTGAAACAGAAATCCAACATATGTTTAAAACATTTCAAACCTCTACCAGTCTTTTTTGTGGCATGGAAACTATCAACAGATAGCACTGCCCTTAGGAAGTGAATGGTCACAGATTCTTAGGTATGTGAATTGGTTGCAAAGACCCAGTTGGCATTTGGGCAGCAAGATGGCTGTTGCCCAGCATTGGCTTAGATAACAGAAATTAAAATTCTTCTCAGTCAAACTATACACCTCGCAGCGACAGGAGAAATGTTATCTCAGTATTTGAACTTTCAGATTGTCGCACTCAATAGCATAATGGGCACCGTTTTTGTTAAGTCCTACAAGTTTCTTCCAGGCTCAATGCCTGGCATTTTTGTTAAGAGCTTTATCTGATGCTCTTTGCTTGGAGTGGGAATTTGGTGAGGTTCACATTTGACGAAGGCGGGCCGTTGTTGCAAAATCATGCACAGAACAAAAAACAGAGAGCATAGGAAGGAACATCTAGTCTAACCCCCTTGGGAGCTCCTGATTTTTCCATTACCTTTTGGTGACCCATCAAAAATCAGGGGGTGACCCACCTGGGTTTCGATCCGCAGTTTTGGAACCATTGCTCAGTAGTGTCAGTATTTATTTGTAAATCACTAGTAAACTGTAAATTCGGATGTGGGTGGCGCAAGTGGTTAAGACACTGTGCCTGTTAACCAGAAGGCCAGGGTTCGAGACACAGGTCCCCACAAGACAGGGTGAGCTCCTGTACTTAGCCCATCTCTGTAATGCAGCTGGAACCAGTCGTATCAACTCTGCTGTTCCATTGGACTATTTCAGTGGTGTGGAGAGGGGGGATTTGCTGCTTGGGTAACAGCCTATCATCTATATTAATCTACCCAGGCCTTCGTACTCTCGAGAGGACACTCTAGCTTCACATACAGCATCGAGCACAATACCATAGTCTTTCAAGACTGATGGATGCCAGTGATCGCTAGTAAATTAGTAAATTGATGTTAACTGCCTTGGGTCAGCTTGCTGAGAAAAGGCGGGATAATAAATCCCAAAAATCAATCAATCAATCAATCACATTGCCAACCAGCCTTGTAATAATTTATATTCCTGTATGTAAGAAGCAATTTCCTTTGGCTCTGGGTCTTTTGTTGCAAATCTCTGAATTATTTGCTGCTCTGATGAGAATCCAGACAAATCTATTCCAGTACAGGAAACCCTATGGGAACAAGTCTGGGGCAAAATGGTAAGTTTCCCCAGGATGAATGTCAGACAGGAATATCTGTTGTTTGGGGCTTGTTTCCTGGAGAGATGACAGGCAGATTCAACCTGCAGATGTAAGCGAGGCCACCTTATTTCAACTGCATTCATTTAGGCAGATATTGTTAGTCAAGGTAATCTGACCTCTTCTTTCTTCCCCTCTCCCCCCTTATTCCTTTGCGTACCCACCACTCTTAAAAGTGTTAAACACAGCTGTCCCCAAAAAGCACCATGCCCACTTCCTAGGGAGCTGCTGCTCCACCACATAGGAGGAGGTTCATCATTGGGACTATGTGCTGACATCCGACATCACCCACAGGTGATGCAGACCCTAGTGATAGCACAGAGTTAAAAGCATCACACACCCTTGGCAGCAAAGAGTTCCCAGGTCCAGAAGTGGTTGATCATTTGTCCTTAAGGGCTACCGTGGCTCCCTGCTTGAGCTAGGTGTTACCTGGCAAAGCCAGTCTTTCCTGAGTTTTGCTCATCCTGATACCCAGGTTGACCATCCAGCTCTGATCTCTGCTGTAGTGTTCAGCTCTGAGTACTTGTGTCCTATTGTTTTCACCTATGGTATAGCTTGGCATAGCATAGTCTGTCTTGGAGGGAGCCTCACCCCTTTGGAGCCATTCCAGGCAGGGGGGAGAAAAAGGGAGCCATACGTAACAGCACCAAAGGGGTAAGGCTCCTTCCAAGACTGACTGCTCCACCCCTCTAGCTATGCCACTGCCTTTCACATTTTTGCATTTGTGACTTCTCTCTTTGTGGCTCTTATTCTTCATTACTACTCGATTCCTTAATTCATACATTTTACATCATTTTTCTAAATTAGCACCTGCCTTGGGCACTTTGTGGGCTGTGGGTGGCGCAAGTGGCTAACCCTACAATCCAGAGTAACTACGGGAGCATGTAAGAGACATTATGTGTACCCGTAGTTACTGCACCACCTAGTGAAAACCTATGGGAAACTTATATTGCAATCCAGAGCAAATTGTTCTTACACCGGTGCAAGGACTCCCCATAGTTACTCTGGATTGTACCCTAAGACACTGTGCCTGTTAACCAGCAGGCCAGGGTTCGAGACTCGGGTCGGCCCCACAAGACAGGGTGAGCTCCTGTCCTTAGCCCAGCTCTGCGACGCAGCTGGATCCAATCGTATTGGCTCTGCCTTTCCATTGGACTAATTCAGTGGTGTGGAGAGGGGGGATTTGCTGCTTGGGTAACAGCCTCTCCTCCATAACAATCCAACCCAGGCTTTTGTGCTTCGCATGCAGCATATGCAGCACCGAGCACAATACCATAGTCTTCCAAGACTGACTGAGGCCTGCTTTGGGCACTTTGATTGTCAAAAAGGGGGATATAATTTAATTTAAAAAATAAGCAAGCTCCAGGGTTTAACCGGAAGGTTCTGCCCCAACAGATTCCAGCAGTTTGTAACATCTTCCGAATGTTGGGACATATGGCAATTGTACTTTAGTGATTTGTTATGGTTGTTTGTTCCCTCCTGCTCTCCCTCAACCTTGGCATCTGTGTCACAAAGACACCATAAGGCAACATCTCTCTTTCTCTCTATCTCCCTCTCTGTTTCTTTCTCTCCATCCTCTTCCCCCTGAAAGGCGACAGTCTGCAAAGTCTTCCTCCCTGTCTAGGAACAGACAGAACAGGCTTGTCAATAGTCACTCAAAGCGAGCAATTATGTCCTAGAGGCAATCAGACGGAGGAGCAGTTATAATTTAGAAGAGAAAAGCCTGCTTTTCCCCCCGCTCTTCTTGCCAGCTAGTGGTGCGCCAGGCATGACGAAGCCAGGCATACACGTGGGCAGGCTCGACCATAAGAAACTAGTCATTGTTGGGGGCTCTCAGTACAAAGCTGTGATGAAGAAGCAAATCACCTTGACTGAGGTCTGAACTGTGTTAATGGGACTTCCAGTACAGGGACACATTTACCGGCTCTCGAGAGCTCCCTCAATTATTTCAATGGAAAGAAAAATAAAATAGGCAAAGAGACATGGGGACTCGTAGGCTGGAGTTCTCCAGTGAAATGAATGGGAAATCATTTCATAAACACAGCCAAAAGAACATGGATTCAAAAGTAGGTTTTAGGGAGAATTCAGTGAACTCAGTAGGTAGAAAGCATGAGAAGCTTACAGCCATTTAAATTGGGGGACAACCAGAAGACTTTCCTTTTATTCTTTTAATTTTAATCTTTTATTTCCTTTTAATCTTTCCTTTTATTCTCATAAGACTACAGGTCATCTATGGGTCTCCTTAGCTAACACCTTAGCTAAAACACCAGCTATTTTGGTGGCAAATGTCCTAGGAGTGAAAATGGGCAGGGAAATTTTGGAAAGAGGGGATTAAGATCTAGTATGGCCACTGGCACTCCACCCACTAATATAACACCCCAATATGCCCTGACATGCCCCCATGAGTTTCTTTGAACTTGGGTCTGCAAAGGAATGTAGGTCTGATGTGTGCCATTGGATGCCATGCAGGATAAGGGACATAAGTCAAAAAGTTTTGTACTTTCCTGGACCTTCTGGTTTCCTCCCACCAACAGAATGAATTGCAAGTGCCAGGGGATTTGCTTGGACCATTAGGTTGCAATTATGGTCACGCATGGACTTGGCCACTGTGAAACATGTAGAAATATTATGAATGATTGCATCCTGTCTAGGATTGCCATATGTCACTGAAAACCTGGTCTGTCCTAGTTTTCAGGAATTGCATTCACATACTAGCAAGTTTGACAGGGGGTCCTGTCCCAGTTTTGTGGAAGAGAATTATGGCAACCCTAATCCTGTCGCCATACAGCCAATGAGAATTAATGACACCATGTCTGTAAATCATAATGAGAGCCACATTTCTGATTCACTCTGAATCAGAGGAACAGTACCTTTTCACAGTCCTACTAATCTACGGCTGAAATCAGAAGAATATGATTCATGGGACCTAAATTTTAGCCCAATCATACCCACTTCATCAGTGGTGGGCTTCAGGTGGTTGTCACAGGTTCTATAGAACCCTTTGCTAATGAGCGCCTGGTTCTGAGAACCATTACTAATGGCACATAGAACCTGTTGTTAATGTAGGTTATTAGGACATAGAACCTGTTGTTAATTTATTTGAATCCCACCACTGAACCTGCATGATTAACAATGGTGTAGCTAAAGGAGGTGCAAAGCACTAGGTTTGTAGGGAGCTTCACTATGGTGTGCACACAGTCCTTCCCCTCTTTTAAGGAGCCATTCCAGGCTGTGGGAGAAAAATGGAGGTAATGGGGGAAGGCATTTGCATGCTGGCGTGTGGGGTCCCTGTAAAACTTAGTGCTTTGCACCCTTTCCAGCTACACCACTGCACACATGTGCAAACACACAAACATAGGGGTTGCAAAAGCAAAACTTTATAGAAGACAGAAGTCTTTTGATTAGAAAAACTTGTTTCAATAAATTTTAAGTTTTTAAGGTGCCATGATATACTCTAGTTTTTGCAAACAGGAATATCCCTCTGGAAATATTCAAAACTGTTCCATGTTTAAAACATGTTAATTATATAAAGTGGCCCTCCAGTTCCAATTAATTACACTCAGCTTCTTGTAACGATTCTGATAACATTAGTCTTCCTCCTGTGGCTATGTGAGACATCCCAGAACCTTCCTCTTCCCACTGCCAAGAACTAATGGAGCCATACAAACAAACAAACAAACAAGACCTAAGAAGAGCAATCAAAATGCTAGATTTGTTCCTCTCAGTAGACAGATGCACAAAATAAACTGTTGAAACTGGGGGGAAAGCTATTAATCAACGTTGCATAGAAGACAGCAAGTTGGACAACGATCAATGAGCTCATGCACTTGAGAGACTGCCGAGCCAAAGACGAGCCCAACCACGATACTACTCCAAATCCCTGTTTACAAAGAGAGGTGTAACTAGCTCTAACAGAGATGTAAATTCTCTTTTCAAAACTCTTAAAGCAGTGATTTTCAACCTTTTTCATCTTCCAGCACACTAAAAAGGCACTGAAATTGTCAAGGCAGACCATCAGTCCTTTGACAATCGACAAGGCACACTGTGCAGTTAGTAGGCAATGCACATCCCTCAATAGTCCTATTAATAAATGGTATTTCTTTAATAAATAAATTTACAAAACTCCCATAGCACAACTGTGGACCAATCGTGGCGCACTGGTTCAAAATTGCTGCTCTGGACCAGGGTGACCAGATGCCAAACCCAAAATTCCTGAACCCCAAGGCCAAAATTCCTAATTCCAGGCCAAAATTCCTACCCGCTGAAAAAAACTGCCAAAAAATGTATTTTTTTAATTTTTGTTTTTTGGGTTTTTTGACCATAACTTTTGATAGGAAGGAGATATCTCAAAACTGATTTTTGCATTGGATTCTGCTCTTCAATACAAATCCAATGACATATGGCATGATGGGGCACTTTGCACTATCGCAAAGTTTCAAAATGTAGGACAATGATGCCAAAACGTAGGACACCCGGACAGGAAGCTAAAATCTGGTCACCCTGCTCTGGACTGTTGAAATGTCACCAGTCTGTGGAAACCATTACATGGATCTCTATCCATTCGGTAATGTCAGTTAAAGAAGAGGAACAAAGCAGAAATGACCCAGAGAGGATGGGTTTTTTTACAATGGGATGTTACCTAATTATTTTAGG
Source organism: Cryptoblepharus egeriae (assembly GCA_030015325.1). Lineage (NCBI taxonomy): Eukaryota > Metazoa > Chordata > Lepidosauria > Squamata > Scincidae > Cryptoblepharus > Cryptoblepharus egeriae. The sequence goes on along the minus strand of JAREYC010000004.1, from coordinate 5,911,129 downwards.
GGAGGAGGTAGAGGTGATTTCCAGTTTCAAAAGAAATAGTAAGTTATTATCAGTAGGGGTGAGCCTGCTCCCCCCCCCCCCCGGCACCTTTTTTTTAAAAAAAGAGTATAAACACGTTGGGAGTTCAGAGGAAGAAAAACACTCTTATTAATAATTTTAAAACAGTTTTAATTTTAAAAAAAAAAATTTAAAAAATTGTATTATTTTTATATTGTGAACAATCTTAATTATGTAACCTAAAGGCATCATATAAATAAATAAATAAATAAATAAATAAATAAATAAATAAATAAATGATCCTGTTGTCTCCTGTTTTTTATGCTATGACCCCAATGAATGAATGAATGAATGAATGAATGAATGAATGAATCCCATAGCTGAAGACCACTAGTTTAGTCCACACCTGGAGCAAAATGTGGTGGAAATGAGAGATCTGAACTCTTGTATTTAAAAACAACACACATAATCTCCAAGCAAGAAGTAAACGAGGGGTGAAATCCAGAGTAATTATGGGGTGTCCTTGCTCTGGTGTAAGAACAATTTCTTCTGGATTGCAATATGAATTTCCCATAGGTTTTCACTAAGTGGTGCAGTAACTATGGGTGCACGTAATGTCTCTTGCATGCTCCCGTAGTTACTCTGGATTGTAGGGTAGGTCTGCAATTCTAACTTCCCGTCAGCCCAGCATAAAGCTGGACATACCGTAAGTCCTGTGCTGACCTGGAAGTTTCACAAAAGCGTCGTAAGGTACTTCTGCCCTACTCCTGGATGTTAGGCCAGTGCACAGGCATGCATCAGCCTCTCCATACCATCACAAGAAGATATGCTGGGTAAATTAGGCTGGCCTAAATTGGTTAGGATTGCAACCTAGCTGAGCATGGGCCTGGCTTGACAGCTGTTTTCTCCTGGACATGCCAGGAACTGAGCATGAGAGACATCAGTGCAAATACTTCATGGCTGCATTGAACTTATTGTATGTACTTGAATCCAATGTGCTATTGAATCTAATGCATAGACCAACTTTAAAAAGCTTGAGAAAAAATGTTACTGGCAATTGTAATGTGCAGCTGCGAAACAGGTGCAAAATTTAATTGGACTCCATTCAACAATGAATTATACGAGAATAAAAATATAACCATGGGTTTACGTGATGATTTTTATCTATTTGCACTACTTTATACATCAATGGGTTGTGTTACATTTTTAATTACATATTGTAAACTATTAAACTAAACACAGACCTATACTTATAATCAAAATACTGTATTTACTCAAATCTAATGCACCATCTAATCTAATGTGCACCCCTATTTTGGAGACTAAATTCAGCTGGAAAAGATGAGTGTTAGATTTGAGTAACTATGGTATATTCAGGATTCTAGTACCTTGTGTCACTGGTTATAATCCTTTCCTGCTAGCCCTTATACCTGGAAATACCATATTTCCTCAGATATAATGAGCCATCTAATATAATGCGCACCCTATACTTATAATCAAAATACAACATTTGATCAAATCTAAATAATCATCAAATCTAATGTGCACCCTGATTTTGGAGACTGAGAGCACAATCCTAAACTCAAAAGTAAGTCCCATTGTGTTCAATGGGTCTTACTCTCAGGAAAGTCTCTTTAGGATTGCAGCCTGAATTTAGCTGGAAAATGTGAGTGTTAGATTCGAGTAAATACAGTATATCACCAACACCCACACTGCAACACTTCTCAACCCTTTCTGCCTTCAAATCCCTTCAAATCCCTGTCCTTCAGAAAGGAAGCCTATTTGATGCCTTCTCCTACTTATCTGCAATGCTGTACTATCAGGATATCCTTTTCAAGTAAGCCACAAGGACCCCATTTATACCACCAAACTGGCCTCACTGTCACCCTGAGGTCATCACAAGCCACATCTCACTGCATCATCCCCACTGGCTACATTTTTGGAGGTTTGCCTGCTAGATAATCCGCAGAGTGAAATGGATTAGAAACCCTCCGATAAGGGATTGCAACAGTACTTGCTCAAAGAAGAGCAATAACACTAACAAAATCTCCACCAGCCCAACACTCCAAACATGAGCATTTTCCTGCCTAGCTCATGGTTTAGAGAGGCATTCAATTATTCCTCCATCTGGAGTAATTCCCTGGTCAGCACTCATGATTATTCCTTCATTTAGGACTGGGCAGTATTTGGGATGTCCTTCATCATAGCTTAAAATTCAAAAGGAACTTTTGGGACTGAAATCAAGAGTCTGGTCCAGAGCATTTGAATCATGACGGATTTCAAGATCTAAGAAATCAAAGCCAGAGACGTGTAATTAATGGTAATCCATCACAGTAGAAATTTTTAAATACCAGCTACAAAGCTCATCAGTGGTCCCTTGATCATGGCAGATGTGTGTCAGTGCTGCTCCTATGGGTGGGCTTGGCACTATCTGGTCATACTCTGCATTGGTTCGTGAAAAGAAGAGAGCATGCACCATAGCATGCACCCTTCTCTGGAGTTTGCAACCAAGAGCCCTGTTTCACTAAGCAGTAGCATAGCTAGAGGGGGTGCAAAGCACTAAGGGTGCAATCCTAACCTAGGCCGGATAACATTGTTCTTCCCATTCCCCTGGTGTTGTAGGGAGGCAAGCACATTTGTGTGCACTGGCTTAACTTTTTCCCAGGAGTGGCGCAGCAGTGACTTACAGCCCTTTTGTGACATCCAGGTCAACGCAGGACTTATGCTGGGGCTTAGGCTGGCCTAACTGCAAGTTAGGATTGCTGTCTTAATGCTTTGTGCCTCATCTAGCTCTGCCACTGTGTGCAAAACTGTCCAACCAGCTTTTTCCAAAATACCTTCAGTTGGTGAAAATAACAACAAAGAGAATAATCTGAAATTACCTGTTGAGTGGATAAAATTGTGGTGGGTGAAAATAGGTCACCATTATGAGCACTTTCAGATGTTTAAAAAAGTGTGCCCCCTCTAATAATTCTGAATTGACTCGTAAATACCATTGGCAGCACTGTAATACCTTGAACTTTCATTCATTTGTCAATTTTATCTGTTAACATTAATTTCTTAAAGTTAATTTGTTTACCTAACAAATTAATGTTAACAAGTGAGAGTTAACAAATTCATATTAAGTTAACTTTAATTAATTAACTTTCATCATATCTGAACCTTGGACACCAATGCATTGTAGAAGAATGTATAATGAACTAATGTTCAATTAATATTGCATCTGAGCGTTATGGGCTGGCTAGCCTCGTGGTTCCAAAATTGTGAACCATGGCTCTCGAGGAGCTATGGAAACCACTAGGGTAGCAGTGGAATACTTACTAATGACCCACCACACTACACAGTTTATAGGATTGTAGACTTAATGAGGAGCCAAAGCAAATAATCCTGTAGGTCAGGGGTCTCCAAATTTTCAACTTCAGGGATCCTGGAGCTTTAACAGTTATGTAGAGGAGGAAATTTCAGCAGGTGCCACTAGTGCAGTGGTTCTCAATCTTCCTAACGCCATGACCCCTTTATAAGTTCCTCATGTTGTGGGGACCCCCAACCATAAAATTATTTTTGTTGCTACTTTATAACTGTAATTTTGTTACTGTTATGAATCGTAATGTAAATATCCGATATGCAGGATTTATTTTCAATGTTACAAATGAAATGTGTGTTCTATGCACACACTGAACACAATGGGATTTATTTCAGAGTAGGCATGCATAGGATTGGGCCCTGAGGCTGCAATCCTATCCACATTTGCATGGGAGTGACTATAACCCCCTGACTATAATGGGATTTATTTCAGAGTAGGCATGCATAGGATTGGGCCCTGAGGCTGTCAGTCAGCTCCAGTGCGCATGCAGCTACAGCCGGAGGTCTGGCAAGCCTGACCTGGCCCCCTGCACCAGGGGTCTTTAGACGACCCCCAGAAAAGCTCTAGGCGACCCCCAAAGGGGTCCCGACCCCCACTTTGAGAAATGCTGCACTAGTGATATGTGAGATGTAAAGCTGTACTGCTAAAATTTCCTCCTCTGCACAATTCTTAAAGGTCTTGGAGCCCTGGAGTTGAACGTTTGGAGACCCTGGTGTAGGTGAAGGGAGCCACCAATCAAAAATTTTGGGAACCACTCAATCTCGGTAGGTCAACCAGGCAACTACAAGATTTGGTGATATCAATGATTCTCATAAAACCTGAATCCCCAAGGAGTATTTTAGCCTCTTAAATTCTTTGAGAAGAATTTAAGTCGTGGACTTGCTTTGAAGGTCAAACCAATACATTTTTCCCAGTCCTCATGATCAGGAGCTTCTTGAATTTTATAAGCACAACAATTCTTACTGTACACTGTATTATCAAATATGAAACATTCATGCAACATACCAAACCAACTCTCAGGATATGACATTTATTTATTTTAAAATATTTATATACCCCCTTCCCCTCCCAAACACGCAGGGCATGCTTATCACCCAGACGTAGTGTGAATAAAGATGTTTCTCTACTTTGCAAGAGACTTGAAGCTCTAATGACATTTAGGAAGATACCATAACACAATGAACTCAAATTACTAAGTTCAATAACCCTTAACATGGGCTTCCCCTTGCAAGAAAACTTGGAACTGGATAATGGAATAAGATGGTGAGAATTATTGTTCATGGATTCTCAATATCTGTAGAGTTCGGAGAGTTCTCCAGAACAGGGAAATAGCTGTTTCATTAAACCAGAAGTATAGATGTGACATTGGAAGTTATAGCGCCAAATATTTCTTTACTAATATAATCACTAACTAAGGTGCAAAGCATAGGAGCTTATTAAAAAATATATCTAAATTCAGTCCTTTGCGTATAATGAAAAACTGAGCCCAGGCCATGTCCTTCTTGAGGTTGGATGCCTGTATCTCTGCAACCAACCCTGGGTGTCCAATCTACAACAATCTACAGCAATGTGCAACAGGGATTCCTGTTGTGGCAGATGTTTTGGTTGTGAACCTGACTTTGTGCTCCTCTGCCAGAAAAGTTGGCAACTACAAAGTCTGAGGATGAACTTACCTGGTCTGTTTCCGTGAAGGTGCTCTGCTCATCATCTTCTATATCAGACTCCCCCACAGCGATGGGCACACAAATAGATAAGTCTGGATTGGTCATGAAGTCATCATTGGGGTTGTTAGCCACCTGTTGCTTCTCCTGATTTTTTGCAGTCCCATCACTGGTGTGGTTCTCCATGGGGGTCTCCTCCTCTTTGCTGAACTCCATAGCGGTGTGGTTGTTGACACAGTTGTGAACGACGGATGGGTTCTGGGCCGCCAGCTTCATCATGGCTTTCTTCTCCGCAGTTGCCTTGGGCTGCCTAAGGACGGTGCAGCAGAAATCCCACATTGCCTGCTTGGCATAGTTGAGACCCCTGTTGATGCGTGCAAAGGCGAGTTGCAAGTTGTTCATCTCTCCGTCCTCATCTGGGGCTGAAAGGTTATCGGCACTAAATGAGCTCAACAGCAAGGCAAGAAATAGGTTCAGCACCTGAAATGAAGTGAAAATGGGACAATCACCCAATAGGATTAACATTTGGGAATTCAAGTACCCTCAGGAGACCCATACCATGGTAACTCTACCCACATGTGGGATGGACAGAAAGAAGTACTGCTTCATGCAACATGTAATTAATTAGTGGTGAAGTCCAGAAACCAACAGCCCAACCCTACAGGCACACTGCACATTGGGAATACACATTGGGAATACACACTGCACATTGGGAATACACATTGGGAATACACCTAGCTATGCTACTGGTAACGGTGATAGTAATGCGGCCAAAGACCTTTCCCATTTCCTGGCCTTGATCCACCTGTCTGAGTGCACTCGTTTTGCACCAACTAGTACACTGGCATAGGAGTGAGTAGACCCATGTGGGCAGCAGAAGCTTATTTTTAGGGATAGTCTATATTTTGCCATGTGAGCATGCAATGTGCACCCACCACTCCCTGCGCACATCTTTCTCCAAATCACACAAGAAAAATACAATTTGCTACAACACGTCCAAGACTTTGCATCGACAAACCACCATGATTTTGTGTATGTGTGTGTGTGTGTGTAGCCTTTCATTTGAGATACGAGTGACCTACTTTGAAGTAACCTGGACATATGGCGAGAGAATGCAACAATATTTCTGCTCTCAAAATAAGACTCAGTCACTCTTATGAGAGTTAATGAAAATGCTTCCAAAAATAGGAGCTTACAAAAATAAAATGAATTCAGCTTTTGGATTATCACATTGTGAAGTATATGATGGAGTTATGTGCAGTTATGGGGAGGGGTGATGAATCTGCTATGCTTTCAATGAAAGGGCATTGGTCCAAGGCAGCGATTTCCAACCAGTGTGACATGGCACATTCTTGTGTCATTTATAGTCAGGTGTATCGCGGGAATTTGGGGGAAGGTAATTAATAGGAAAATTGGGAGATTTGAACAGCCTGGTGTGCCTTGTCAATGGTACAAACAACTGATGGTGTGCTTTGACAATTTCAGTGCCTTGTCAGTGTGCTGTGAGATGAAAAAGGTTGAAAATCACTGGTCCAAAGGAATCCAAAATGGCAAGGGATCCTTGTCTGCCCCACGGGGTGATAATGGGCTGTAATTGAGTGGCATTGCCAGATATTAACAAGCAATGGACAAGTGCTGATGCTTGGAAAAGTAGACAATACGGTGATCCATGGGAGAATATTTGGGTTGGTGAACCTGGGTAGGTATAAAATAGGATTCAGAGATATATTCAGAGTGCCTCTGTTTTTCTCTCTAGTTCCAGGAACCAACCCTTGGCCAAGGACTTCTGTGTAGATTACAACCTGTACAGAAACTTTTATTGTGTTGCCCCTGTTGATATGCCACCATCTCTGGCTCCACCAATTTTCCCAATTTGCCAGAGAAAACGTCACCATTTTCTGATGACGGTGGAACCTCTGATTGTCCTGCGGGCAGGAGAAGATCAGATTGGCTGTGCCCACTTGTTAGAGATTCACTCCAGCTTTCCTCTTTACCCAGTACTACTATATAACCACATGCAGATATGCAGAGCAACCCTATTCGTGTCTATTAGGTGCACTCGGAAGTGCCACTGAGTGCAGTGGGACTTACTCCCAGGAAAATGCTCTTAGGATTGTATGAATTTCCCATAGGTTTTAACGAGGTGGTGCAGTAACTACATAATGTCTCTTAAGTGCTCCCGTAGTTACTCTGGATTGTGCCCTAAGATTGCCATGGTAAACACACGTTCCTGGGAGTTGGCCCCATTGAATACAATAGGACTTACTTCTAAGTAGACAGGCTTAGGATTGCACTGTAAGATGTTTCAGAGTACAGAAGAATCATCATGTTGGTGGTATAGGTATAGGAATCAAATATTTGCTCCCTTTTGTGGCAGCTGAGGGAGTGCTTGCATAGCATGTTCAGGCACCTCCAAAATGTAGTGCTCTGCACCCCTTCTAGCTATGCCACTGCATCATGTTTCTGTTATGATGCACAATTATATTTTGAATCTATGAAACTTGAGGGCAGGTTTTTCTCAAAGTCCTTGAGACACTCAGGATACTGTCTGCTAAGAGCCTGACTGGAAACAAATCTTAACAGGGCTCAGCAGTATTGGTTCCACCTACTGAATCACCCCTTCCTAAATCAAAAATGAGGAAAAGGGCTCTGTTTCTTTCTCCTTCCCAGCGCAAACATGTGGGGCTTTGGCAGAGCTCTGATGTCACTCAACCACGTCAAGAGAGACAAGGGACTCTTCAAGCACCTCGCCGTGTGTGCATCCAACAGAAGTGTCATCCAAGTCCTTCCATTACACATCTTCACCTTGCTTGAGCGACAGAAACTTGGACAGAAAGTCTGCTGCTCTTCACACTAGATCTTGCTGTGGATTCCTTCGCCTGAACTTTGATTCTTGGGGAGAAAGAGACCACAGTACAGAAGGAATCAATGTCTTTGGGGTCAAAGATGGGGATGGGGAGCCTGATGGAAAAGAGATCCAGGGCTAGGGTCTGGATCAGGGGGACCAGGTGGAGCTAGGACGGGGAGCCAGATGGAAAAGAGATCTGGGTTTGCAGAACTTCCTACTCCTTGGAAAGTTCATTTAGGGTTTGAGTGCATGCATGAATCAAAGTGCTTGGGCTAATCTTCAGTGTGCAACATGGAGCAGACTCTCAGGCCTGCAGGAAAGTCTCCTCCTACATGTCTGCCTGCACACTTTTTAAAAAGAATGAATTTTTAAAAATTTTACTGACTTATTTTCTCAGTGTAGAATCACTTTAGAAATTGTTACTAAATACAGTAAAACCTTGGACTGAGAGTAACTTGGATTGAGAGTGTTTTGCAAGACAAGCAAACATTTCTAATACATGTAGGCGTTTTTGGACAACGTTTGTGGACAACGCTGGCTCTTGTGCCCTGAAACAGAGATGAGCACTGCTCCCTATAGTTGGTAATGGATAGCAGGGCAATCTGCAAGGGATACTTTAACCTTTACCTTACAGGTATATGCAGTGGTGGGCTTCAGGGGGTTGTCAAAGGTTCTAGAGAACCCTCTGCTAATGAGTGCCTGGTTCTGAGAACTGGTTACCTAATGGGACGTAGAACCTGTTGTTAATTTAGGTTATTAGGACATAGAACTTGTTGTTAATTTATTTGAATCCCACCACTTGGTATATGGTGTATATTACTGTACAATAAACACATGTAGCAATGAAGTGTGTTTGAAATTAAATGAAATTCAAGAACATAGTACTTAACGGCAGTGTCCATGCATCCTGTTTTCAGCAAGCCATAGGTAATCAGGCCGTAAGGTTCTGAACCAGCAAATGTTTCCATCCTTCACAGCATAGACTACACTGGTCCAGTGAAGTCTGGAGGCTTCTAAAGTATGAATGACAACAGCTCTCCTTCAAAAATCTCCTTCACCACAATGACTGCAGAAGCAGGAATCCCCAGGCCCCAGGTGTCCAATACCAAATTCTGGGTGATATTCTATGTAAGCAGAACAGAAGGTTGCTCTTTTTTCTTCTTCTTGGTCTCTTTCTGTTTAATTACTAAAATCCAAGCCTAAGAATTATTGCAAGCCAGCATGACCTTAATTACACGGCTAGCACTTGTTCAGAAGTATCCTGTCATTATTAATCCATCAGGCACTCACCATAATCACCGTGATTAGCGTGAACGCATTTTGGCATCAATGGCACATACTCCATTGTCCAGCCAGAAAAGCCTCCATCGTCCTCGGCACTGAACAGACAGGTGTTTGAATTCAATGAATGGACCAAAGCAATAAAAGTGGGAACAAAGAAAGCTAATTGCATGGTAGTAGAACGACCTTTTCCCGTTTTTGTAAACTTCTGTGCCGTTGAGATTGGCACATGCAGCAGGGATAGCATTTGGGGTGCTAGAGAGAGTGACCACCGAACACAGAGATATAATCAGAAATGGCACCAGCAAGTGGCTCCAGCCACACCAGATATTCAAATTCCCCACCTTGGGAAATTTGGTCAAGCCAACAGGTATCTCAAGGACATGTGAAAATGAACTAGCCATAACTCTGAGCACAAAATCACATCATGTTGTTGTCTGGTTAGAGTGTTAAAAAAAGGAGAGAGGTATTTTTGAAAGCTATCTTTCAAGAAAAACAAGGACACTGAAACTTTGCACATCTGACATTCGTCTACAAGTAGGAATGGGAAAAGCCAACCCCCTGGACGTTGTTTGAGAAGAGCTGTCACCAGCAGAACTCTCTGGAGAAAAACTCCTTTTCTTCCTAAAAGACAGCTCCTTCTGTATACTGAGGCTGATTAGAAAGCTGTCTGTCACATCCTGACCAGAGCTCGAGGTCACGTACCCCACACAGCCTTCCTCCATCAGGTGTAAATTGGAATCCCACAACTGCCAAAGAGCAACAGCCTTGACTGAAGCTGAAGTCCTAACTGGTCACTGGTCCAGTTCCTCACCTTACTGGGGTGTGGAAATCTGTAGTGATACCAGTCGAGTGGCTACGTGTCCCACATAAGGAGAATGCGGGGGGAGAGGAAGAGGGAGATGCCTAGGAATTATTAGAAGATGTCATTTGGGCTTTGCAAGATGCCAACCAAGAGGTCACAGCTGCCAGTGGCATAGCCAGAGGGGATGCCAAGCACTAAGTGTTGCAAGGATCCTCATCACAGCATACAAGTGGACTCCCCCCACCCCAATTCAGAGCCATTTGGAGGTGAATGTTTTTGCATGCTGGCTCCCTTACCTGGAATGGCTCTGAAGGGAAATGGGAGGTGTCACTTCCATGCTGCAGTGAGGCTCCCTGCTAAACTTAGTGCTTTGCACCCCTTCCAGCTACACCACTGCAAGCCATCATGCTCTCCAGCTAGGAAAGAGTTAACTGTCAAGAAGCTTCCTCAGTGCTAGGAAGATACTCAATTGCAAGTGGATGTTTGAAGTTAGGGAAGTCTTAGACATTACACTTACTTGTGTGTCTTTGTGTGTGTGTGTGTGTGTGTGTGTGTGTGTGTGTGTGTGTGTGTGTTTGCCTCTTGATCTTAAATATATAACTTTTCTGTCTGCTTTTTGCCTTGTTTCATGTTAATCCCCAATAAATCTTTCCTTTGAATTGCATACAATCAAGCTGACTAGTTCTTTACCCACAAAGGAATCAGCCTCCCATCTCCAACAGCTTGCTCAGCCTACCCAGAGAAGGTTTGAGTGTGTACTGGGATGTGTGGGTAAGAGAAGGTGAGAATCCAAGGAGTTCGGCTAAAATGGCCCCAATCTTCTCCCTCCTCAAGTAAGTCAGCACAAGGGCCAACAGTTGTTGCTGATGTTCCCAGGGGTATTGCTTAGACCCTTCATTTCTGGTGGAGCTAACATCTAGCCCAGGAGCACAGTATGTGGGATTGTGACTTTATGTGGGGTTGTGACCTGATCTCAGGGTGGGGAGAAGCACCTGATTTCCCAGAAGGAAAGGTGGTCCTTCTTCTCATCCCTATTCTGTAAGGGAAAAGCCAAAATTCTTTTGGTCTTCATGCCCTTGGATTCCCCAAAGTATCATTGGCCATACTGTTTTCCCAGAAGGAGATGGACGGACCATGATAGGTGACCTCCTTTTCTGCACAGTGAGATGGTCCTGCCAGTGTGGGCAGGAAAATGTCTCCATACAGGTTTTCAAGGGGACCCACTGCAGACTGCCTCCCATGGGTCCTTCCTACCTTGACACTTGATGCACCACCACCAGATGAAGATTATGAGCACAGAATTGCTCTCAGAGATGTGAAGGGGAGTGGAAGGAGTTTCTTCCATGATATTGTGAGGCTCCCTGCAAGACTTAGGGTGCAATCCTAACCTTGTCTACTCAGAAGTAAGGCCTATTATATTCAGTGAGGCTTGCTCCCAGGAAAGTGTCTTTAGGATTGCAGCCTTAGTGCTTTATACTCCCTCTAGCAATACCACTGAGCAAAGTGATCGGTATAAAGGGGTAGCCAGCCACAGATGCAGTGCCAATGAACAGCTGTGGGTTGTTGTGGTTCAACAAAAGCTTCGTGATTGAAACTACCTTGATTATGGCTTGGTGTACAGACTATCTCAATTAATACACAGGTTGCCTCCATTGTACAGTGCAACGGTTCAGACACGCTGCCCATTTTAAATAGGTGCCTACTTCAAAGATGTACCCATCACAGGATGCTGTGCTCCAACATTTTCCAGTTCCCTTATTTAACTCTTTTAAGGATTTCCTTTTTCATGGCTGCGTAACTTTATCCAAGTACACATCTGTAAAGAGGATACTTTTTCATTCTAGGTATCATTAACCAGACATTATTTTGTTCCTTTACAGCCGTTTTACAATAAACACCCACAACAACCAGACACACATCCACAAAAGCACACAGAGAACTCTCTGCTTTTAAGAAAAGTTAATTAAACCTGAGATAGCATTGCTTGCTATTATTTTTGAAGAGCCTTCTTTGAAAGCACACACCATTTTATGTACAGTGCCCATCGGCTTGATCTACCCTTACTTATATTGCCCCTTCTATTGTTGTTACCATGAGCCATTTTTAACAATACCCACAATACATCTGCATGTGCTTTTCTAATACAGGAATAACTCATGATGAATCTGCTCCCTGTAGCCAGGTTTTGTACTAACTAATCCATGTCTGCACTGTTTGGAAATCACTATTTTTTAAAAACTGGGGTGCAGCAAATCTTCCTTTGGTGCTGACATAGCAGAAAATAGTACCTGGTAAAGACACACCTGCATTTGTCCTGGAATTAATCCAGAGGAAACAGATTAATGTTCTGACTTTCCACAAAATAGGTCCCAATTCCAGATCAGGTCAGAACAGATTAGGTGCACCCATGAGATGAAAGGATCTCAGCCACGATCTCTGATGTAGTAAGCTTAGGAAGTACACAAGGCAACAGGAGACCTGCATCCTGGTGCCCTTCATTGCAACTGGCATTCTGAAGTAGCATGTGTGAAGGTTTGTAAGTTTGCACATGCATGAATATCTCTTTTATTTAGCAGGGAGACAGTACCTGGGACAGTACCCAGAGTGCTACCCCTTTAGCAAGGGCCCAGTACCCTGGGACAGTACCCAGGGTGACCATATGACTGGCATAGATAGTAGCAGACAACAGTATGAACCATGTAAGAAGATAATATCCTGCCAACAGAAAGGAAATAAAAAGAAAAGCAGGGGTACAAAAGATCAACTCCTAATTTATAAAAATGATACTAGAAAACTGTAAAACAAAAAAAAACAACAATTTGCACAATTCTGGAATGAACTGAGTATATAAAAGCCTTTGATTCACTCCCTCATATTAAAGAACGCAGTCTTCAAATATCTGGGGATTGTCATATCCATGAAGGGACACATTTGTTCTTATTTACCTCTGAAAATGGAACTAGAACCAATAGGTACAAACTCTAGGAGAAGAGATTACGGTTAGATATTAAGAAAAAAATCCTAATGATAAGGGCAGTTTGGCAGTGGAATAGTTTGCCGAGAGAGGTGGTGGACTCTCCTTCACTGGGATTTTCAAGCTCAAAAAGCACCAGTAGGAGATGTTCTAGGAGGATTCCCTACTTCAAGCAGGAGGTTGGACTAGATGACTACTAGGCCCTATCAAACTCTACGTGTTCATCCAATTCCCCCTAGTATGGGAAGTAGCCCTTAATGCAGCTAATCTGTTCTGTGACAGATGGTCCACCTTCCTCTCCCCCATCTCTGGAACATCTCCTCCCTGCCTTCCCCTACGCTCCATTCACCTCTATACTGTCCAGAGGTCCAGGGAACCACCAAACAGCAGAGGACCAACTTCTCACTGCCCAGTGGAAAGTTAGCTCTGGCATTGGGTTGATGCTGAAAGCTCACATGCGGTAAGCCAGTGCACCAAGTTCAGGATTGTGCTCTTAAACTTCTATGGAAAGTCATAAACAGCAATTCAGTCATGGGCAAGTGTTGTTGAAATATATAGTACAGATATTTCAGTGGAATTTGGCCTAGAAAAATATGCCACATGAGCTATGAAGAAAGGTAAAATAACAGGAGATGGCATTGAAATGGCAAATGATAAAGTCTAACCAGGAAGAAGTCTATAAATACCCTGGCATTTTACAGTTAGAAAACATCCAGAATGAAGAAGTGAAAACCATTGTTAAAAAGGAATATAACCAGAGGGTTAAAAAATTAAAATATAAGTTAAATGAGGGGAGTACAAGGACATTAACAGCAGGGCCATATCTATAATATATACTTCTGGAATAGTCAACAGCACTCAATTGATTTGGATACTTTGGAATGGAAAACACAAAAACTTACAAGAATATGCTTCACATCCATAGAGATATGGAGATATTGAGATTCGCATAGAGATATGGACAGATTGAATTTTCATCAAAAATTTGGCAGCAGAGGTCCAGTTAAAGAGCTGTAACTTTGATTTGCAAGATAATGATAATATATTTTAATTCTACAGTTGTGTTGTTTACAGTGTCTGTTTTAAAGTTTACTTTGGATTCTAGTTTCTCCAGGAACTAGTTTGGTAACTTTGTCATGGCTTCCACATTGAGTTTCCTGTTTGACTGTGGTGCAGATCTTTCTTGAACTGTTTATTGCTGTGTTAATGTAGCTCGAATCAAATGTTTGGCTTTATCCTTTCTAAGTCTATGTGGCATACCCCCATAGTTCAGAGTTCATCTGCTTCGGGCAGTTCGGCAGTGGAACAAATTGCCACGGGAGGCTGTGGACTCTCCCTCACTGGAGATCTTCAAACAGAGGCTCGACGGGGATGCTCTAGGAGGATTTCCTGCTTGCAGGCAGGGGGTTGGACTAGATGACCTACTAGGTCCCTTCCAACTCTAGGATTCTATGATTCTATGATGACTCACAGATGAGCATGTAAATATTGTCTATTGCATGTCAAACGACACTGGTTCGTGCTGTGGTGTTCAAAGAGTGATGGTCATTTACCCCTTGGCCTTGCAGTCATCAGACAGTGAAGATAATCATGCATGTGTGAAGCAGCCTCTGGCGTAGAGGTGATGTACAGTAATATGTGCACCAACCAGCTCAAAGCCACGCTGCTTTCAGAAAGTACAGAGTTCAATCTGTCTCTTCCTTCGCCGCCCCCCCACCCCCAGCTCTGTCAATGTCTCCAAGGTAGAATCCATTCACAGAAGGCATCCCGAACTGCAGCCTGTCCCTGTCCATCAATATCTTCCCAGATAAGAAACCTTTTTCTATTCGCAATCAGGACTCAGCTCTGTTCAACCTGAACTAGCAGCGGGAAAAACACTCTGCCGTCTGAAATACATTCTGGAATTAGAGCAGATATAACCTCTCTGTTGCTGTGGTTACTCTCCTTCCTTGAACAATCATATATTTCACATCTGAATTCTCCCCCCTCCCTGCCAATTTTTATACAGGTTCCCAGTTCACCCCCCTTTATCCATATCGCCATACGTCAAGCCCCTGAGAACATAAACCTATATTTTGCCAAAGTTCTATCTTGGCAAATTCAACAGAATTGACTTCAGAATTAAACAATAATAATAAAAAATCGATCCTTTTTTCCTGGGGCCTTCATCTCTTAGGACTTGTAGAGGTTACTGAGTGTCGACAGCACTCACTCAACACCTTGCGTGGGATTGTTCAGGGTGGAAAATCCTATCGTGGGTTTGAGAGGGATGATGCCAGGGCAGTCATCATCCTGCAGTTAGGATGACAACATCACATCACAGAACAGTGGGGATGCTCTGGAAGTGCCTCACTTGGCTGAGGTCAAAGGTATCCATTCATTCATTCATTCATTCATTCATTCATACATACATACATACATACATACATACATACATACATACATACATACATTTTCTATCCTGCCTTTCACTTGATAGTGAACAAGTGCATGAAATCAATTTACAATACAACCAGATTTGACAATTTAAGATAGAATTAAATGTTAAAGACACTTTCCTGGGAGTAGGATCCATTGAACACAATAGGGCTTACTTTTGAGTAGACATGGTTAGGATTGTGCTCTTAGAGACAGAGGGAAAAAAGCCACATCAGCAAAGACAGATCCTGGAACAGACACAGCTGTCTTGAGCACTGGAAGTTCCACATCCAGGTAGACTTAAGGAGCAGGTTAAGTTGCTCACCAGTCAAGCCTTGCTCAAAGGTAGAGCACATTAATTTCTAAATGGATGCATAGATTCAAATGGCAGAAGGTACTCCTAATTGAAGGTCTCTAAACAATATAAAGCTGTGGATTATTTTAAGGCATAAAACCTATTCTAAAGGTAGGATTGCTGTATATCCTGGAAAACCTTGACTATCCTGGTTTTGGGGGACTATGTCGACATACTGGAAAGTATGACAGGGGTCCTGTCTGCGTTTTGTGGAAGAGAATTATGGCAACACTATCTAAAGTTAATGACTAACCCTACAATCCAGAGTAACTATGGGAAGACATAAGAGACACTTTGGGCACAATCCAGAGTAAGTATGGGGAGTCCCTGCTCCGGTGCAAGAACAATTTACTCTGGATTGCAATATGAATTTCCCATAGGTTTTCACTAGGTGGTGCAGTAGCTACGGATGCACGTAATGTCTCTTATGTGCTCCCGTAGTTACTGTGGATTGTAGGGTTAGGGCACAATCCAGAGTAACTACGGGAGCATGTAAGAGACATTACGTGCACCTGTAGTTACTGCACCACCTAGTCAAAACCTATGGGAAATTCATATTGCAATCCAGAGTAACTAATTCTTACTCCAGAGCAAGGACTCCCCATAGTTACTATGGATTTCACCCTTACTCTGGATTCCTCTATGCATTTCCCATAGGTTTTCCAAAGGTGGCACCATAACTATGTCGGTGTAAAAGGTCCTGTTGTTACTCTGGATTGTAGCCTCAGGCTGCAATCCTAAGAGCACTTTCCTGGGAGTAAGCCCATGCATACAAACTGTCATGTGGACATGACTCCTGCCCACAATCTGCCCCAAAATGATTATCAGAAAGCTAGGAGAATGTGGTGGCAAAGCAGAAATACGTGATCTTAAATACTGGAATTTCAAAAGCCAGAGGGGGGAGCTGGGTCTGCCTGAAACGATCAGAGACGTCTGTTCTCCCTAAAAAGGAAGACTTTTATTTTCAGAAAAAAATATGCAAATTTGCATTAATTATTTTTCATAGTGAATGTTCTGGATACCGTGCTCTGAAAGTGGAATGTTCTCATATTGAGAAGACCCACAGTCTTGCTTGCAAGAAGCTACATAAGGCAACATGCACCGCACTGCGCTGTGATTTCTGGGAACTTAAAACACTGCATTAATTCTGTTTTGAGATAACTGAGAGCACCTACGAGATTGCAAATGGAAACAGTACAGAAAGGCAATTTCACAGCACTGGCAATACTGGAGCACTGAGAGAAAGCCAGAGACCCTGTAATCTAATCCATCTCCTTCCTGCCAACAGAGGATCCTTCCCTATAATAGGAGTACATTTGCTAACCCTTTTGAAAACCATCAGCCCCAAATAAAGTTTCTAAAAGGAAGCACTCCTTCCAAAAGCAATTTACATGCACAGTTATCTTCAATATTGTTCCCTTTTGGGCTCTTTCAGTTATTTGTGCCAGGATAAGAGGCTTATTCCCTCCCTCCCAGTCCACTTTCTTCTATAGTGGAATCATAATCCCAAGCTTTTGACATCCTATGCTGTGGATTTCAGAATAACTGGGAGATCACACACTCAATACTTGGGCCACGGACCTTACAGCTAAGTAAAATCAGCATCTTAACATCTAAGATGTGGATGGAAAATAATTCTTTGTTGTTTTCTGATGCAACTTATTTGAAAAAAATGTCTCCAAAATGCACACCTCTCCATTTAAAACAAAACTTAGAAAGTAATGGACAGTCCTTGTGCCATCACAATGTAGCAGGGAGTTCCACAATCTGAATAAAGAATAAAGTCTGAATAAAGAATGCCGAATAAAGAAATATTTTCTTATGTTTGTCCTAACTAATCCAAAATTGATTTTAGTGAATGAGCCATAGTGTGAAATCCAGAGTAACTACAGGGAGTCCTTGCTCCGGAGTAAGAACAAGTTACTCTGAATTGCAATATGAATTTCCCATAGGTTTTCACTAGGTGGTGCAGTAACTACAGGTGCATGTAATGTCTCTTACATGCTCCCGTAGTTACTCTGGATTGTGCCCTTACCCTACAATCCAGAGTAACTGTGGGAGCACATAAGAGACATTTACATTGACGTAGTTACGGCACCACTTAGTGAAAACCTACGGGAAATTCATATTGCAATGCACAGTAGATTGTTCTTATGTCGGAGCAAGGACTCCCCGTAGTTACCCCCCGTAGTTAATCTATGTAAGGGCGTAGATTGCGCCCTTAGTTTTGAAAGAGTTTCTCTTTATCCAATCTATTCATCCCTTGCATAATATGTCGGAGCAAGGACTCCCCGTAGTTACTCTGGATTGTGCCCTTAGTTTTGAAAGAGTTTCTCTTTATCCAATCTATTCATCCCTTGCATAATTTTATATGTCTCAATCATGCCCCCCCTTAGGTGACACTTTTAAATATTGTGGTCTTAGAAAAATTCTTGTTTTTACAATCTTGGGCACATCAACCAAAGGGTTTACTAAGCTTTTGTTGGGCAGCCATGGGTAGTATTGACAGGGGTCTACCACTATTTTCTTTACTTGTGGTCACCACTAACTCTTCCTCTCCCAGTCAGACCAGTCACTCTTGTGGTACATGCAGGAGGACAGTTGGAAGACGGTTTCTTGTGTTGCTCTTTGGAGAACGGAAGGCACTATGGAAGAGAGTCTGACACTTTCATACATTCAATGACACTGAAAGACTGTTAGATCTCTCCTGACTCTCCCAGTACACAGCTTTTGGGGCATGGACTTTTTTCATTTGTACTGTTGCATCTATTCAGAAGAGATTTCTGCTGTCATCGTACTTTTTCCACACCTCGGTCAAATGAGAGCTCTGGGGAAGGGATCTGGGTACTGCTGTCTGCCCATCTGATGAGAGGGCCAGGGGCACTTGTACCTGACAAAAAGATGGGTGGATGCTGCCTAATGATGCTGCCATTCAGTTCAATAGAATCCATGTTCCAAGGGTAAGAATTCTGAAATTTGAGTGGCCATTTATATGGAGAAGGCATAATTATTTAGAGCACAGAAGGCACAATCCTAACCAATTTAGAGTACCCAAAAAGAGCAGGCAGTCAGTCCATCAAGAAAGAGCAGGGATATTCCCAGTGATGCAATTTAAAAGTCAATATGCAATGCACAATGCATAAGAATCCTATCTAGTATATATGCTATAGGTCTTGGACAGGGGCGTACTGACGTTGCCACACACCCACGCATGATGTCATGATGCCATGTGGAATGACGTCATCACGCATGTGGGCTCTTCACAGCCAACGGGAAAACTGAATCATGCATGTGCCCTTCTGAATCAACCACGTTCCCAGCTGGTTCAAAAGGGTGCACGAATGGCTCACATGGAACTGTGCATGCAGTCTTCTGAGCTAGCTGGGAAGCTTTCTCTGGCTGGCACAGAAGGACACATGTGTGACTTAGCTGGCACCATGCATGCACCCTACTGAGCCAGCTGGGGAGTGTTCTCTGGCTGGCATAGAAGGGCACTGAGGTGCGGGGGAAGTGCTAGGTGGGTGGGCATGCTTGTGCCCACTACTGCATATGCACCCATGGCACAAGACACCTCATGCCATATATACAGTACACCACTGGCCTTAAGGGTGTATTGGACAGCCTACTTTCAATTAGCATGGTCTAATGAGAGGATTGTTTGCTTTCTATCACAGGGGACACAAACCACTCAAAACTACAGCATGGGAAAGAGAGGTTCTAGCATTTTGCCCCTGCCTTGATTTTGATCCTGATTGTGTCCGCACCCAGAGCTATTTTTAGTTGGGAGAAAACTTTCATTGGTTTTCAACCTGCCATTGGCTTAAAAGAAGGACTGTCTATTACTTATTCCCCTGTGTTTCCAGCTGATGGCCAATTCCCGCAGTCAATAACACATGGCCTCTCTGCACCATAACTGTGCCAGCAGGTGCATTAACTATACCCTATTGTCATCTCCTACAGAGAAAACATCTTAACCTATTTGCTATATAGGTTCCAGGTGCTTATGTTGTTTTACAGTGTGTTTTTGCACACACAGAGCATGCACCGGCAGCACACACAAAACTGCAGATGTTCAGGACTAATATGGAATGTTTTGTTCGCTACAGCATGCTTCCCCTTTGACAATTGCATTCATGGACCTTATATTCAGATATCTAGCTGTTTCCCATAAAAGCACCAACATGGTGCGACCTGCTTAGCCTTCAACAACCTACGACCACTGCTCACCTTCAATCCCTTTTCTCTGTATAGTTTCCAGGCATTTTATCCATTTCTCTTAAATGGAAAAGCTCTAAGAGAAAGTTAGTTGGGTTTAACAGAAATTCACAGCCCAGTTCTATCCACTACAATTCCATGACATGCAACACACAATGCATACCTAGAAGGGGAAGTAAGCCAGCTAATGAGATGTAAATACCCTGCATTTACTCACATCAAATGTGCCATCAAATCTAATGCGCACCCCTATTTAAAAGGCTTGGGATTAAAAAATGTTTACTGGCGATTGTAATGTGCAGCTGTAATGCAGGTACAGAATTTAATTTTACTGCATATAATGAGTTATATGATGATGTAAAATATTATAAAGTAATATTTTATAATATAATAATATGCATATATAATATGGCGTGGAGAGGGGGGATTTGCTGCTTGGGTAACAGCCTATCCTCCATATTAATCTACCCAGGCCTTCGTGCTCCGGAGAGGACACTGCTGCTTCGCATACAGCAACAAAACAACACGGGAAATGCTACTTTTCCCATTCAGAGCACGATACCATAGCCTTTCGAGACTGAAGGATGCCAAGGAATAATAATATTAAAATGGCAATTGATCTATGTTATGATTTTTACCTAATTGCAGTACTTTATAACAATGGGTTTATATTACATTTTAATCACAATATAGTAAAATGTTGTACTAAATACTGACCTATACTTATAATCAAAATACCTCCATTTACTTGAATTTACTCGCCATTGAATTTAATGGACACCCTGATTTTGGAGACTAAATTTGGCTGGAAAAGTTGAGTATTATATTCAAGTAAATAGGTAAGTATTTGAGTACTGACCTCCTGACAGACTATCTGTTGATCTCGTTGGAACCATGCTAGATATTTTCCTGGTATCAGTGCAAAGAGGGGAAGGAGGAGGGCAATTTGGATAGGATCTCACATGTACTTTTGCCCTTCTGGTTGGACTGCACATTTTGCATGCAAAGTTTGTGATCCAGGCCCTTGGATCTCTTTGTAGGGTGGAGAGAGAGATACTTCCAAAATCCTGCAGAGACTCTGCCAATCAGAGTGTATAGGCAGCTTCATGTTTTGCTTCTAGTAGTATGCAGCACGAGCAAGTTGCTCACCAAGTGATGTGAATGTGTGTGACAGTGGAGGGCAGTGGCTGAACAGCCTGAGTAAGTGCCATCCCTCACTTCCTATATCTGTCCTTACCAGGATTTGGCTTCCCTTCTTCCTCTCTTTTCTCAGTTTCTGTGCCTTCAGGAATTGTGGAAATGTGTGTTCCCACGTCTGCAGCCTTAATGGTTCACAGCCAAATCCTATAGGTGATGAGTGCTTGTGGAGTGCACATCCATCCACTGCTAGATGCTGAAAAAATGCCTTAAAGGACTTTCCAACAGCATGCTCAGTTGTGCACTGCTGGGATGCCAGCAAGAAGGTTGGCACTTTCCCTTCCATGTTGCAGGCTCTCCTGCCACCTGCCATAACAGGTGTATGGGAGTAGGAGATCCTGGACAATCTGGCATTAGTAAAAGTACCACATCTATCCCCCTTTTCTGCAGCTTCCCTGCCCATTTCCCAGTGACTGAGAATCCCATTTTAAATCCCATTTTACCTCTGAATCATCCCCTCACCCAGCATGCGAGGGGGATACAGCATGTTTGATTTTAGTTCTGCTGGACCAGCAGGGGAAAAGCACTAGACTAGGTTCTCAAAAAGTTTTATTCTGCTTCTTGTATAAACAGGCCCTCAGCTTTGCTCATGTAACAATCAGCCTAATATATACCAAGTAATCATTAATATTTTATTTTATGTAATTCAGAAACAAGCACAACTTCATTTTGGATATGAGCTGATCCCCTCAAAGAACCCCACCTACATGCACACTAACACCGTCCCTGATGATTTACCAATATCTACTGTATATTTCATGAGAGTTCCTATGCTAAAGTTGGTGGCATAGTTAGAAGGGGGAAGAGCAGTCCGTTTTGGAGGGAGCATGCAAGAGGTCGCTCCTGTCCAGATCTATTCCAGGAAGGGAGCTCCATATGTTTTGCTCTCCCCCCCCCCCCACCGGGACTGGCTCCAGAATGCTCTACCCCCCTCCAGCAACGCCACTGACTTCAGTCTCATTCTTTTGCTTCTCCCATCAGTCTTGTGTCCTAATCTCAACATGCCCAGGATTTCCCAAATAGGCATAAAAACACATGCGGAGGTATGCAGATGTCCTCTGAAACAGACAGTGAATGGTCCCATTTCCTTATCTGGCTGGAAGATGGCTCAGGTTCACCAAGCTTCTTCCTATTTATGTAAAATGTTTACAAAGAGAAATAATTTGTTATTGATTTCCAGCTAGCAAGATGAGGAAGGGAGGCAAGGTTCCAAGTGGAACGTAGTATGAACAAATGAGCCGTGACTTGATAGGTTTAAGGTTACACATCTCCTAAAGGAGAGCTCAGATCTGTTTTCCAATGAACAACAAACCAGTTGCTTCTTGGGAGAGTGTCTACACTTTGGACAGTCCTTGCCAGACAGAAAGCATTCTCTTCAAGCAAAAGGAGCGATTACTTCATTCACTCTTAATTCATTCTTATTCATTTATTTATTCATTCACTTTCTCACTTTAATGTATTCCCATTTATGGAACTGGACACAAGCCTAACCCATTTAGGCTGGCCTAACTCATCTGGCATACTTTCCTGTGGTAATGTGGGGAGGGTGGCATATACCTGTGGACTGGCTAACCATGCCAAGAGTTGCCTTATGGCATTTTTGTGCCACCCTAAGTCAGCACAGGACTTATACCAGGGCTTATGCCAGTCTACCTGGAGGTTAGGTTTGAAGCATCAGATAAAGATGTATGTGGGTGGTGCAAGTGGTTAAGACGCTGTGCCTGTTAACCAGCAGGCCAGGGTTCAAGACCCGGGTCGGCCCCACAAGACAGGGTGAGCTCCTGTCCTTAGCCCGGCTCTGTGACGCAGCTGGATCCAAACGTATTGGCTCTGCCTTTCCATTGGACTAATTCAGTGGCGTGGAGAGGGGGGATTTGCTGCTTGGGGAACAGCCTATCCTCCATAACAATCCAACCCAGGCTTTCATGCTTCGCATGCAGTGTATGCAGCGCTGAGCACGATACCATAGTCTTTCAAGACTGACAGAGGCCTCCTTTTTTTTGGCAATGTTACAGTCCAATCTTACAATCACCAACAAAATCTCTTGGTAGAGTTCAGCTGCTATAAAGGTAAAGGTGTTCCCCATAGGTTATCCTGCTAGTCATGAACGAATAAGGAGCAGTCCTTATTCCTGTTACAAAGTCAAAGAGCCAGCATTATCTGAAGACGTCACTGTGATCCACAATGGTCCATAGACATCACTGGCGTGGTGCACAGAAATTTGTTACTTCCTCAAAGAAGTGGTATCTATTTACCTACTTGCATTTACATGCTTTCAAATAGCTAGGTTGGCAGGAGCTGGGATGAGCGACAGGACACTCCGTTGTCTTACCAACAAAGATCCATGTAGTTAAAGCTATGGTTTTCCCTGTGCTAATGTATGGTTGTGCAGCTGGATCATCAGGAAGACTAACAGCTGAAGAATAGATGTCTTTGAATTATGGTGCTGGAGTAAACTTGAGATTCTCTTGGACTGCAAGGATATCAAATCAGGAATCAACCCTGAGTGTTCTCTGGAAAGACAAAAACTAAAGCTGAAGCTCAAATATTTTGGCTACAACATGAGAAGGGAGGACTCCTTAGAAGATAAACCCTGATGCTGGGAAAAACTGAAGGCAAAAGGAGAAGGGGACAGCAGAGGGTGAGGTGGTTAGATAGTGTCACCAAGGAAATGAACATGAATTTGGACAAACTTTGGAAGCTAGTAGAGGATAGGGTGGCTTGCCATGCTGCAGTCCATAAGGTCACGAAGATTCGGACACGATCAAACGACTAAACAACAACACTCTTGTTGTGTGGTACTTGGGTTTCAAACCACCAACCTGCTGTCCTTCAGAATCTTAACCAGAATCTTAACCATTACATCCACTATCTATGGAGCTGTTTCCTTGTAGATGTTGTAGCAAATGTCAGTTGCTCAGGAAGCAAGACAGGTGGGCATGTCCTCCTATCCCTTACCTTGGCTGCTGCTCCTATTCAGAGGAGGATCCAGGTGATGGGCCAGAGCCCAAGATCCCCCATTCTCAGCATCCCAGCAACTATCTATTATTTTTATTACCTTGTCATCATACTGTGGGTGCAGTCCTTATCACGTTTCCAGCAGTGGAAAAGCTGTGCCAGTGGGACATGTGCCACATCCTGCAATTTGGAGGGGGCGGTAGTCATGTAGACTTCCTTACCTCTAAGTTGCAAAACCTTTACCTCATTGCTGGAAAGTTGGTTAAGATTACACCTTGAGTCTCCAAAGAGCTCCAAGTGACATACTTAGTTCTCCCTCCACCCTGCCATTTTATCTTCACAACATTCCTGCGAGGTATGTGAAATGAAGAGGGACTGATTTACCCAAGACCAATAAGGGACTGTGATGGTGACATGAGGATTTGAACTCAGTGTCTCCTATTCCTAGTCAAGGAGGAAGGGAGGAAGGGGTATGATTGTCCTCTTGGTCCTCCTGATCACTGGAGAGCAGTGGAGTTCATCATTCCGTTTTGTTTATTATTATTATTATTAATAATAAACTTTTGTTATACTTTTATTAATAGTTTATTATTATTATTATATTATAATATATTATTATTATATATATTATATATTACAAATATATATATAATATTATATATTATATTTTATATTTTATATATATAATTTTATATATAATTTTATATAAATAATTATATATATAACTATATATATAAATATATATATTTGTATATATATATAAATATATATAATTTTATATATAATTATATTATATATTATATTATATTATATATTTATATAATATGTAAAATTATATATATTATAATAATAATAAAAGTTTATTAATAATAAACTTTTGTTAAACTTTTATTAAGTTTAATAATAAACTTATTAACTTTTGATGACTTATGTACATGACTCCTTTTAATACTTGCCAGGTTGCAGAGTTCGCAGGTTGCAAGTTCAGTACTCTCCAGGTTGCAAAGTTTGCAGTAGCAGCCTGGAAAATACTATCAAAGGAGTAGAAATACCTGTGCACAGAAGATTTTATGCTTTGTAATTTTTCCATTTGTCAGAGAGTAATTGCACACTTTTTAGTTTTTCCCTCTTTGGTTTTACTTTGGTTTTAAACAAATAAACTTTCGTACCTTGTACTCCTTTTACCAGATCACCTGGCTATATCTACCTATCCATCTGCGTACCTAAGGGGGTGGGCACTCCCCACATTTGTGTTTTCATAACTCCCTATTTTAAAATACTTATAAATTGCAATATAGGGAATTACTTTTCAATCACCCTGTAGATTTGACTAGGAGGCAATGACAAACCCAAAGTCACTCTGGAAATTTGAAGTCTCCCTGGTACAAAGCCCTACACTGTAATCCCACAGTGGCTCTTCAGTTCAGACTCTTTTTCAGAAGCTGGAAGTTACTGAAGGAAAAAAAACAACGGGTTGGTAAGAGAGCACTCTCAGAGAGAGCACGAGTGAGGAAGATCACAAATGGAACGGAAGCAAAGAGGATTATAAATGGAATGGCAATTGTCTCGTATGCGGGTGTCCCAAAATGTGCTTATTCATCTGCTACGGCTTCCTCTCCTTGGCTAAGCAGGACGTGTCTGGAGATGAATTCACTCTGCTTAACGAGGTGTCCAACGTGATGTAATAGACTCCGACTCTTCTCTTCTTATCTCAGACAGCGCCTTGGGCATTCTGGCTGCTTCCAAGATCTCTCTCCTGTTTCTTCCTATTGCTACTGCTGTGCATATTCAGCAGTCATGCCATACGAGGGAAGAAATTGCCGCCTTGGGTATCCTTTTTTAGGTAGAAAGGTGGGGTCAAGGTGACCATATAGAATGGAAGGCAGTGCCTCTACTTTTAAGGTTATATAGAAGAGGGAATTTTGGCAAGTGCTGCTTTTTAAACCTTCTTCTACGCGATGGTTAATGGTACAGGCATTCTGTCCTCCTTTCTATGTGGTCACCCACATTAAATAAAATCAATAAATAAAAATTAAATTTAAAAATTGGTAATGGGCACATGTTGGGCGTTGGTGGCACAAGTGGTTAAGACACTGTGCCTGTTAACCAGCAGCCCAGGGTTCAAGACAGGAGTCCTACAAAATAGGGTGAGCTCCTGTCCTTAGTCCTGCTCCTGCCAACCTAGCAGTTCAAAAGCATACAAATGCAAGTAGATAAAGAAGTACCACTTTGGTGAGAAGGTAACAGCATTCTGTGGTGCGTGCAAGCCACATGTCGGACAGTGCTGGCTCTCTGGCTCTAGAAATGGAGATAAGAACTGCACCCTACAGTCAGTCATGACTAGTGGTATAACCTGCGGGGGACACCATTACCTTTAACGGGCACAGAATAAGACGGCATTTTTAACATTAAAAAACAAGTTTCTCGTCCATAGGGTTAAAGCAAAGTGCGATAGTTCAGTAGTGTAGCTAGAGGGGCAGCACAATAAGTATTGCAGTTGGCACCCACAATGCATCATATAAGCAGTCCTCCCAATGGCCGACAGAGCAGTTCTAGGCGACAGCGACAACTGAGTAGGAGAGGCTGCTTATACAGCATGTTGTGGGCAACACCTGCAAAATCTACCATGCCATCCCATTATCTATGCTACTGCCATAGTATAGGGTGAGGCCGAAATACCTCCCACATTTTAAAGGTTAAAAAAGGAAAAGAAATAACATTTATTATAAAAATTAATTTCACTATTGTTTAAACAAAGGTTACAGTTTTTATTCATTTGGTTTTAAACATTACATCCTCCAAATGGTCCCTCTGTCCCATTTGCCAGTGTGTGAACCAAATCCCCCCAAAACAGAATTGTCCCTGGTTTTGTTTTTGTTTTTTTGACATATGGCAACCCTACACGGGTACAGCTTTCACTTGGGAAACAAGTGGTTAATCATTGTTTTAAGTATCACTATATCTACATACTGTACTCAAGGCCTAACCATTACTATTACTATTCCATGATAGAAAAACAGAAAGTGGTGCAGGACAATCTGCACTTGAATGTGGGTCAGAGCGACCCAGGGAGCAATTTAACACATGCTTTTCCCAAGCATTTTACTCCAATGACACTCAGTTACAGACTGTGAGGACTCCCCCTCTACTTCACCGCCACAAGGCTGGGAGGTACACATATAGCAGGGTGACCAGATGCTGAACACAAAATCCCCTGCCAAGCTTGCCAAAAATCCTACTCCCAAGCCAAAATTCCTACCCACTTAAATATAAATTGTAGGACACTCCCCAAAAATGTAGGACTTTAGCAAAACTTTCAAAAAATTTTAAAGGGCCAGTAAAATGCCCTGGAATCCCGGAGAGGGATTTTTTTCCCCTTTTCCGGTTAGCCCCCCTTTTCCCAGGGGGGTCCGGGAATTTCCAGTCATGTGGTCATCCTGGTGTATAGCATCACAAAAACTGTGCTGAAGCTAAAGCACCCACAGCTGTCATGCGCAACAGAGAAAGGTACGACGGGAGGACAACGATATAGCATGGGAGAGCCAGTTGAGGACTCCAAAACAGTGTGCTGTTGTCTATGCATTGCAGTGAGCCTCAGTGGTGGAGGATCAGAGGCCCCCTTTAATGGGAGGTAGTAGAACCCGGGGCTTTCTGCCTGCAAAAGAGGTGCTTCTCCTATTGAGCCAAGGTGATATCAGTAGGTCTTGTTACCACAAAATAAAACTGGAATTAATTCAAGTGTATAATGTAGAGTGGTGCTTTGGTTTACAAGCATAATTCCTTCTGGAATGCTTGCATATCAAATGCATAATGCTTGCATATCAAAGCGAATTTTCCCATAAGAAATCATGGAAACCCAAGATGATTCATTCCACAACCCATAAATATTCATAAAAAATGATTTCAATACTGTAATATAATACAAAATAATAAAGAAAATACAAAATATAAAGGAAAATAAAACAAATTAACCTGCACTTAGTCTCTCAGGTCTCTCAGGCTGCAGTTTGTTCCCCTTACACAAGACTGAGCTCCACTGATTATAACAGGGCTAACATTAGATTAGACATGAAATGCTAGGTCTCTCAGGCTCCTTTCCATTGCCCCCCCTTACAAATGAGTGAGCCCCATTGACTCACTCATTGACTACTCTTACTTCAGAGTAGACATGCATAGGCAAGTGCTGCTGGAGTGCTGAAACTGAAAATATCCTGGCCAAGACTATATTTTGCTTGACATCACTTGTATTGCAAGACAAAGAGCACAATCCTAAGCATGTCTACTCAAGCCCGTTGTGCTCAATGGGTCTTACACCCAGGAAAAGATCTTTAGGTTTGCAGCCAAAATTTATTAGAAATGTTTGCTTGTCTTACAAAATACTCTCAATCCAAGGTTTATTGTACAAGCAAAATAACCTCCATAATGCTGAATACTAAGAGCCTCCACTGGATCAGGCCGTAGGCCCATCTCGTCCGTCCATCCGTCTTCCTCTAGGAAATTCTCCAGTCCCTTCTTAAAGGCACTGAGACTAGATGCCAATCACCATATCCTGTGGCAGGGAGTTCACAACCAACAACACGCTGGGTAAAGAAATATTTCCTTTTGGCTGTCCTAACCTTCAATTTTAGCGGCTGTCCCCTACTTGTGGTATTATGTGAAAGGGAAAAGAGCATCTCTCCATCCCTTGCATAATTTTGTACTTCTCAATCATGTCCCCCCCTTAAGTGCCTCATTTTGGATATGAACTGATCCCCTCAAAGAATGCACACTAACTCTGTCTCTGACCATTTACCAATATCTACTGTATATTTCATGAGAGTTCCTATGCTAAAGGTGGCATAGTTAGAGGGGGGAAGAGCAGTCTGTTTTGGAGGGAGCATTAAAGAGGCCGCTCCTGTCCAGATCTATTCCAGGAAGGGAGCTCTATATGGCTCTGTTTTGCTCCCGGCAGCCAGACTGGCTCCAGAATGCTCTACCCCCACCCCTCCAGCTACGCCACTGACTTCAGTCTCATTCTTTTGCTTCTCCCATCAGTCTTGTGTCCTAATCTCATCATGCCCCAGGATTTCCAAAATAGGTATAAAAACACACGCAGAGGTATGCAGATGTCCTCTGAAACAGACAGTGAATGGTCCCATTTCCTTATATGGCTGGAAGATGGCTCAGGTTCACAAGCTTCTTCCTATTTATGTAAAATGTTTACAAAGTGAAATAATTTTGTTACTGATTTCCAGCATCTCTATTCATACTTGCATAATTTGGTACTTCTCAATCATGATCCTCCTTAAGTGCATCTTTTCTAGACTGAAGAATCCCAAACACCGTATCCTTTCCTCATCGGAAGGTGTCCCAGACCATCAATCATTTTGGTCGCTCACCTTCGAACTGTCTCCATTTCCTCCAAATCCTTTTTGAGATGCAGAAATCAGAACTGACACAGTACTTCAAATGTGGCCTTACCATTGATTTGTACAATGACATATAATATTAGCTGTTTAATTCTCCATGCCTTTTTTACCACCTCCATCAGCCCAGAATGACCAGATACCATAATGAAAAAGATGCCCAAAATGTTGTGCTCCCAAGAAAAATGTAGGACATTCATGTGCTTAATTTAAACACATTCTCATCATCATCATCATTGGCATCCTTCAGTCTTGAAGGACTATGGTATCATGCTCGGACTGGAGGTCCCAAGACAGCATCTAGTTAATTAATTACTATTAAATTTAAAATTTAAAACGATTACAGTGGCGCCTCACGTAAAGAACGCCTCATGTAAAGCATGTTTCAAGTAACAAACAAAAATTTCTCTAGGATTCTGCTTCATGTAACAAACTGTGCTTCACGTAAAGAACACATTCGTTGGCAGTTGGGGCAGACGCCCTGGCTGGCAGCCTGTTTAAAAAGTGTCGGGGCTGCCTAGTGCACCTGCCCATAGTGAAAGCAACACTTCCATGCTGTTCCTCCTGTGGCCAGAGGGAGAGAAGAGCAGTGGAGAAGAGGGGAGCAGCTCAGGGCTGGCCAGAAGGGAGCAGGGGGAAGAGAGGCTCAGGATGGAGAGGAGGAGAAAGTGGGGAGACACTTTGAAGGGGTCTTGGATTGCAGCCTTCTAACCATGTCTACCCAGAAGTAAGCCCCATTATGTAAATGGCTCTTACTCGCAGGAAAGTGTCTTTAGGACTGCAGCCTAAGTAGACTTCATAAGATCATGCACATTGAATGCATGTTTTGAATTCAATCCCAGTGTTCTGTCATCATTTTTACATCCAGTTAATATTTTTATATGAATATTTCTGGGGTTGTGGAACCAATTGTCTTGAGTTTCCATTATTTCCTCCTTTGGGAAAATCCACTTCACATAACAAACATGCCTCCAGAACGAATTAAATTTGTTATGTGAGGCATCACTGTATATATAATTTATCTATTACAGAAAGGATACCTGCTGCCTGCTTACAAAAAAGGAGGGCGTTGACTTTTTTCCCAGGACATAAGGATAAAATCCAGGGTATGTCTTGGAAAAAGAGGACATATGGTCATCCGGCCACCAGCCTCTTTACAGTCTCCGTCCTTCACTTCCTGTTCATAGCCATCTGACACACCTGCTGCCACTTAATTCTGACCCTGGTCTTCTGATCCACTTGTGATTCATGTTTCCCTTCCCTGAATCTGAAATTTTGGTTCACTTCCTCATACTGGAATCTGGCAGCCAGCACATAATCGCTATCTAGTGGGGGTAAAAGCACCAACCTGTTCATTTCCATAGCTGAGTTGTACACTGTACCATGTGCAGAGATCTACTTGGAGATGTGAGAGTGGAATCCGGTACTTTTGTGAAGAGATGCTCCACCACTGAGACTAAACTCAGGAAGGCAAATTCTGCGCCCAAGACTATGGTTTATGAAAACGATGCCCGTATAAGGCCAGCAGGACAAATGCACCTCCAATGGCAAGCCATTTATCTGACCCACTTTATCATTGGACTTTCTCATATCTTGGAATTATGAAAAGATTTGCACATTTTCTCTTCTACCATTTGCTACTAATGGGTTTCTATGTGAGAACAAAATGCTTATGGCTATCATTTGCTCAGTGATGTCATCCTCTGTTTAATGATGGCTGCAACCCTAAAGACACTTTCCTAGGAGTGAGCTCCATTGAACACAATGGGGCTTACTTTTGAGAAGACATGGTTAGGATTGTGCTCCAAGGCTGCAATCCTAAAGACACTTTCCTGGGAGTAAGATCCATTGAACACAATGGGGCTTACTTTTGAGAAGACATGGTTAGGATGGTGCTCTAAGGCTGCACTCCTAAAGACACTTTCCTGGGAGTGAGATCCATTGAACACAATGGGGCTTACTTTTGAGAAGACATGGTTAGGATTGTGCTCTAAGGCTGCAATCCTAAAGACACTTTCCTGGGAGTAAGATCCATTGAACACAATGGGGCTTATTTTTGAGAAGACATGGTTAGGACTGTGCTCTGCATCACTTTCAGCCCTCAACAATCATCATGAATGCTCCATATGAATCGAGTTTGACATCTCTGGCTTGGCACACTTGAGAGCTTTGCTCATATTCTTATCCTCAGACTTATTTTCTGGTTCTTCTACTCTGGAGTACATATTCTGTATTTATTTGGTTGTGGAAGAAAAGTCTGCCTTCAGCAGTTAATCTCTCCCATAGCAAATTGTGTTGGTTAAAAAAAATGAAAAATTCTGCTCTGATCTCTTGAATAAATACAGTTTAATGACTTTGGGTGCAATCCTAATAAATTTAGGCCAGCCTAATTCACCTATTATATCTTCCTGTGGTGGTGTGGGGTTGGCATATGCCTGTGCACTCACCTAACCCCCTAAGAGTGGCAGAAGTGCCTTACAGTACTTTTGTGACACCCCAAGGTTGGCACAGGACTTATATCGAGGTTTAGGCTGGTCTAACTGGAGGTTAGTTTGCAGCCATATGTGTCTGTTAAATATTTAGAAGCCAAAGAATACAGTTGATTAAAAGAATTGCATCTACTTTGGGGCAGCAGATAGCTGATATACAAGTGTGTACCAATTTAGCAGCCCCTCGCCCACCAACTTCAGAACAGATTATGATTTAAATATCTCAACAATATTTAGATGATCTCAATATTTAAATATCTCAACAATATTTAGATTATCATTTTATTAATGTGAACGACCAGGGCTTTCTGGGGAAAATAAATAAAAATAAACAGCAGCTCCAGTGGGACTGATATTGCCTTGCGGTAAACTTCTCAAACATGTTTACACATGACATAAAACAGGAATATTTTAAATAAAACTCAAATCAAGGGACTTTTCAGTTTCTTTAAAACCTTTTCAACAAGCCACAATCCACATAGTATGATGGGTGCAATCAAGAGTAACCACAGGGAATCCTTGCTACAATGTAAGAACAATATACAGTACTCTGGATTGCAATATGAATTTCCCATAGGTTTTCACTAGGTGGTGCGGTAACTACGTCGACATAAATGTCTCTTATATGCTCCCATAGTTACTCTGGATTGTATGTTATGTTTTCCAGAGAGAGAGAGAGAGAGAGAGAGAGAGAGAGAGAGAGAGAGACAGACAGACAGACAGACTCTTCTCCTGAATATTGTTTCAGACCTTCTATAATTAATTTCAGAATTTGAGAAATTCATTTCACTGTAATTTGCTGTAGTGTTCCTTAAGTTTGATTCATTCTTTAGCCGCTGTGTCCTCCCTTCTTTCTGTGCCATTGATGTGCATTGATGTACAACATGTGCAATGATAAAGAACTGCCAAAATAACAGTCCCAATGAGACCATACATGCAATACCTTCCATATCATCTCTTCATGACTATGGATCCAATCCTAAGTCCCAGCACAAGGGGATGTCCCAAAAGTGCTGAAAGGCACTTCTGTGCCACTCCTGGGGGAGGGTTAGGCATTTCTGGGCAGGGAGAAGGAGGTGGCACTGGGAGCTAGCCATTATGCCGGATCCAATCCCCATTCCCTTGGCAGCGCATAGCTCTTCTTGAGGTAACGCAGATCTGAGTAGATCTGAGTAGATACATTGGGGCTGCTGCTGCGTAACTTGAGCTAAGGGGAAATAGTTCTCCTTGCCCAGTTGTGGCACGGCAGGAGCCCCAAACTTGCACCAGATACAGCACAGGCCTGTTCTAGCAAAAGTGCTTTAAAACAGATTACTTTTCCAGTTAGAAAAAATAAAAAACTATCCAGAAAGGTGCTATTTTTGCTGGTCCTGCTCAGGACAATAATTTAGCATCCAATAAAGAAATAAAACAAGCAGTCAAGTCATATGGTTTGGATCTGAATGTCTTCAGCATACTGTTTTAGAGGTCATAAAATCTCTCTCTCTCTCTCTCTCAGCACCTAGGATCACTCACTGAGCTAACATGTGAGCAATTTTCAAAATCACGCCACAACCACCCCCCCAAAGAGACAGATGACAGCACATGGCTCCTTGGTGTCAGCTCACATGATGCAACACGGGGTGCAATTACATTTTGTTGGCAAGCGCCAAGACTGCTGATAGAGAAAGCGCCGCTAACAAGCCCTCCATAGTTTCTTAATAACTTGCCAACCCACAATTTGCTGTATTAACCCCCATGACCTTCATTTCCATCTAGACCAGTGGTTCTCAATCTTCCTAATGCCGTGACCCCTTTAAAAGTTCCTCATGTTGTGGGGACCCCCAACTATAAAATTATTTTCGTTGCTACTGCTGCAGTGCTATGCACATTTTCCTGGGAGTAAACCTCACTTAACTCAGTGGGAATGACTACTGGGTACACATGCATAGAATTGGGCTCTAAGGCTACAATCCTAGCACTTTCCTGGAGTGAGCCCCACTCACTATCATGGGACTGACTTCTGAGGAGACCTCCATAGGATTGGGAGGAGGAGGCTGCAGTCTGTGGTGAATGTGTTGGGCGCCTCCCTGCCCCCAAGGCTCCACATCGGTCTCACACCATCTCAGAGGCTCCTTCTGAGCCACTTCTCAGCGGCTTCTTCAAGCCGCAGCAGCTCCAGCGTTTCTGCCAGGTCTTCCCACCTGGCCCCCTGCACTAGGGGTCCTTAGGCAACCCCCAAAGGGGTCCCGACCCCCACTTTGAGAAACGCTGATCTAGACCATACCAAACCTCATTGTAAAAATCATTATGCAAGTTGGGTATTCCCAAAACCATTTCCCTGCAAACGTGGGCGACTCGACCCATTCTTTCCCTGACTCCATCAGACCCCTAACAGACCATCAATGACACTCAAAATGCATTGTGATCACAGAGAGTGACAAAGACCCTAATTTGGTGGCTGCGATCAAAATATTCAGTCTTATAGGAATGCCTCACATCATCTGACTGGCATTTGGCAGCCTCACAGTTGTGCTGTGATGTGCCAGCATGCATTTCAGGAAGTATGACTTTATGCCACAGGCTTAGGATTTGCTGACATGTTTTCCCAGCCATGAATGTTATCACCATTACACATACCTTAAAGTCAGGCTCGAAAGAATGGCCTTTGACTGAAAATACCCCACTGAAGGCTTGCAAGATAGCACCGATAGATCTCAAGAGCCCAGTTCTCTGCCATGTCGCTGTGTGGGAAAACCAGGCCACTGATGAACCAGCAACACCTTCTGCAGCCAGTTGTGCCAACAGAAAGCAGCTCCTCTTTGGTGGTTTACAGTCCACCCCTTCACATGCCACAAATTGGATTCCACTCACACACAAAGGCTTTGCAAGTCCAAGTGCTTTCATAAAAGGAGTAAGGAAGGTGAGGACGGTGCACCTAAACTAGGTGCACCAAAGCTGCAGAAGGAAGGTGCACCTAAACCAGAGTGACCTTGTAGAATGGAGGACAGTGTCTCTACCTTTAACCATTGCATAGAAGAGGAAATTTAGGCAGGTTCTATACTGCTTTTTAAACCCTTCTATGATGATCTAAACCTGCCTAAATACCCTCTTCTATGCAATGGTTAAAAGTAGAGCCACACCGTCCTCCACTCCGTATGGTCATCCTGACCTAAACTTAAATGGTGCTTTTCAGCCCAAAGTCCTTGATGCCAGATTCCTGGACCAAGATGCCCATTTATTACCCCACTTTGGGGTAATATGATCATAATATGGTCTGTATGGTCATCCTGACCTAAACCTAAATTGTGCTTTTCAGCCCAAAGTCCTTGATGCCAGATTCCTGGACCAAGATGCCTATTTATTACCCCACTTTTCCATTAAAATGTGGAAGACCATGAGCAATAATTTACATACAAACAAAAAATTACATTGAAAAAAATTTGAACATTTACTAATTAAAATCCCATGGTAAGAAAAATAGTGGCATGAGACAATTCTAAAGAAACCAGCTCTGAGCTGGAAACTGTCAAGCCATGAAGACTCAAGCCATGCAGTCAATGGTTGGTTTTTTTAAGTACTGGTATACTCACCACCAGATTTCCAATCACCATGACCAGCAAGAAAACCAGAAGGCATAGAGGTTGCTGTGCCACCTTCATACAGTCCCACATGGTCTCAATCCATTCTCCACACAGGATGCGGAAGATGATGAGGAAGGAATGGAAAAAGTCGTGCATGTGCCAACGAGGCAACTTTCCCGTGGTGCTGATGTTGTGGACGTTCAAGCAATACATTTCCCCAAAGAGCTGCATGCCCACCACAGCGAAGATGAAAACGATGATGGCTAAGACGAGCGTGAGGTTCCCCAGAGCACCCACTGAGTTCCCAATGATTTTGATGAGAGTGTTTAGCGTTGGCCATGACTTTGCCAGTTTGAAGACCCTCAGCTGTAAACAAAACATAAACAAAATTAACTGAAGACTTGCGGAAGTGGTCGAGGGCATAAAGCATTTAACAAAACAAGACCAACAGTACACTGTGAGATGCAGGAAGATTTCTATACAAATTCCTAATAAATATGTATACAGTGTTACCTTGGATTGCGAATAACGTGGATTGCAAGGGTTTTGCAAGACAAGCAAAGATCAATAAAAAAATCTTTGCTCAGTTTACGATCAATGTTTTGCAGTATGGGTGGGCTGCCTCATACTGCGCTCATCATCAGACCGCCAGGCATCTCCAGCTCTCATGCAGAACAAATTGTCTGAGTTTCCATTATTTCTTATGGGAAAATTGCTTTGATTTATGAGCATTTTGGATTGGTTTCCGGAATGAATTATGCTCGTAAACCAAGGTTCCACTGTATTATTACCTTCCGCTCAGACTCCACTATTGACTCCACAGTAACTAGTTCTCTCCCACTGTAGACCAGCAAGGGGCACTGGGGAAAATCACATGATTAAACACTCCTCCATATGAACAAAAACCAGGGTGACCATATGTCATAACTGGAAAAGAAGATAAGGTCCTCCTGAAATGTAGGATACCCAAGATTATTGTAGGATATGATTAAATAAAAGCTTATATATATTGCTTTCATGTGGCCCCCCTATATGGCTCCACAGAGGCTTCCCTATGATGGAACTACGAGGTGGAAATTGGGAGGAGTGGACCACTAAAAACAGCAAGATAACCAGTCTATGGCTCCAAAATATTGTTGTTCATTTTATTATGTGTGTTCAGAAACACAAAACAAAGCAGTTTCAGTGTAGCCCTAACGGATGGCTTTTTGGTCACCAAGATATTGTTTTGGAATAAACATAATACAGGAACAGGCTGTTTTTAAAGTGAATACTGACAAAGAGCTTTTGTCATTTAATTTAATGGTGTGAGAAATTGAAATAACAACAATTAGAGCTGTTTGAAAAAGTGTTCGAGGTGATAACTGTTGATATGAAAGGTCCAGCTGTGGTAGTGGAACTTTTTGACACATGCGCATAATTGCCTGATGCGGCAGGGATGTGGAGTCCATGCATATGTGAATTAACTCTCATTCAGTGAAATGCAGGGCGCAATCCAGAGTAACTACAGGGAGTCCTTGGTGCGGTGTAAGAACAATCTGCTCTGGATTGCAATATGAATTTCCCATAGGTTTTCACTAGGTGGTGCAGTAACTACAGGTACACGTAATGTCTCTCATGTGCTCCCGTAGTTACTCTGGATTGTTGGGATAGTGGATGGGAAGGCAGATGAGGCAGAGCCTCTCCACCAGAGTCCTATTAGAAATTCTGCCAAGAGGCTTCACCCTCCCCTTCTTTATTAATATGCCACTGATCGTGGATGTGCAGTGGGTGAGAAGGCATGTGAGGCAGAATCTCCCTACGGAGTCCTTCAAAAATTGCTGCTGTCATGGGATGCGCACAAGCACTCTCAATCCATGTTTTGTGCATGGGTTGAGAGTACTTGAATGTCTCCCATAGTGGCTTTTTTATGAAGCACTCCAGTGTTGAGGCTCTGCCTCACTCGCCTCCCCATCCACTATACATCCCTGATCTCATTCCCTTCCCAGATTATATGATTAATTTTTTTGCAAAACTGTTTCAAATCAGTTGAATCTGAATAAGGAGAGAGAGAAAAAAAAAGAAACTTTACCAGTCTGAAGGAGCGTAGCACAGATACATTTCCCATGCTAGACAGACTTAGTTCCATCAGGCTT
The DNA here is from genome assembly GCA_030015325.1 of Cryptoblepharus egeriae. Lineage (NCBI taxonomy): Eukaryota > Metazoa > Chordata > Lepidosauria > Squamata > Scincidae > Cryptoblepharus > Cryptoblepharus egeriae. Next base: position 5,873,464 of record JAREYC010000004.1, on the reverse strand, counting down.
AGTGTGACAATTATACTGTCAAATATATTCCAGCCTTGCTGAAAATAGTAGTAGGGATCCAGGGCTATGATTTTGAAAACCATTTCAGCTGTAAAAATCCCGGTGAAGACCTGTGGAAGGGAAGAGAGTATTAAACGGTAAGCAGGATCTCATGTCATGGGTGGCTTCTTACAACCACGAGAGTGCAAGGAAGAAAGGTCTACATTCCTATCTTCTTTTCCTCCAGTTATTGGGCTGTCACACTTTGCAGAGTGTGACAGCTTTTTCGAAGCATGAATGTGACCCCATCATTATTGTGTCCTTGACTACTGTCTTCCCCCCGCTTTGCTAAGAACAACACGAAAAACCCGCATGCCATGTAGATACACCCATCAGGAATCAAGGATTGGGTGTGACTCTCTGTTAAGTGTATACATGGCACAAAAACCACAGATCTGTTGCTATACAATGTATGAAATGGCCCCATAGTGAAATATAGCAAGTTGATTGCAATGTCTGCCTGATAATCTAATTAACATATTTAGTGTGCCTGTAAAAAAAACTTAACATCTGGGATAAGCTACCTCCTGGGGATCTGGTAGATTCATATTTTGTCATCTGTATTAATCAAACCTTTAATCAGAATAGTGGTAAAGCTTGATGAGCATGGGGGGATGGTGCACATAGGGGCTTGATGAGCATTGGGGAGATGTTGCACATGGGGGGTTATGAGCATGGGGGGGGTCTATGAGCATGGGGGATGTTGTGCATAGGGGATGATGCACATGAGAGATGATGCGCATGGGGGGATAATGTGCATGGGGGTTGATGAGCATGGGGGATGTTGAGGATGGGATTGATGAGCATGGGGGGATGATGCATATGGATGGTTCATGTGCAGTGGGGGATCATGTACAGGGAGAATTTTACTCCTGCAATGCTGGTACATTTTCGCGCGTGTGCGCGCGTGCGCATGTCTCCTCCAAGGTGCACGCCACCTGGTGCAGCCTGCCCCCACATAGTGACTCCAGTGGTAATATTAATTTGAACAGGTGATAACAATGATGATGATGATGCTGAAGAAGAAGAAGAACTTAAAATAGTTCCTTGGTGACTTGGCACAGAGACTTTCCACACAAGCCACATCAGATCAATGTTATTGTTAGATGGTAGATTCACATAATTTGGGCTTCTTGACACGATACATATGTTTGTGATAAGCATTATTTGCAAACACTAGCCTCTTATCGGTACCAGATAAGAATCAAGAGGAAAGCAGTTCTTTTTAAACTCCAAAAGTGCCATCAGTGGAGGGATAACAAATTCCTGATTGCAGCCTGTCGACCACAGAGGAGCTTAAGGCAACATGTGAACAATCATCAGAGCCAGAATTGGTTGGGATTTCCTGCTGAGGATGCACATGTTGGTGGCATAAAATGTGCAAAGGTTTTTATGAAGTTAGGGTGGGTGAGGTTTGGCCAATTCTCATGCTAAAAGATGCTTCCAAAAATGGAGTCAAAGTATCTGTGATCTGTGGCAAGGAGTTCCACAGACAAATTTCATGCTGGGTAAAGAAATTTTTTTGTTCTAACTCTTCATGCATTAGAGCAGTGGTTCTCAATCTTCTTAACACCGTGACCTCTTTATAAGATCCTCATGTTGTGGGGACCCCCAACCATAAAATTATTTTCGTTGCTACTTTATAACTGTAATTTTGCTACTGTTATGAATTGTAATGTAAATATCCAATATGCAGGATGTATTTTCATTGTTACAAATGAAATGTGTGTTCTATGCACACATGGAACACAATGGGAGTAGGCATGCATAGGATTGGGCCCTGAGGCTGTCAGTCAGCCCCAGTGCGCGTGCAGCTACAGCTGGAGGTCAGGCAAGCCTGACCTGGCCCCCTGCATCAGGGGTCTTTAGGCGACCCCCAGGAAAGCTCTAGGTGACCCCAAAGGGGGTCCCGACCCCCACTTTGAGAAACACTGCATTTGAGGAAGCTGGCTGGAAACAAAATGCTGGGCTGTACAGACCCTGAAATCATCCATCAAGGCAATTGTTTCTCCCTTCATCTTGAACAGATCATCTGCTTACCAGATTACCGACGTTAAGCACCTCCTCGAATTCTTTAGTCATCTTATAGTGATCCATGGCCATGAAGAGAGTGTTCATCACAATGCAAAGGGTGATGGTGAGGTCACTAAATGGATCCATGATGATGAACTTGACTTTCTTCTTGATCAACAGCCACACCGGGCTACATTCCCATATGAGGTATCTAACTGCAAAATGGATCCAGCAAGGGGGGCACTTCTGTTGGGATTCCTCAAGCTCTAAGAAAGAAGGAGCAGCGCATGACCTTCCAGTCAGTTAATGGCAAAAACAAAAACGGCCCAGCAAAACTCTACACATCAGCACCCAGCACATCATACTACAAGGGGTGGCGTGGTAAGCATTGCAGGTGCTGCAACTATGTTGCCGTCACCCAGAATGGCTCTTCTGGTGGAGGCCACTTAAATGGCACACTGTGGCGCCTGCAATACCTACCACATGATGCCCCTCCTGTAGCTATGTTACTGTAAGAACTGAACATGCTCAGTGTTTCTCAAGAGCCACAGTCTTGAAGACAGCAACTGGAAAACAACATCAGTAGAACTTTGGGGTGGAACAGTGAGACGTACAGTGCAATCCTAAGCAGATCTACTCAGAAGAAAGTCCCATTGTGTTCAATAGTACTTATTCCCAGGATAGCAGCCATAAGGCATCAACTTATTACCGTATTTACTCAAATCTAATGCACCATCAAATCTAATTTAGCATTACACATAGAGATGATTCTTGGGATAGAGTTAGCATGAAGCTTCATTGTACAAAATGTATATAAATATTGATCTATCAATAATACTTGGATCCCCCGCTAGGAAACAGGCCTCCGTCAGTCTTGAAAGACTATGGTATTGTGCTTGGCGCTGCATACGCTGCATGTGAAGCATGAAAGCCTGGGTTAGATTGTTATGGAGGAGAGGCTGTTACCCAAGCAGCAAATCCCCCCTCTCCACACCACTGAATTAGTCAATGGAAAGGCAGAGCCAATATGATTGGATTCAGCTGGCGTTGCAGAGCTGGGCTAAGGACAGGAGCTCACCCTGTCTTGTGGGGCCGACCCGGATCTCGAACCCTGGCCTGCTGGTTAACAGGCACAGTGTCCTAACCACTTGTGCCACCCACAGCCCCGCTCGGAAACAAAAGGGCCTTATCTGACGCTGTTTAAGATCTATCACCTTCAACTCGCCAATGTTTGTTAACAAGATAATAAACTTCTTGAAACAGGCAATGTATATCCACAATGTAAAGCCTGAAGATGTCTAATATTCAGTCCTGGATGTCTAATATCCAGTCCTGGATGCACATCTTTATGTCTACTTGAGGTTTATGCCAATAAAGGTGTTTGAATTGGATTGAATTGAACTGATCTATCAATATTTTAGGACAATTTTATCACATTCTCAATGAAATAAATTATTTACTATCTTTCTGTTCCAACTTGAGTGGTGAAAATAACTTTTCACTGGAGCACCAGGTAAGAAGCTTCTGGAAGCAATATAGGAAAAGGACCAGGACAAGTGACCCCTAAGAACATAGCCTAGTCATCGGTTTATAAAAGCTGACTTTGGGTGGCCTGAAGAATGGTCTGATGAATGAATTTCAAAGTTTAAAGGCAGCGGTTCTCAAATGTTTTAGTTTCCAGAGCTCTTGACACTCCTAAAAGGAGTTGGGAAAGTAAAATTCAACTGTATCCAAATGACCTTGCTTCTTTGTTTTGGCACCACAACGTAACATGGTGAAAACTGTGTCAGCTATATGTCGGTTCACTGCAAGATTTAATTTCTGAAACCCACGGCAGGCATGACAGCCTTTGTTAAAGGTGACCCATGCAGAAATGTTTGGGCCACTGCCACCTTCTGCATCTTCATAGTTGATGCAGAATTAATCAAGGGTTTTCATCTCTTAAAGACAGCATGGTTGGGATTGAAAATATGGAGCGGTTTTGACCAAATTCCCAAATGGAGACAGCTGGAATATCTGCCTTCCAGGCATAAGGTCCAAGTGTGCTGGAATGGTGAGTTGGTAGGAATGGACTTAGTATGACTGTATCTCCTCTTTTTCCAGCCATGAGTCCTGGAAAAAAACATCTTCATCATCCTCCTATTCCTTGAGAGCATGCAGCAAGGAGTCTTCTTGTAATTAATAAATTATATGCAATTGTTTTAAATCTAATAGAAGTTACATCGTGTTTCAGTTAACCAAATGAAAGCAACATTTATATGTGTTTTTAGCTCTTATGTTATGTCCTACATTTTTCTTGGATGTCCTACATTTTGGGTGGGTTATAACATCTCTGGAATGGACAGGACCACTTCAAAATGCAGAGGGAAGAAATCATATAAATTTGGTAAATGCTCCCCTCATCATATAGAAATGCAAACCTCCCTTCAATGAAAAACCAGCAGAGGAAGCAAAGGACTGAGCAAGACCATTCCACTCTGGCACACTAGTTTTCTAAGGCTGCAATCTTAAAGACACTTTCCTGGGAGTAAAATCCATTGAACACAATGGAGCTTACTTTTGAGTAGACATTGTTAGGATTGCACTCTTAGTGTTTTATGTGCAGCGGCATTCAAAATAACCATTCCACACAAGCGCACAAAGTTGGTCTATTTTGATTCTACAGGCAAATAGTCAGGTCTGGAGATGGGCACCGGATTCCAGATTCCACCAGATACTTGAACTGGCTAAGACATCAAAGTAGAAAATATAACGATGCCACTATATTTTTCAAATGAAACAGCAAATAAATTACTGATGAGATGCTGGAGAATTTCCTTCCTTGGAGGGATGAAAATATGAAAAAAAACTTCATCCATAAAGACTCAACTGGACTTGATGGTTCATGGGGTGTCTTTTGCTAAGATTATCTGATTATAAGTAACGTTCAGGTTGACTTAAAAGGGGGCATCATACCTTCCATGGCACTGGTAATGATACTGACGGCACTCACGGCTCGCTGTCTTTGAAAATGCTCCTCTGAATGATCTGTTGAAAGACGATGTGGGGACAAAAGCTGTTTCCTGTTTACTTCTTCAGACGGAGTGGTCTGTTTCAATGGACACAAATGGATAACAAATCAACTGTAGTTAATAACTTATTATTGATTTACACTTCTAGCATATCCAAAAAATGAAAGGAATTGGGTTTGGATGCTGTGCGGGCGATAAAGTTACAGAGCTACTTCTCCCAGGCAGTACCCCTGACTCTCAGTCTGCCACCATTGTGAATGACAAAGAGTACCAGAGGCACCAGTGGCATATACAACATTACATATACAACCCGTGGCATTATATCACAGCAGCATAACTAGGTGCAAGATACTAAGGGTGGTGCAAGGTACTAAGATTAGCAGGGCATCTCACTGCAGTGTGCAAGCAGGGTCCAGAGACATTCCAAGCGGAGGACAAAATGAAGGCTGGAATGGCTCTGAAGAGGAAGAGGAGAGGCCCCTTGAACACTGCAGTGAGGATCCCTGCAAAACTTTATGCTATGCACCCGGGTGTGAAGAGGCTCGCTGGTCGGAGGAGGAAGAACTTGCTGAAGACCGGATGTGCTGGGCTTGCTTGGTGGTGGAACCTTCCAAACCCCCACCCCCCCGCCTCAAGCTTCACTCCTGGCTGACACAAGCAATATGTGAAAACCCAACTAAAAGTGGTGGTTCTTCTGCATCGACCAGGAGAGGCCAATTATCCCTTTTAAAAAAATTTTGGGAGCTCTATGTTCATCTTTTTTCCGATGGCGTCTCTTTGGGACAGAAAACTTTTGATTTCTTTTCCTATGTAAATCACCTTATGGACATTTGTTAAAAGCTGCACATTACATTTTTAAAAAGGACCCGAGCGTGGCTTCTGGATCCGTGATCTGAAACCCCCTTTCCCCAGAGCTAATTGCTAGCAAGGCCAAAAGACCAACCATCATGCCAAGGATAATCCATCTATACTAGGGTTGTCATAATTTTCTTCCACAAAATCAGGACAGGACCCTCTGTCCCATTTGCCAATTTGTGAACTCAATCCCCCAAAATCGGGATTATCCATTTTTTGGGACATGTGGCAACTCTAATCTATACACTAAAGACTAAGCACTTCAGGATGTGCAAGCAGAGAAGGGAAGCCACAGAGGAGGTGCCTTCAGCAAGCAGTGACCATTGCCCAAGCTTCTGTTCATGACAGAGAAACACAATAAACATTACATTTTGCAATAAATTATACAACAAATTATATATGGTATAGTATATATACACCATATATATATATATATATATATGGTATAGTTTGGAAATAAAAAGAGTTAAAAAATTTCTGATCAATAGTGGTCAGTCTCACATGCATGCATGTCATTTAGTGCGGACTGCATCCTTGCACTTCTCAGTGACACCAATGGTGAGCTAACAGTGCAATCCTAAGCATGTCTACTCAGAAGTAAGTCCCACTGAGTTCAGTAGTACTTATTCCTAGGAAAGAGTGGTTAGGATTGCAGGCTAAGGGCGCAATCCAGAGTAACTACGGGGAGTCCTTGCTCAGGATTAGTCCAACAAAGAAGCATTACGGGGAGTCCTTGCTCTAGATTGCAATATGAATTTCTCATAGGCTTTCAGTAGGTGGTGCAGTAACTACGGGTACACGTAATGTCTCTTACGTGCTCCCGTAGTTACTGGACTGTAGGGTTAATCACATAGCTTTTGTTCCATGTATGGTTTTGATGGCCTGAGACCTTTGTTCTCCAATCTCTACCTTTGCTAATGTTTTTGAATGACACACAGACAGCAACAGAAGTGACAATGATAGGAAAAGATCTGCTGAAAATAAGTTTTGCTTTTCTAGTTGAGGAGAGATTCCTGGCAGAGCTGGCAACGCACCTAATATAACCAAGCGTTTAACTCCAGGGTGGCTTGGAACAGATTAGTCCAACAAAGAAGCATGGGCACAGGAGGGGTGCCATCCAAACAGAAGCAGATGCAGGAGGAACTGTGAAGATGTACTGAGCTAAATTTATCAGTAAATAGAAAATAAAATGGGTCCCTCATGGACAGGGTGACCATATAGAAGGGAGGACAGAGTGCTTCTACCTTTAATTATTGCAAAGAAGGGCAATCTAAGCAGGTGTAGAAGGGTTTAACCGGCGTTTACCTACTTACTTTTGTATCACCGATTACTTCCAGGGTCCAATGGATCCTGTACTAGAGTTTGGTACATATAATGAATAAATGTTGCATCAAGAATATATGTTGCACCTTCCCTGTAGGAAGTTAGTGTTGTGTTTTTTAATGGAATTTATTATTATTTGATAAGAACTTATGACTTTTTTACTGCTAATTGGACACAGTTATAAATCCAAAAGCATAAATTTTGTATCACCGATTACCTCCAGGGTCAGATTGACCCTGTACTATAGTTTGGTACATATAATGAATAAATGTTGCATCAAATTATAGTATAATTATTTTATACTAATTTTAATTGTGAAATAATGAATTTCGATTATAATTTTAGCTAGCAACGTTTTGAATAACCAGTGAAGAGCAACATGGGCCCGATGGACCCTGCCAGTATTTGATGCTATAATTTGAAATTTCAGAAAAAAATGTTAATTCAAAACATTAATGCTTTTGGATTTATAAATGTCTAGCAGTAAAAAAAAGTCATAAGTTCTTATCATCAAATAATAATAATAAATTCCATTAAAAAAACACAACATTAACTTCCAACAGAGTCCCAGGGACCCAGTTGGTACTCAGCATGTTAAAAAGCAGCACCTGCCTAAATTCCTTCTTCTATGCAGTGGTTAAAGGCAAAGGCTCTCTGTCCTCTATTCTATATGGTCACCCTGCCCATGGGCTGTTCAACACTGAGCACAATCCTAAACATGTCCACTCAAAAGTGTTGCACTCCAGTGTGTTCATTGGGACATAGGCCTATATCCTAAAGTGAAATTAAGCCCCTTGCTCGGGATCAGTTAAGATGACTTTCCATAAGATAACACCAGAGGGTGACCTAACTGTGTGGACCCGTAACTGCTATGGATTTTGCCCTTACTCCTTGGAAAGTGTCTTTAAGGTTTGCAGCATTAGTCCTTTGCACCTCCTCTAGCTATGCCACTGTTCAGCAGTTGAGTAGCCGAGGCTCTTCATAGACAAATGAATTGGTTTCCAAATAGTAAAACAAACAATAGTAAGTCCTTAAATTGGTATATTCAAATCCTTGCTTCAAGGTTACCTGGAAACTTTAGTGAACTTTAGGAAGCTGGACTAGATGGACGTTTGGCCTGATCCGGCAGAGCTCTTCTTATGTTCTTATTAGAATTACGGCAACCCTACCTTCACCTGGTTACAATTCCCAGAATTGTTTGGAAATTGTGACAGTTCAATTGGCAGATAACCAATGCATGTGTGGTGTACAGTCCTACGCTTGGATGCTAGAAGTGATGTAAAGCCACCTGCTGCACGGAACACCATGAACTGACACCACCATTTAGTCTGATTACTTGCGCCTTTCTGACAAGGGTAAATCTACGAGGCCACCGGCTCACCGTCAATTAGCTCTGAGCTCATTTCATGGGGTCTCAATAGATTAGATTCCAAACCTGCTTTGCAGAAGCAAGAGCATCCTTCCTTCTGCATCACCAAAGTGAGCATCTGTTGCTATAGTGCCTTGGTGAGATTTCCTAGACGACCACAGAGGTGCCAAGAGTGCTTTCCGCTGGCTGCCCGCGCCAGTTAATTTTCAACAGACATTTGTCAAAACAAAAACAGAAAAAGGCACAGGGTGGCATCGCAGAAACCCTCGCTGTGGTTCCTCAATGCTCAAAACTGATGAGACACTTGGAGAGCTCAAGCCCCGAGGAAAGGGAAGATCCCTACTCGCTTCCGTGGGGTTCAGACTCCACTGCCGTTGAAAGACTCTTCTCATTGTCTACAGGCTGAAGTGGGGAGTCGAGAGCATTGCTCTGAGCTTTGCGGGAGAGCGACAGTCAATGAGAAAATGAAGCACTGTCATCACCCACACTCAGCGGCGAACGTGCAACAAGGTTCAGAGGTCACTTTAATGAATATGCAAACACATAAAGGGCCATTCATAAGAAGCGCACTCCACAGATGGCATTTTAAGTCATAGGTAACGCTGGATATTAGCAGAGCATGAGTGGTTCTATTTTGTTGTATTTCCAATTAAGTTGAAATAAATGTGACATGCTTTTGGATACTACCCAAGAAATAGACATGGTTCACAATGCTATTAGAACTGGGTCCAGGTTCTGCTTCCTGTCCCCACCTGCCCACAGTCCTGTCCCCACCTGCTTCCTGTCCCCACAGTCCCATACCACCCACCCTCCACTACCCCAGAACACCTCCTCTCTTTCCCTCCCCATACCCCCAGACCTCTATGCTGGCCAAGCTCAGCCAGGGGCTCACTGTAGCACAGCGAGGCTAGTGTAACCCCTGCTCTAACCCTCCTCTCTGAGTGGTGGAAACATGCACTGATGGTGGTGGTACCCAGCCAGAAGTTGTAGAGAGCTGCCAGAGCCTTAGCTACAGGAGTTGTGGTGCCCTTATTGACCAGAATGGTTCTAATGGCGAGTGAGAGGGGGCACTTACATAACGCACTGCTGCTTCTGCAATACTTCTCACAACATCGCATAGCAACGTTACTGAGTGCTGCTGCTTCAGATGCAAAAGAAGCAACATCAGTGAAGGAACATTGGCAACAAAATACACAACAAAATATGTGGGTCAATTTCACTTCCTTTTCTGACCCATTTGTTCCTCTTCTAGTTCTGCTGAAAATTATTTTTGGACTACCTTCATCAAAATACAGCAACATTTCACTTAATGATGAGGATACATTCTCCAAAACCTGTTGTTAAGTGATTAGGTCATTATGCAAACATTCAGCCAAATCTAATGTTTTTCTTTGTAAGCACATTCCCTTCCAGACTCTTGCTGGCTGCACAGGCTTCTGGAGACAGACTGCAGAGCTCATTTGTTGTGCATTGACCACAACAATGCACAGCGGAACAATCATATATGTGGTCTGTCATTAAGTGGAAGGCTGTTAAGCAATGCAACCAATAAAAAATGGACATACCGTATCACCTGCTGCAGGTTTCTCCGTGATAACAGGTGGCAACAGCACATCTGTAGGAGAAGTTGAGCCTGGGCTTCCTATGCCTCCTCCAATCAGGGAAACCACCCCATTGCAATCCACTGAACTGTTCCTCTTGCCATTTTGTGTGTAATTTGGAGAGCTGTGGCTTGTCTGGCTCTGCACACTCAGCCGTCGTCCATTCCTTGGGACCAGCAGGGAGTCTCGTTGACTTTCACTTTCCCCAACAGTGCTAATGTCATCATCCGCAAAATCTGCCTCTGAGCCAATATCCCTGCTTCGTAACCGGAAACTGAAGACGCTTCCGTGGCTGGATTTACGCTTCACTGAATTTTCCACTGAGCCGGAAGTAAAACCCAGAACAGTCTTGAAGGACCCAAAAAGAAGAGAAAAGGATGAGGAAGGGGAAGAAATTATGTTCAAAGTGTATTTACCTTGGAGCTAGCAAGATGTTTAATTTTATTTCTCTTAGTTGGGAATACTTTGTGATCTGGTGGCATAGCTGGGGGGAACGAAGCAGTCAGTCTCAAAGGGAGCCTCACTCCTTCCAGAGCCATTCCAAAGCCATTCTTAGGAAGTATTTAAGCCTTTCGGCAACTCAGTTTTCTCTCCTGGAAATCTGGATTGCACAGAGGACTCTGGTTGAATAGCGAAGCTGAACATATATTGGTCTTATACTGGGACTGCCCACTGTTCCATCTAACCAGGACATGCGTCTCTCTATATTCATGGATATGTTATCAGTGGTTTTCCAAGCACTTCCACTGCATCCATTACCTTTGTTTATCTTCTTACCGCTGGCATCAAGCAAATAGGTCTCTAAAAGATGGCTCTATGCAGGCAAACTTATAGAAAGATATCACAAGATCCACTGCCACATCATGAGGATAGAATTGGGCCATGAATCTAGCTAATCTAACACAGGCAGTACTCCTCATGAAAAACTGGGTCAGGAGTCCTTACTGTGAAATAAGTCTTTTATTGCCATTTTAGGAAAAACTAACCGTTCTTCGCTGGCCTTCCTCCGATTCAGATTTTGGAACCTTTTGATCGTCGCCATCTTCTTCTGTCCCTGACAACTTCTTCTTTCTCCGTCGGCTTCTTCGTTCTTTGGAATTCTTCAGCGCTAAAGGCGACATTTCAAACGAGCTCAACGACATTGAATCAATTCCTCGAGCGAGTGCCTGAAACACAGGAACACGGGGACAATACGTTAGCAATCTTCATTTTCTAAAAGTGCAAGCAGTTCCCTTTGTTTGCCCCTCTGTCACCAAACTGAACCCACAATTCAAAACCAATTTAGGGTTTCTCTTCAAGCCAAATATTAGAGGAATTTTAAGGAACTCAAAAGAGTTGTATGATCTTACAAAAGATCCACAGATGCATAAAGGAAATCCTTTGAGGTAGGATACTGACTCCATAATGCGGAGATCCATAAAGGAAGGTACGCCTGTTTCATCTGCTATGGACTGGGGTCTAAATTTACTTTGTAGGAAGCAGCTTGCCCTCTTTTTTCCACCATGCACAGAACATCAGAAACAGGTCAGATGCTCCGTGGAGAGGCCTTGATGCATGATGGTTGGATTGGCACTATTCCTTCTCCCTCTGGTTTCAAGAGCCAACCAGTGTAGCTTTTTACAGCTTGGCTGACCTGAAAACTGCTCCATCTGGAAGTTTGGAAGGCATTCCCTAATGCCAGATGTGATAACCATACCATAAAAGGATTCTATCCGGAAGAGAAAGCGTTCTAGAAGTTGCCCATAAAATAATTTAACCTACCTGATAAGGTTGTTGTGGGGACAAAAAAGATTTTAAAAAGTTATGTGAGCTCCATTGGGCGCTTCCATTACCATGGCGAAAGGCAGGGTTTAAACAAACAAGCAGACAAACAGACAGAAGAAATGGGGCAACTACAGAAATCTGCTGTTAGCTGCAGAGAAAAATAATATACACCATTTTATGCCTTCAATTTTTCCTATCAATAGCTATTAGTAGCTTTGGCATATTAGGGCTACAATCCAGAGTAAGTACAGGACCTTTTACACCAACATAGTTACGGTGCCACCTATGGGAAACCTATGGGAAAAGCATAGAGCAATCCAGAGTAAGTGCCTCTTACGTCTTCCTGTAGTTACTCTGTAGGGTAGATCCAGTGGTGGGATTCAAATAAATTAACAACAGGTTCTATGTCCTAATAACCTAAATTAACAACAGGTTCTATGTCCCATTAAGTAACCGGTTCTCAGAAGCAGTTGCTCATTAGCAAAGGATTCTATAAGACCTAAGAGCTGTGGGTGGCGCAAGTGGTTAAGACGCTGTGCCTGTTAACCAGCAGGCCAGGGTTCGAGACCCGAGTCGGCCCCACAAGACAGGGTGAGCTCCTGTCCTTAGCCCAGCTCTGCGATGCCAGCTGGATCCAATTGTATTGGCTCTGCCTTTCCATTGGACTAATTCAGTGGCATGGAGAGGGGGGAATTTGCTGCTTGGGTAACAGCCTATCCTCCATATCAATCTAACCCAGGCTTTTGTGCTTCGCATGCAGCATATGCAGCACCAAGCATGATACCATAGTCTTTCAAGACTGACGGAGGGCTGCTATAGGACCTGTGAAAACTCCCTGAAGCCCACCACTGGGTAGATCTCTCTACCATTCTTACAGGCTATATTTGGCATCGGGTGGAAATTTGAACATACATATTCCTGACTGCAAATCTAGCACCCTGATCCACATTCTACAATACTATACTGACCCCCTCCCTATGACATTCAAAGATAGACAAGGAACTCCAATCACATGTAAGAAGTCATGCACTGATCCTGACAACATCCACATATTTGGACAGAGACGGAGGTCAGTTTTCTGATAAATCTCTGCTTCTTCCAGGAAACCTGGAGGAACAGCATGTGTTATTTCTGCTGATATAGTTTTTTTTTGTTTTTTGCAAACAAAATAATATGCCATGCATTGGCAGGACCTGCTGTGATCAGGGATCCAGAGCAATAAACACAAACCGCCAGCTTAAACATCCCTCTGTACAGAATACACAGATAAGATGGATTTTTTTTCCACCACATGCCTGGTCAGCAGGCTCTCTGCAACCACTATCCGGAGGAATCACTGCAGGGAAAGTCTGATAAGACCAAGAGGTGCTAGGAGGTGAGCTGAAGCCAAATCACGGGGGGAAAACATCACTGTCGTTGTCGTCATTCTACTACCGCACAATCTGGCCGCAAAGTAAAACCCCATCTAGAAGTGGATGATTGGGAAAGGACCAGCCAAAATTTGCAAATTGGGTAGAGGTTGTAACACTCTCCTTATGGTGCCTTAAAGGAGTGCTCCAATCTTATCCAGTTAGGCCTTATAGGATAAATGCAGGGAGAATTATGTCACCCACATGCAATTTGGACCGTCTGTAAGAGCCCATGCTGGCTTTCATTTCTTCCACTGGCCTTCATTTCTTCCCACTGGGGGAAATCACTTTTCGGAGAAAACAACCACTAGTAGTTCAAGTCATATCTGAGCACCATAGCCCTGAACTGTCCCAAAAATCAGCAGACTCCAATAAAACCATACCATGCCACAGCCTGCTATACAGCACTCAGATCTACTGCATTCCTTCAAGACTGAGAAATTTATTCGTTTATTCACATTTTTAATATTACCTTTCTTCCTCCAAGATGCTTGGGTCAGAGGTGTACTGAGTGGAATCTGCGCCCATGATGTCATGACATCCTGTGACGCCATTATGTCATGATGTGCATGCAGCATGGAGGTGCATGTGCACTGCAGCCACTCGCCCTCACTGGAAATCTGTTGCTCTCAGCTGGCTGTGGACAGCACAGGCATGTCCCTGTGGGGGCACATGCACCCTCTACCCTCAGCCAGGCAGCAGAACCTAACCGGCTTCAGAGGACACCTGAGCTCTCCCTGGATTTAGTGGAAAGTCCTGGGAGCGGAGAGTGAACTGGCACCCCTTCTTTCTATGGTGCTCATGGCTCCAGCCATGATGGCCTGCAGGGACCATATGCTGGGACCGTATGCCACCACTCAGGATGGTGTACATAGTTACTCCTTTCGGTCCTCAAAACAGCCCTGTGACATGGGCAAGGCTGAAAGATTAGTGACTGGCCCAAAGACACCCAAGAGGGGGTGGGAATTTGAACTTGGATCTTCCAGGTCTAAGTCCAATTTCTGAACCGCCTCATCCTCCTGCTCTCCAGTTAATCCCTCCACACACACCCAGCCCATCTTTGATGCAAAGTGGTGAGACTGTCTCCACACTTCCAGTTATCACAGGTAATCTGCTACCTGTTCAAGGCAATCTGGCCAGAGCCTGGACCTAAGGACCAATACTGAAATGGTGGAGTGTGTTTTATGACAACCTGGGTCATGATAGTGTTGTCATAACTTCCTTCCAAAAATCTATCAAACTTGACGGATGTGAAAGTAACATCATAATTGGAAGTGACGTCACTGTCACGTCCTGGTAACTTTGACAGTGTCAGAGCCATGTCTCCTCTGAAGTAGTCTCAGTGAGATTTACTCCCAGGAAGGTGAGGCTACAATCCTATCCATATTTTATGGGAGTAAGCTCCATTGACAATAATAGTAATTACTTCTGAGTAGACCAGCATAAGATTGGGCTCTGTCTCTTGCACAAACACAGACCTTACACAAACACCACATCCAGACCATCCAGAGACCAGCGCTGGTGCTGTGGTAGAGTGAGAGGTTGAGGTTCTTTTGAGCAGAGCAGGTAGGGATGCTCTTGGGATGGGGTTCTCTTGAGGGGAGCAGGTAGGAGATGGGGTGCCCTGTGGGGAGGAGGAAGGGGGCATGGGAGTGAGCGCTCCTTGTCATCCCTCCATCCTGATTCCTGGCAGGGTCATGAGCTTTGGCGGGTTAAATCTGGGGGTGGCCCAGGAAATCTGTGGGAATGGCAACAGTAGATCATGAGTACATCAGTACTGGGTACAAGAATCTATATATATATAAGAGAAAAGTCACTCACTGACTCACTGACTCACTGACTCAATCACTCATCACCGCCCTGCCAAAACCACCAGGCCTAGAAGCGTGAAATTTGGGGTGGGTGTTCTTTCCGTGACTGAGGGGTGCACTAAGAACCAGTTTTTGGAAATTCCAACCGGAAGGGGGTGAAAAGGGGCACAACGCATTTTCCTCCCTATACTTTGCATTGAGAATTGCTGACTCAGCAACATTCCGCCCCAACTGCTGGGCCTGAAGCATGGAATTCTGGGAGTTCCTTCTGTCACCTGAACTCCCACCAAGAACCATCTGGAGAAATTAACCCTTCAGGGGCTGAAAAGGGGGCAACATGTTTCTCTCCTATACTTAACATGGGAGACTGAACAACATCCAGCCAATTTGGTGCTCAGTGCCTGCTGCACTGGGGGGATGTTGTTCACAGGGAGAGGTTGCACTGGGGAGGATGCTGCGCATGGGGGTTGATGCACATAGGGAGATACATGGAGGACTGATGTGCATGGGGGAAGTTGCACATGGGAGAAGTTGCGCATGGGGGACTGATGTGCATGGGGGACTGATGTGCATGGGGGGAAGTTGCGCATGGGGGATGTTGCGCATGGGGGATGATGCACATGGGGGAAGTTGCGCATGGGGCTTTGTTGCGCATGGGGAAGTTGCGCATGGGGCTTTTTTGCGCATGGGGCGTTGATGCGCATAGGGAACTGATGCGCATGGGGGATGTTGCGCATGGGGGGATGTTGCACATGGGGGACTGATGCACATGGGGTGTTGATGCGCATGGGGTGTTGATGCACCGTGGAGGAATGGCATATGGGGAAATGTTACTCCTGCAACGCGGGTATGCTTTTTGCTAGTAATGTTATATAAGAGAACCTTGAATTATGCAGTGTTCTATCTTCAGTGGCAGATTCCCAACAAGGCTCTACTACACCTTAATCAACTTTAAATGAATAAATCAGCTCTCTGAGAAGCATATCAACCCTGCAGTCATCCCTAGGTTGGAGAATTTACTCTCCCTGAATAGGAGTTTGACATGATTTAATGCATACTCACAAACAACAATACTCATTGAGGGGCACCCATCCCATGCAAGCTGAAGGCAATTCATTTATGCTAATGTGCACTATTGTAATACATCACTGCGTCAGTGTGCCTGGTTTACAGCTGATGAGTTATTTTATTTACACAAGAGAAACATCAGCAGCTTTTAAACAGCTGGCTTCACCTATTATTCCACTTGTTGAATAATGGGACACTAATGGCAGCTGGGAGTTGGAAGATCAATAAAAGCAAATCAGAACAGAATGATAATTAACTTGAATGAATGGTGAGGACTGCAAATATAGAATGCAAAGCCATTAATTTCCTTCAATTAAGCATGGGAATATCTTTGAAGATGATGATAATAGGCCAACTATCTATTTTTAACAGGTGCTCACACACTCACTGCCAATTAACACACAGCATTGTAGTGTTGCTGTAAAAAGGTAAGGAGATCAAGCAAGGAATATGGCAGCAGAGCCCACATATTCCCCAGATGATCCGGGAAGTTCTCAGAAAGAGGAAGGAATTCGTTTAATTGCTGCTCTGTAGCGCCACCCTGATGGTGGCCACAAAAGGTATTACAGCCCATACAGACCAGGTGAACTGGGAAGAAAATGTAAAGGAAGTCAGACCTAATGTAAAGGAAGTCAGACAGGTACACTGTCATCAAAGTGTACCTACCTCCTGCTCTTTCTTCAGCGCTTCCATGGCTTCCCGGAACCTTCTCTCTTTCGCCTCCATTTCAGCAATGGTGGCTTGGTTCTGTTCTTCGTACGCCATTGCGACCACAGCCAAGATCAAGTTGACAAGATAAAATGAACCCAGAAAGATGACCAGCATGAAAAAGATCATGTAGATCTTGCCAGCAGATCTCAAGGTCTGCATTGAGAAAAAAAAATTTTAATTTTGAGGTTATTCATGTGCAATCCTAACCAATTTAGATCAGCACCACTCACCCATCCCGTGGTCACGTGGAGAGACTGGTGCACAGAAGTTGCACAGAATAAAAGCATTTTGTAACACTCCAAGCCAGCACTAAACTTGTGCTGGGTCTAACCAGGGGTTAAGATTGTGCTCTCATTTATTAGAACTGTAACATATTCCTTACCCCAGTCCTAGCACAAGTCCCCAGTCCTTACCCCAGGAATATGGACTGTAACATATTCCTTACCCCAGTCCTAGCCCCAGTCCCCAGTCCTTACCCCAGGAATATGGACTGTAACATATTCCTTACCCCAGTCCTAGCCCCAGTCCCCAGTCCTTACCCCAGGAATATGGATTCTAACATATTCCTTACCCCAGTCCTAACTATTCTAACATATTCCTTACCCCGAGTCCCCAGTCCTTACCCCAGGAATATGGACTGTAACATATTCCTTACCCCAGTCACATCATCAGACTGGTGAAGCTGGTGCGGGCTGCACCAAGTGACATGCTTTGTAGAGGTGACATGCCGGAGTTTGACATTCCTCCAGCCTGCCCCGGGCGTCAGCGCACTCATTTGAGGCTGCTCAGAGGCAGAACAGCAGCCAGAAGCTGCCACTCTGTCTTGGAGCTGGCCCAAACGGTCACTGAGGTGCACTGTGCAGAGATGCACTGTGCATGTCCAAGAGGTGACGTGCAGACTTCCGCACTGGGTGACACGCAGAGTTGCATTGCCACTGCCTTACCCCATGTATAATATGCCATTGATGGATGTATATTTGCAAAGCCCAAATCTACCAAATGTTCTGACTGGTATGGGCTGAACGCAACTCATTCGACTGCAGCAATAACTGGAGGGCAATTTTACGATGATGTGTCCAGATTTTTCCACCAGTATGTGCAAAAGGTTCCCGCTATTTAAATGAAATTCTTTCAGTTTTGGAGGAACTTTTCCCCTACATTACAAAAGCCAGCTATGAAGAGATCACAAATTTGGATTTCTCATGTCAATAAGTTAAATTTCTACCTGTTGATAGAGCCGTTCCCAGCAATCCTGAGTCATGAGACGGAACAGAGAGAGAAACGCCCAGCCGAAAGTGTCAAAGCTCGTGAAGCCGTGGTCGGGGTTTCCACCAGCCCTCAGACACCTATATCCCTTTGGACAAGTACTGCAAGAACAAAAATGTCAAGAAGTAAAGGTGAATGATGATAGATTTACTCTCTGTTCAATTCAGAACTGGATCAGCAACTGGAGAACACTCCAATAAATACTGTTAGTTGAAGAGGTCTAAATTGTTGGCTGAACCTCATTGTATCACCTAATCATTTTCGACACAACATTTCATCTATTTCTCTCCAAGTTCCCTGCAGCTTTAAAAATCACATTTTTGGAGGTGTTTGCTTAGCTCTCCCTGGGCTGCAGTTAGCATTTTGGGCTTGGGCAAAAACAATCCACTAAAAAAGAATACACTCTGCACATGGGCAGAATCTCTTTTGATATTCCAAGCTATAGAAAAACTCAGGAAATGATAAATGATATTGGAGATGCAGTATAGCTTCGCTTTACAATAAAATATTTGTTTCCAGCAATTATACATGGGCAGCCCAATCATATGCTGTGTTTTGTGCCAGGACTCCCACAGCGCTGAAATGGTTGCTCCTCAGGAGATGGGGCTTTCATCCCCTTTCCCCAATTAAGGGAAGGAGTCCTGCGATGGGGCTACTCTGATATTGGAGTGACCCCCACACTTGGTGGTCCAGATGACCACCATTAGCAGTGGAGCATTGGCACTGAACCAGTACTAGTGCAGCACTGACTGGTTCTGGGCTTGCTCTGGTGTTGGACCAGAGTTGGCAGGGTTGGCAAACCATGAGGACAAGGTCTTGGATTCCTCTCAGCCTGGACAATGGCACATTTGCCTACTCACAAGTAAAGCTGTAATATTGGGCACTTTCCCATAGATCTCAATGCATATTTTTTAATTTTTAGTTTTTTGGCCATAACATTGGATAGAAAGGAGATATTTCAAAACCAATTTTGCATTGGATTCTGCTCATTGATACGAATCCAGTGACATATGACATGATGGGATACTTCACACCATTACAATGTTCCAAAATGAAGCCAAGATGGAGAATTCTGTGCACAGGTGCCGCCGTTGTTGAACTCTCTACATACGTCTAGTCCCGTTTTATTATTTTACAGTGTTTTGTGCTTAGGCAACACATGGAATTATTTCTTCAAAGGTCAGATGAAAATATCACGGTGGGCAAGTCTTCCAGGGAAGCTTCTTTATCATTATAGATCTCACTGGGGGAAAATTCACATACCTCATAGTTTTGAATCCCAGTATTTCTTTTACCCAGTGTATTTTTTTCTGGGGGGAAAAAGTGTCGGTACTCACCACAAGTCATCCCCATATGATTAAATCCCTTCCTTTTGTTTATATTGCACATCTCTTTCATCGTTTGTGCAACCCTAGGGAGTGGGAATTTGCTTGTCAAGATATCAACATCTGCTTATTTACAAGGACTGGCAATACCAGCATATTCCATTAGTGTAAAGCATCTTACTACAGGAACATCCATGGGACACCACACAATTAATCACAATAAAAATTACAGTGCTATTGATTAAGGACAGTTAACTGCATCAATCTACTCGTCCATCCATCAGGCCACAATCAGCATCATGCGCTGGCACCAGGATAAGAGACTTAAAAGGCTTTTTTGTCAAATCAACAAGAGATTGGACATCCCTAATATTAATGATGATGGAGCAAACACAATTAGTCAAGACGGCTTTTTAAATGGATTAGACAAACGTATGGAAGATACGGTCTATCAACAGCTATTATCCATGTCAGCTACCATGGAACCACCGTGTTGCGAGGAAGGGTACCTCTGAATGCCAGAGGCTGGGGACAAGCCACAGGAGAGGCCTCCATGTCCTATGAGCTGGCCAGCCACTGTTGGCAACAAAAAACCATGCTGCCAACATTGCTGTGCATCAAATGCAATGCTTCTTCTTATATTTTTATACCATTTGAACTGCAAAGACACTCATGCTATTGTGATCACTTCTGGTTTTGCCTTTCCAAAATTGTGAGTGGTTGCAATTTCAAGGGTCACCACAGCATGCAGAATGTTGCGCAGGCAAATCCCGAATCCCTGGGCATCTGCTGCAGCTGGTGATATGTCCTTGCAAGCTCAATGATGCGATCCAGGCAATTGCGTTGCTGCCTTTCCCGCACCCTGCCCTTTTAGGGACAGAGGTCAGAACCCTCAGGCTGGGGTGTCACGATGCCCCAGTTTGAGAATCCCTCCTCTAGTCTTTAATCTGGGCAAGTGGCATGCGGCATAGTGGGTTTTAATTAATTAAAGTAAAATTAAGTATAACCAAAATTTAAAAACCAAGAATTACGTAAGAAATAAGTTAAATAAGTTAAGTAAAAACAAAGTAAAATTAAGATGGAAACCAAAACCAGCAAGAACACAGACTCACACAAGACATCACAATACCATCAGATAAAGAAACCATAACCAGTGGTTAACTAGTGCCTTCTTATAACCTGACAACAAAATACTCTCCAGTGAAGGAAGGCTATATCCCTCAATAAATTATGGGTGGCTTCTCACATTGCAAAAGACCTTAGAAGGTCTATTTACTATTAGGCACACATATTAGGCTACACTCCTATACACACTTTCCTGAGAGTAAGCCCCACTGAACACAATGGAACTTACTTCTGAGTAGACATGCATAGGATTGTGCTGTTAGGCTCTGTTCTGCCGTATGTGGGACTACAGTGTGCAGGTGTCCTCCACAGGTTCTTCCCCCCACCTGTGGAAGTCAAGGTAGGCAAAGAACAGAAGAAAGAGGAGATGTCATAGGTTGCTGGAAGACATGGGTCACAAGTTAGGGCTCCCAGAAGTCAGGCTTCGGTATTGATTAAGCACAGTTTAATTAAACTGCTTGAGTCCTGCCATCTGCCTCATAAACCCTACTCACTGGTCTTCCAGTGGCCACAAAGTTTGGTTGGTGGAAACTAGAGACATGTTCTTCTCTGTGATCACACCATGTCTTGGATCTTCTTCTCGATTTTGGCCTACTACAATAGCCACCATGGCTGCTTTTAGGAAGAGGCTACAATCCTATCCATAATTTCCTAGGAGCAGACTCCATTGAGCACAATGCTTCCAAGTCTGCAATCCTAAAGACACTTTCCTGGGAGTAAGACCCATTGAACACAATGGGCTTACTTTTGAGTAGACATGGTTAGGCTTGTGCTCTGAGTCTATAGTTTGGGCTGACTTATTTTACTGCACCAGGCTTTTATATGATATAGGCTGCAATCCTAAACACACTTCCTTGGGAGAATAAGACCCACTGAACACAATGGGGCTTACTTCTGAGAAGACCTGGATAGGATTGCACCTTCATTGTTGTCTTAACAATGCTTTTATGCTACTGTTATATTTATTTTAAAGTGTCTTTTAAATATATCATAGATACAGGTGTCATCCACTTTCTGACAGTTCATTTTCTGATTGTTTCACTTTTTCAGCGTCTTTCAACTATGCCCAGGACTCATTCATTCAACACATGCTTGCTCTAAAGGCAGAAAATTGTCTTCCCTTATGTTGATTTGCATGTGACAAGGTGATCAAATGGTTTTGGCATTTCCTTCAGTAAATAACAATCATTCAAAAACATAAGATATTCATTAATTATGCATGCTTTAGTTACTTTTTTCTGTAATTTGTTGTATATTTTGGCTATGTGTAAATAAATATGTGTTATTTAGGACTTTTTGTGCCCATTTTGCATTGCAAGCTGAAAAAGAGTGTCTTCCCCTTTTCACTTTTGAATGCTGTACCAGTCCCTTACCCGTCCAATAAGTGGGCTATGCCTGTCTATTGTTTCAACCCTGTGTGCTGCTCTGGGATATTCTTATACTTGAAAGACAGGATATAAATCATTTAAATAAATTGGTTGGCCCTTAAATAAATAAAGGTTAGCCTTCTGCATCCATGGGAGTTATTCCTGGGATCCCCACAGATGCCAAAAACTATGGATAATCTGTAGTTCTGCCTGGAAATACAGATCTCACAATCTGCACCCTGCACGGATCATTCAAATGAAGGTCAACACTCTATACATGCCAACTGCAGGCAGAGACAGATCAGGCTGTCGGCAAACTCTACCCTGTTACCCTACTTGCCAAGCTTTGGCTGCAATCCTAAAGACACTTTCCTGGTAAGATCCATTGAACACAATGGAGCTTACTTTTGAGTAGACATGTTAGGATTGTGCTCTCAGACTTTTGCCCACCTTAAGCTTCTCTTCATTGGATCCACCAACAGTACGTTTCACATCAAAAGCTGGTAATGTCCACTCTAAAACTGACAAGCAGTCAGGGGAGGCAGAGCCTCACTAGAGCCAACAATTTAAAAAAATATCCAATGATTCAACAAATAAGAGGAAAAAGTTCCTTGTATTTCCACTTTACTCCTTCTATTCTCTTACAAAATAATAGCACAAGCCTAACCATATCTACTCAGAAGCCCCACTGTCTTCAATTGGTATTACTCCCAAGAAACCATGTTTAGGATTGCAGCCTAAGGTTGTAATCCTAAAGACACTTTCCTGAGAGTAAGACCCACTGAACACAATGGAACCTGCTTTTGAGTAGGCATGGTTAGGACTGCGCTGTAAGTGAGCTAAGCTGCACATGCACGCACACACACACCCCACTGTAATACACAGGGAAGCAAAGCAGCCAGCAGTTGATTAATTATAATCATGGCCACCTTCCCATGAATAAAAACTGGCATCTTGATTGCATCAGCAATCTCTAGGGAGGCAGCAGGCAGAGCTGCCTCAGCAGATTAGGATGTAATAGTGGTAGGCTAAAAAAAAGCAGGGTGCCTGCATCAGTAAACTCTGAGGAAGTAGCAAGAAAAACTGACTCAGATCCATGAAAAAGCCATACAAGACAGAGAACCTGTGCAATGGATTGGATCCTCTTAAGCACCAGGTGAGGCAGCTTTTTGGTTGCCTCAGGGGATATCACTAAGTTCCCCTTAGCTCAGACTGGGGAAGGAGATGCATGTTTTTTATTTCTGGAGTTGGGGGAAATTGTGTGGGTGTTTCTCAAGGGAGGGAGATTAAGGGGAAGAGGCAGACAGTGAGGAAGAGGAAGAGAGTGAGCGTGTATTCATGTGCCTGCGCCACCTTGGCCTAGACCTTGCCCACATGTCACTGCACCCAAATACGAAATTCTGTCTTTTGCAGCATGCCTCATGTTGCCGGACGAGATTTGCAGCCAGATATCTTGTGTTTTGAAGGCACATCATTTTTTTTTAAATGCTGCTTTTGCAAAAGGGCTAATGAGTGGCAGAAAGGTTTTTATGCACTTTTAGGGATTTTCTAATGAAACATCACAGTAGGAACAACTGCAGCAGAAATAGTTCCCTAAAGAGGTTTTAAAAATAGCGTTGAGATTCACTGGAGAACTATCTAAGACCTCATTCTCCTTCTAAATTACCTGTATTTATAGACCGGAGTGAAACAATACAATCACTACCCAACAATGCAGGATAGATCATCCTATAGAGCCAAAAATGTGTCTTCCGTCTGTACATGAAAATGAAGATCCAAGAGAGGATTGAGGTAATTGAGGTTTCTGCAGCAACAATCAGCAGGAGGGATCTTCAAGTTGCCCCAGTGACTTACTATCTCCTTGGTGTTGGGAAGGAGGGCAGCTTTTGCAGCAACAGCATCTCATTGTAGTACTTGGCAAGTGCCTTCGGAGCAACAATATCAACTATTCTGCCCAGTTCCCTTTTTTCTGCACATGGTTTCCTCAACCAAACACCCAACACCCAAGTTTTGTCTATCATTGTATATCCAGAGGGGGGATCCATCTATTTTAGTTTCACCTGTCACTCAGCTGGACTGCTGAAATACTGTTGCTCTTCACTATTTGTCTGTCTGTCTGTCTGTCTGTCTGTCTGTCTGTCTCTATCTATCTATCTATCTATCTATCTATCTATCTATCTATCTATCTATCTATCTATCTATCTATCTATCTGTCCCAGTGGTGGGCTTCAGGGGGCTCTCACGGGTTCTACAGAACCCTTTGCTAATGAGTTCCTGGTTCTGAGAACTGGTTACTAATGGGACATAGAACCTGTTGTTAATTTCTTTGAATCCCACCACTGCTATCATCTATCCATGGTTGCCATATGTCCCGGAAAACTGGAACTGTCCCAGTTTTCAGGGATTGCATTCACATACTGGATTGCATGTCACATATGTGACAGGGGGTCCTATCTCGGTTTTGTGGAAGAGAATTAAGGCAACCATCTGTCTATCCATCTATCCATCCATCTATCCATCTAGCTATCCACTATAGTATTTATATACTGCTGAGGTGAGCACCTGGGTAAAGAAAAGCTGATATGCTTGTCCCTTTCACATGCCTTTTTAATAAGCGGAGGATCTCATTTGATTAAAAATGATGTTTTAAATTGAATTTTAAATTTTTTAAAATTTAAAATCAGTTTTCCACAAAAGGTTCACATGTGTGCAACAGGAATTTGGAGAATCCAGAAAAAATTCCTGACGGTGAGGGCGGTTCGGCAGTGGAACAGATTGCCAAGGGAGGTGGTGGACTCTCCCCCACTGGGGATCTTCAAGCAGAGGCTCAACAAGCACCTGTCAGGGATGCTCTAGGAGGATTTCCTGCTGCAGGCAGGGGGTTGGACTAGATGACCTACTAGGTCCCTTCCAACTCTAGGATTCTATGATTCTAAATGACAATTGCTGAAAATTCTCCCAGGTTCTGCAGCTCTGTTTCTAGAACTGTCTGTAGAACCCTCTTTCTCCATCAGCTTAGCAAGATGGATATGCTACAACCATTCCCCCTTACATACTAGTTTTTCATAGAACAAAGACCTTTCTACATAAAAGCCTTGACCTGTGTGTAAGGAGGTCCAATTCTTTTGGCCAACATTCCGTGTCAATCAAGCAGGCTGAGGAGAGGGAACTGTCAACATTCCAACTGTCAACATTCCAGTTACCATTGAAATTATGGAAAGATAAGATTCCTGAAAGGGGAATGGTTTTTACTGATGAACGTTGTTATAATTTACACCTGCAAGCGAAAGCTGTGGGCTGTTACTAGTTTTCTAATAAGGAGGAGCTTTCAAATCACAAGCTGAACATGAGTCAGCAGTGTGATGTGTCTGCAAAGAAGGCAAATGCCATTTTAGGCTGCATTAAGAGGACTGGAGCTTCCAAGTCATGAGAAGTTCTAGTTCTTCTTTACTCTGCATTGGTGAGACCTCATCTTGAGTACTGTGTTCAGTTCACTTGAACAGGCTGTCCAGACGTCCGGAATCCCCCGGACGCGTCCTCCAAACGGCAGTGGTCCGGCTAATTAGGAATCCCCCCTGCTGTGTCCGGGGAAAGCGGAGCCCAGTTGTGCATGCACCTCTGTGCACTCGCACCTCTGTGCTTTAATTGGAGCACAGCCAGAAACTGGAAGCTCCTCCCCTGCCTCCCCTCCTGGCTGGCCAGAAGAGGTTGTGCGCGCAGCAGAGCGGCGGCAGCCTTGTGTTCAGTGTTGCCACTCTGCCTGCTGCCATCAGCACCCGCCCAGCCCTCCAGCAGCTTCCTGGTGCTTGCCTGTCTGCCTGCCCGAGTCCCGCAGCAGAGACTCGCAGAGTCAGGCAGATGACTGTGCTCCTCCCCCCTCCTCCAGCCCCAGTAGTATCGGGGCTCCTTCCCCACTCCAGAAGCCTCACAGCCCGCCTGTCGACTGCAGCGACTGGACGCCCCACAAGGCAGAGCCCCAAACCAGCCACAGTCATGCGGAGGAAGGGTAACTATGACAGAGGCAGGTGGCTGGGCTCCTTTTCTACCTCCCCCAACATCAGTGGAGCCTCCGGTTGCTGCAGGGGCCGTGCTGTGAAGCCAGTCCAGGGATCTGCATGCAGAGAAGGGAGCCCTGCAGAAGAGCCTCTTCCCTGGAAAGAGTGTCTGGAGCTTCCCTGAGTTCCCCCCAAGTCATCCCCTGAGGAGAGAGGATGATGCAGGGAGAGAGAGCAGGGACTGGCTCAGCTCTGACTGACTCCTCCAGGCTTCCCCTCCTGAAGCCCCCACTCTTTGCAGCCCCTTTTCCTCCCCTTCCTGCCCTACCTCTTTCTGAGCCTGGGTCAGACAGTCCAACCCTAAGCAGGTCTACTCAGACACAAGTCCCACTGCATTCAATGGGGCTTACTCACAGGAAAGTGTGCACTGCAGCTGCACCTCCTCTCACCTTGCTCAGGGAAGGAGCCCCCAACACCACTGGGGCTGGAGAAGGGGGGAAAGGAGCCCAGCCACCTGCCCCACTGAAATCACTGAGGAGAAGCAGGACATTCTTCCAGTGGCATAGCCAGAGGGGGGAGCACAGGCAGTCTTGGGAGCCTCAACTTTCTTTCCAGGCAGGGCTCCCCCTCTGGCTATGCCACTCGAAGAACGTCCTGCTTCTCCTCCTCAGTGCTTTCAGGGGGACAGGTGGTGGGGGACAGGTAGCTGGGCTCCTCTCCCCCTCCTCCAGCCCCAGTGATGTTGGGGGAGCCCTGCCTATTCAGTGAGTAACCCCTAATACCCTCCCTGGCCTGCCTGGATCCCCCTCTTTCCCTCCACCCCACAGAAACCCTTAATAACCTCCCTGGCATGCCTGGAATCCCCCTCATTCCCCCACCTCACAGAAATCCCAAATACCCTCCCCGGCATGCCTGGCATCCCCCCTCTTTATTCTCACCCCACAGAAACCCCCCACCAGCCCTGTCATTACCCACCAACCCCCAGAAATCCCCACTAGAACTGCCTGTACTCAATACCCTCCAGAAAACCCCCATCAGTATTTTTCGCTTATTTTAACATGTCCTACATTTTTGACTTGTGGGGTAGGAATTCTGGCCTTGGGGTTCAGGAATTTTGGGTTTGGCATCCTGCACTTGAAGAAAGATGCTGCCAAACTGGAGCAAGTCCAGAGGAGAGCGGCAAGAATGATCAGTGGGATGGAAGGGAAGCCCTTCGAGGAAAGGTTGGGGGAATTTGGGATGTTCAGCCTGGAGAAGAGGAGGCTGAGAGGAGACATAATTGCTGTCTTCAGATACCTGAAGGGTTGTTATATGGAGGAAGGGGCTCATTTGTTCATAGCTGCTTCTTGAAGCAGGACTAGAACCAATGGGTACAAACTGCAAGAGAGGAGATTCCAGTTGGATATCCGGAAAAAATTCCTGACGATGAGAGCGGTTCGGCAGTGGAACAGATTGCCAAGGGAGGTGGTGGACTCTCCCTCACTGGGGATCAAGCAGAGGCTTGATGAGCACCTGTCGGGGATGCTCTAGGAGGATTTCCTGCTGCAGGCGGGGGGGTTGGACTAGATGACCTACTGGGTCTCTTCCAACTCTAGGATTCCAGGATTCTAGGATTGTCCCATAGGCAGTCTAGAAACCATTTTATTCCATGATCTGTCCTTGGTCCCAAGGATAATGGCCAAACTCCATTGCAAAACAGCATGTAACAGCTTGAGAATTACTGTGATGTCACTGCTGTATATTCCAAAGAACTTTAAAAACACCACCCTCTTCTTCTGTCTCCCGAGGAAGAACACTCGAATTAATCATCAATGAATTTTTGCCTTGCATTTCTGATGCCTCCCTTCTGTTTTTCACTTTTCTTTTCTTTTCTTTTTTTAAAAAGCAGTAATCCACAACACTGAACACATTATCAAGTTTCCAGGAGGAAAAAAAAAATTAAATAGCTTGAAAAAGAACTTGTAATAAGACTCGTCGCTTAGCTTTGAACTAGTGAGAAACCGCATTCTCCCCCACTGTTAGGAAAATGGTATTATCATGCCTAAAAGTTTTGCTGTCAGAAAATTCCCGTTCTCATCATTGCCTTGGTTATGTACAAGAATTACGACTGCAACATTAAACTGGCTCAGAAGACAGTTGACTCCACTAAAATCAATAGGAGAGGCAAATTTTAACATGGGAAACTAACCCCAAATCCAGAGTAACTACGGGAGCACGTAAGAGACTTTAAGTGCACCTGTAGCTACTGCACCACCTAGTGAAAACCTATGGGAAATTCATATAGGAATCCAGAGTAAGTTGTTCTTACACCGGAGCAAGGACTCCCCGTAGTTACTCTGGATTTTGCCCTAAGAGTTTGGAGCATGTTTAGAGTATTTGCAAGGTTACTTTGGATCTTGTATGTTACTTAGTAGGGAATGAAATGTGGGGACGAACTGCATTATTTATGCCACCTATGAAGAAAGCTTCTAACGCTGCAATCCTAAAGACACTTTCCTGGGAGTAAGACATATTGAGCACAATGGGGCTTACTTTTGAGTAGACATGGCTAGGATTGTGCTCTATAGTTTATTTCTTCTGTGGGCCTTGACTAATGTGACACATTGCCAATGTGCTGTGGAATCCCATCATCCCATCACATCTCATGCCCATGTGTTGTGGAATCCCCATCAGTGAATCCCAGATGCCAGCTCCTGCTCTCACAGCCACAGCATTCCAAACAGCCACCTTATATTTGCTCCGAAGGCAAATGTATATTTTGCCTTATATTTGCCTTTGAAGGACCACAAGTATTGGTTTTGCATGGAACAAAAGAAAGGATGCACTCAGGAACGTCTGTAGTAGGGAAACAAACTAGTTTGTTCCCCCAGTAGCTCCAGTGTTCCCAAGCTGGAGAATCAAGAAGTCTTAGAATTAACGTCATTCCATGCTATTGTCTGTTGAATATATGACAAGTGTATCAAAAGTGGCACACTGCAATGTTTTTGGGTGACACACCAACATTTACCAGCAACTGAGTTTGTTTTAATTGTATTTCATTTTTGTAATTATTTGACGTTTCTTTATAAAATACAAAGCACCACATGTGATTGGACTATATTTTTAGAATGTGGGAATATGTAAAGAACTGCTCTTATTTGTGTGAGATTTACCCAAATCCAGAGTAACTACAGGAGCACATAAGAGACATTACGTGCACACATAGTTACTGTACCTCCTAGGGAAAACCTATGGGAAATTCATATAGGAATCCGGAGTAAATTGTTCTTACACCGGAGCAAGGACTCCCCGTAGTTACTCTGGATTATATGTGTTTGTGTGTGTTTCCCTGCCACCCTAAACAATTTGCCAACCCTGGTCTAGGATGTGACACATCACTGAATTAAGAGGTGATATTCAAAAAAAATAAAAAATAAAAAATTCAGTATTAACAACAGAAGCCACTGTTATAGTTAAAAGGAAGCCTAAAAACAATAAATAGATGATGTTGATTAAAATAATACTCACCCGGCATCTGAGCCATTGCCACACAGTAAGTAATCCATGGTGCCCTCTTTTATGAAGTAGTTATCTGCAACACAAATATAGCTGTTGTCAATTTCCAGCATTTTTCCATCATAAAAGAGATACATGTTGGGCCTCGATATCCACAGAGGATCTGTTCTTGGAACCCCTGCTGATACTGAATTTCATGGATACTCAAATCATTGAGTTTTTCCCCAGTAACCTCTCCAAAGAGGACCAAGGGTGCAATCCTAACCAAGCCAGCCTACGTCATCAGTCTTCCCATTCCTGTGGCGATGTAGGGAGGCAAGTGCATATCTGTGCCCTAGCTTAACCTTCTCTAGGAGTGGCACAGAAGTGTCTTACGGCACTTTTGTGACACCCCCAGGTCAGCACAGGACTTAGACTGGGGCTTAGGCCAGCCTAACTGAAAGTTGGGATTGCAGCCCAAAGCTATCCCCTCTGGAGGGCTTTCTGAAAAAAAAAACTATCTGTGAAATTTAGTATAAACAGGGGGTCCAAGAACATCCAGCAGGATAAAGATAGAAAATCTGACAATCACTCCGTCCCACTGATTTGATAAAGCTGTGGAAGACTCAGGCTGCAATCCTAATCCCCAGTCAGGCCAACATAAATCCTATAACAAGTCCTCTGCTGGCTTAGGAGTGTCTCAAAAGTGCCATAAGGCACGTCTGCACCACTCCTGGGAGAGTTAGGCCAGTGCACACACATGCACCGGCCTTTCCACACCACCATAGGAACATGGAGCAGGTGAGTTGTGCCATCCTAACGTGGTTAGGATTGTGCCATCAAACTAACAATCCCAAGCAGCATCTTATTTTCAAACTTTATTTTAAAACTTATTTTATTTTAAAACTAACAAGCCCAAGCAGCATCTTATTTTCAGTTTTGCTGATTTGTCCTAACATCTATGAAGAGCAGCTATTTCCTGAAGTTATTTCCTGAAGTCTCCCCCCCCCCACCCCAACCATCCATTCCCCCCTCACCCAAGAGTGTGTGATGGTGTTGAGTGGAGCTGAGCTGTCTCTGAATGTGACAAGGCGCCTATAAAGCGAAACAGCATGACTGTGGCAGGAAGGAATGTTCAACCAGCAGCTTCATAGAAGATATGGGGTAGATAAAAGATAAGGGGACTGCACTGCTTCTATGGTAGGGCTTTATGGGGGGATCATTCTGAGTGACACAAAGGAAGAGACTGGTTCGCTGACTTATGTACCCTTGAACCAGCAATTTTTCATCCATTGTGCCGCAAGAGGTTTGCAGATGTGCCGCATCAGTTTGGAGCACAGTGGTGGAAAATCACTGAAAATCTCTTCCGAGTTTTGTTTCTAGAGTAGTAACAAAGTGTCTGTCGACCTTCCTCTACTGGAAATTGTTTACTTCAGACAATTAATTAAAACAGACAGTTGTCCAACAGGGCAGGTCAGTCCACAAGCCGTGGGGCAGATCTGGCACAAGTGCTCACCCCTTTCCATGTGAGTGACACAAAGAGTTCCACAGGGAAACTGAAAATCTCCTGTTCAGATCTCCCTCGAACGGCATGCCGGCCAACCACTTTCTATGTTGTGTTGCATCATCAAGCTGAGCGTCTGGAGTTCTAGGAGGTGCGCCACAGTTTGGAGGTGCGCAGTTTGGTAGATTCCCAAATTATGAGCCATGGTTCCGCAAAGAGGCATGGTTCCGCAAAGGGGAGCAATGGGATTCCTTGCCAAAACCACCATCCACTACAATGGATAGGATTGTAGACCTTATGGGGATCCGTGGCAAAGTCTGAGACTGCTGGAAAGCTGGGGGAAAGGGTGGCTACCTGTCAGCTGAAAAATTCATCAGAACATCCCAGCCCTCACAATGCAGGAATCGTACCCCCATTATTCCTACCTAAGGGTGAAATCCAGAGTAACTACAAGGAGTCCTTGTTCCGGAGTAAGAACAGTTTACTCTGGATTGCAATATGAATTTCCCATAGGTTTTCACTAGGTGGTGCAGTAACTACAGGTGCATGTAATATCTCTTATGTGCTCCCGTTGTTACTCTGGATTGTGCCCCAAGAGTGTAGTGGAAAAAATATGGGGCAGCATTTTAGAGCCACAGTGCTGAGGCCTAAAATGTATGTATTCATACATGCCTTCCGAGCTCCCACCCCTCTAATATATCTCCTCTTTTAATCTTTATGTAGGCCAAAAGCTTCTGATTTTACAACATCTGATTTTTAGTAATGCCACTGCTTCTGTTGGTATTATTGTTATAATTTGATTGTGCTGTTTCAATCCTTTTGTAGGGTTGGCATATGTTCCCCGCCCCCCCCCCCCAAAAAAAACAAGGACAATCCTGGTTTTGCAGGATTGTGTTCATATACTAGCAAATGGGACAGAGGATCCTGTCCTGATTACGTGGAAGAAATTTTGGCAACCCTATTCTTTTGTGATGGTGCTGTTTTTACGGTGTTTTCAATTGTCTTTTTTAATAACTATTTAAAACTGAACTTGTGTTGCTTTTATGTGAGCTGCCTTGAATCCCCAGGAGAAAGGCGGGATATAAACAAACAAACAAACAAACAAACAAACCCAAGAATGAAAATGTACAAAAATGCTTCCATTTTGCTCTCATCTCCAGGAATGGGTCTCAAGGGGAGGGTTAGGGCGCCGTTGCATGGTGCATGCATTGCACCCTCTCTAGCATTATGTTCCAGGAAGTAAAAACAGAGGGACTATTAACAGTAAATAGGAAGAGTTGGCACGTACTATATGAATTTCACAGGGGCTGCAATCCTAAAGACACTTTCCTGGGAGTAAGATCTATTGGACACAATGGGGCTTATTTTTGAGTAGACATGGTTAGGATTGTGTTCTAAGAAATCAGAACTGGTCGACTGGGAGCATTTCAGCTGATCAGGGATATTTTCTAATAGTTGCAGGCTATAGTAGAAGGGAAGCCATGTAGATCCCCAAGGAGACGATTCTGGACTCCCCTGTCCTACTTCTGGCCTTCAGAAGCCCTCCTACCTTTCCAGAAAGATTATCAGAAGCAGATTCCCCCCCCCCCCCCCCAGATCAAGAGACAGTCATTCCCTCTGGCAGGTAACTAAACCTGGTCTCAGATAGAGGTAAGGCATCTTTTCCACCACGACAGTAATTGGAGCCCAAAGCCAGGCTTTCAGACTAGGAGAGAACTTTAGTCAGAGCATTTTGACAGCCTCATGCAAGGCAGCAACACTAGAAAGGGAATTACGGAGGTGAGACCGGTTGGCCTTTGTGATGGCGACAAACTCATACCGCAAATTGGTCACAAACACAACTTCTTAGAGGCCATCAACAGAGCATTTTCCTCGGCAGAATCTGTCTTCCTTGTTACATGAATGCACTGAAAAAAACCTGTGGAAAATTATTCTGTTTCATCTTAACCCCAGATCTCTATGTGGGGCTAACATTTCAAAACTAAAGATTTCTGAGAGAGTGAGCGCTGGGAACAACCACCTATTTACTCAAATCTAATGTGCATCAAATCTAACAGTTTATTATGATGTAATTAAAAATGTAGTATATACCCATATACTGTATATGGTATATGTATATGGGCTGTGGGTGGTACAAGCGGTTAAGACACCATGCCTGTTAACCAGCAGGCCAGGGTTCGAGACCCAGGTCAGCCCCACAAGACAGGGTGAGCTCCTGTCCTTAGCCCAGCTCTGCGATGGCAGCTGGATCCAATTTATTGGCTCTGCCTTTCCATTGGACTAATTCAGTGGCGTGGAGAGGGGGGATTTGCTGTTTGGGGAACAGCCTATCCTCCATAACAATCCAACCCAGGCTTTTGTGCTTCGCATGCAGCGTATGCAGCGCTGAGCACAATATCATAGTCTTTCAAGACTGACAGAGGCCTCCTTTTTATATACCCATTGTTGTATGAAGTAGTGAAATTAGTTAAAAAATGATAGCATAACCTCATTGTCATATTATTATTGTCATATGCAGTGAAATTAAATTTCAAACCTGCTTTGCAGCTGTGTTACAATTGCCAGTATACATTTTCTTAACTCAAGCCTTTTAAAATCAGAGTGCTCATTAGATTCAATGGCGCATTAGATTCGAGTAAATATGGGTATTTCCAGGAGACACTCTTTGAATGTTTTATGAAAATTGTCTACATTTTCCACATTACTAGTGTTGTGTAGGACAGAAATTCTCAAACAAGTGTTGTGTAGGGCCCTGACCTCTACACCTTTAATAGGAAGGGAGAGGTATCAATGAGATCCCCTAGATTGCGATCACTTTGAGGGGGGTCAGGGGCTTGCTGTCACACACTAGATACTGCAGCAATCTCCAAAGTGTGGAGGGAGCCCTGATCCAGCCTGAGCAAGGCTTCCCAAAGTGTGGAGACATTCAAAATTTGCGATTACAAATCAGAAGTGGATTACGATCACAATTTTGAGTGTCTGCACATGTTGGGGAGCCCTGCAGAGGCCACCCCCTCTCCCCCAGAAGGACTTCCAGAAGGACTGGAGAGTTTAAGGATTCTCCCTGAGAGTAAACTTCCTGAGAGTTTAAGGACTGCTGGCTCCGCAAAAGGGAATCTGTTTCTGCATATAAGAACATAAGAAGAACCCTGCTGGATCAAGCCGAAGGCCCATTTAGTGCAACCTCCTGTATCTCACAGGGCCTCACCAGATGCTCAGGGAGCATTAAACACAGTGACCAAATTTTAATGCATGAAACCTGTTAAACACACTGTCTGTCCCTTGCCAGTCTGCCATCCATGGCCAATTCAGATGACCAAAAACATTCCTTCCCAGCCCTCATGATGTGCACTCAGCTAATGTCAGTCTGTTCATACCCATCACGGCTTGTAACCAGTGATGGACTTTTCCTCCAAAACCAGTTCAATCCCCTTTTAAAAGCATCTAGGCCAGATGCCATCATCACATCCTGCAGCGAGAAGCTGCACAGACTAATTACATGCTAGGTAAAAAAAATTCCTTTGACTTTTCTTAAAGGAATGCCAGGGGAGTAAAGATTATATTGGGTCATGGGGGTCAAGCATGTGGCACCATCAAAGAGTGTGTGCCATGGAAAGCCCACATAATTTAAATCCACCTCCTAGGGAAAAAATATTGGCATTTTCCAAATTTGTCTAGCCTATTGATCTGCTTTCCTTTCCCTCACAAGCAGACAGCATTTTTGCTTATCGCCATTTAACCCTCATAAATCTAGGCTGACTCATAGCTCTTTAAATTGCACTTTATTACTAAGTGTACCCTTAATATCTCCATCAAGACATATTTTCCAGTACCAGGTTGGCAGGCCTGAAATCTTAAGCTCCTTTCCTAGAAACCATAATGCACACCCACACACAAAAAATCCCATATATAGTCTCGTTCTGATCAGCAAAGAGTTCTTCAAGTATTGTGTATTTGCCAAAAATAATTATCAATATATATAATTCATCAGTTTCATATCCCCTGTGGGTGGATATGTTCTGGCTGGTTCAGAAAACGGGGCACTGGAAGCCCAAAGTTGGAAACAGTCTGACAGTCACCTGAATTCTGAATTCAGAATTCAGGTCCCAAAATAGAATATTCCTAACCCCTAGGTTATATATGCTCCAGTTGTTCTCATGTGTATATCAAGGAAAATATCTGGGTGTGCAACCATTTTATTACACACACACTTGCCAGCGCAAGTCCCTTGCTCCGGTCAGTCCCAAACATACTATCAAGTACCTTGTGTTATCCTGGTTGCAAGTCATGGTGGCACATAAATGTGCACCAGCCTACTGAGACTATATCCAGCCCCCATGGCAGCATAACTCAGGACTACTATGCCAGCCGGGTCTGGCCAACATAGAGGTCTAAGGTGGACGGAAACAAAATGAGACTCAAACTAACACCTAATTGGTTTCCTTCTATGAGCACAATCCTAACCATGTCTACTCAAAAGTAAACACCATTGTGTTCAATGGGTCCTACTCAGTGATGGGCTTCAAAGAAATTAACAACCGGTTCTCTGTCCATCTGGCAGCCACTTTTAAATGGCTATTTTTAAACTTTATATGTACTATCTCTTGTTAAGAACCAGTTCTATAGAGTAGGTGCGAACCTGCTGGTGCCCACCACTGGTCCTACTCCTAGGAAAGTGTCTGTAGGATTGCAGCCTATGTCTTAATAAGCACCACGATGGCTCTCAGAACAGTCTTTTTGGTCAACCTTGAGTTTAAAAAATCCACTTTTTGTGCCATAAGGCAGTTGTGTTTTCCTTCCCTGGTTATTATCTATGATAGATAATCTATGACTATCATCTATGATAGAATACAGATATTTCAGCAGCGCTTGTTTCATTGTATTATGCATTACATATTGAACAATATATAATGGTGCCTCACATAAAGAGCTGAATTTGTTCCGGAGGCATGCTCTTTAAGTGAAATGCTCTTTAAATGAAGCGGATTTTTCCATAGGAAATAATGGAAACTTTATTTCCATGGAACAAACCGTGGGTGGACGATTGGTTCCACAACCCCCAAAATATTCATATAAAAGTATTAACTGGATGTAAAAATGATGACAAAACACTGTAATTGAATTCAAAACATGCATTCAGTGCGCATGTTCCTATGAAGTCTACTTAGGCTGCAATTCCAAAGACACTTTCCTTGGGGTAAGCCCCATTTAACACAATGAGGCTTACTTCTGGATAGACATGGTTAGGAGGCTGCAATCAAAGACACTTTCCTGGGAGGCTTACCTGGGCTGCTGCTGGAGATTCAAGGTGGCCAAAGGTTCAAGGTGCCTCTGGCACCCCCAGGCAACTGCCCCCAAGTTGGGGACAGTTAGAGGCAGCAGCGCTGGTTGGCAGCCCTTTTAAAGAGCTTCTGCGCGGAGCATCAGGGTTGCATAGCGTGCGTGCCCTTAGCACGCTTGCTTGTTAAGTGAAGCGGAACTTGTTAAGTGAAGCAAGATTTCTTGGAAATGTATACTTGTTATGTGAAATGCTTGTTATGGGAGGTGCTTGTTATGAGAGGTACCACTGTATAACATAATGGCATTATTTAAAAATACAAAGATTTTCACAACTTATGCCAGAAGTGGTGCCATCATCATCTTTGAGTGTGGTGTAGTCAGCACTCTTCACATCTTTATGACAGAGGGATGCCTCTGTATCATAATAACAGCCTGTGATCCACTGGGCATCCCCCTCCCCTCTCTCTCTCTCTCTCTCTCTCTCTCTCTCTCTCTCTCTCTCTCTCTCTCTCTCTCTCTCTCTCTCTGTGATTCCCCATAGATTCCAGCTACAACACTACTTCCTAATGAACAATGGCAGCCTTTTACTTAATCTAGTTCCTGTTTCATTGAACTCAGCATCCCTAATCCTCACTTTATCTACATGTGCAACATCAATCTCGTAGCAATTGAAATGTGGAATCTTATTATCTAGTGTGATCAATACCTCTCAGACAAAGTTAACTTCATTCACCTCCATATAATGCTCCACAAATGATTGATCTCCCAGCACTACCATTCATATTTGGTCCAAGTGTTGCTGTGTACAGTCATGGGATGGCTAACCCCATGATAACCATAAATCTCAAAAATGGGAAAAATACATTATACAAGGAACTAACAGGGCAAGATGTGACTCCTGGGTTATTTCAGATCAGCCTTTCCCTCTTTCCCCCAAATCCAGAGTAACTACAGGAGCACGTAAGAGACTTTATGTGCATCCGTAGTTACTGCACCATCTAGTGAAAACCTATGGGAAATTCATAGTGGAATCCAGAGTAAGTTGTTCTTACACCAGAGCAAGGACTCCCCGTAGTTACTCTGGATTTTGCCCTTTCTTGATTTTCCTTCACTTCTCCTTGCCCTAGATGTTCCAACCATTCACAACTGGCAATAGGAGTATTCTGGGTATGCCAAGGGAGGTGGTGGATTCTGCCACACTGGAGTATTTAAGCCATCTATGTCTGGTGCTGCATTTGCAGGTTGAACCTCCCCATTGGTGACATTTGGTTCCACGTACCTGCGTGATTAACTATTTTCATGTTATGAAAAGGCAATTAATTACCATGATAACAAGGCAGGCAATGAATTAAGATTAATCAAGCTCCCTTTCCAGTGGCTGCCAACTGCCCTGCAAGGAGCTGAGCTCCTGGTAATTGCACGCACGTGCAAGCAATCTGCACGCAGTTTCAGCACAGGGCAATTCAGAAGTGATGATCACTTGGGGAGAAGGGGGCTCTGCCACTGAACAGAAATGAAAGGACAAGTTCATGTAACTTTTCTAAGACAAGCTTAATTGCCTGCTATGTTGACAAGTTAAGCCATTAATTGCTCTTTATGCAAAGCTTATCCTCCAATTTAAAGATCCAACCTAAGTCGCTTTGAGACAGAATGACATATAAATAAATTGCACATGATCAGGCTACACCTGAACATAACAGCAATCAAATGTGTATCCTTAAGGGCTGTCATAAACAGGGTAAGCAGAACTTGGCAGGCATCTTCTCAAGATGGTCTAACCCTACAATCCAGAGTAACTACGGGAGCATGTAAGAGACATTACGTGCACCCGTAGTTACTGAACCTAGTGAAAACCTATGGGAAATTCATATTGCAATCCAGAGCAAATTGTTCTTACTCCAGAGCAAGTACTCCCTGTAGTTACTCTGCATTGTGCCCTATGTCCTAGAGATGTTCTAGATCCTTCTAGATGTCCTTCTAGTTCGTCTAGATATTTTCTGTGCAATCCTAACCAATTTATGCTGGCACAACAACATGTTGGTGTGGGGAGGCCAGCGCATGCCTATGCACTGGCCTAACCTAACCATACATACACACACCTGAAGAGTGGAGCAGAAGTTACTTGTGGCACTTTTGCAACTCCCCCAGACCAGTACGGGATTTGTGCTAGGACTTTTGCAAGCTGAAATGGGGGATAGGACTGCAACCACTCAGAGCCCAATCCTATACAATCCTCAAAAGTAAGTCCGATCATAGTCAATGGGCCTTACTTTCAGGTAACTGTGGACAGGATTGCAGTCTAAATCAGATACAGCCCTCAAGTTCACTGTCTCTGTCTTATCGCTCAGTTGTTTCAGGATCCATCCTGTCAAGATTTATTTTGCAGCATCGTACAGCAATTTCTTATCTGTTAATTTGATTTCTTTACCCCTCCATCAGGTGCCTGCCCAAACATGTATCTTCTTGGAATATTTTGTTTGTACAGTTGTTCTCCTAAAGCTGGGACTAAACTAGATGTTAAGTCTGGAACATCTTTTTTCTATTGCCATGGGAAATCTCAAGATAGACAGTCTCATGATGCACCGAACACTTGATTGATTGATTGATTGATTGATTGATTGATTGATTGATTGATTGATTGATTGATTGATACATACATACATACATACATACATACATACATACATACATACATACATACATACATACATACTCTGCCTTTCTTCCTAAGGAAGGATACCCATTCACTTCCAGTCACTACTGGTGACATGTGAGGAAAGTCTGGTGTTCCTGCACAGACAGTAATGGGGCTTTGGTTGGCTTCTTTTTATTTATTTAAAAATGTTTTTCATTTTATCATACCACTAAAAGGAGAGGGAATAGAAGCAGCCACAAGAAAAATTGTATTGTGGACACAAGAACACTTGTAGCAATGAAATCTAGCTTATGAAACTCTAATTATGGTGCAATCCTAATCTCCAGTTAGGCCAGCATAAGTCACGACACAAGTCCTATGCAGGCAAGGGGGTGTCACAAAAAGGCATTTTTGCACCACTTGGGGAGGGGAGGTGGTTAGGCCAGTGCACAGACATGCACTGGCCTCCCCATGGCACCACAGGAATGGGGAGATTGATGTGCTGCACTGGCATAAATTGGTTAGGATTGCACCCTTAAACTGCATCAGTGGCATAGATAGAGGGGGTGCAAAGCACTAAGTTCTGCAACCACCTGAACATGCTGTGCACGTGGCCTTTTCCTCCCATTTGGAGCCATTTTGGGCTACATCTTTCTGAAGTACTAACCATACCCCCCTGTACATATACCAGTGCACATCCACATATCTTTTTCACCACTTGTGAATGGGCTAGCAGTAAAAATGCAGAGGCCATCTATAATCATCCATGGACAGACCCATATTTTCTTCTTGTGTCACCTGGTCCCTGCCACGTTTGTGCCAGAAACACCATTCTGTCTTTTTGCTCATCCTTCTTTCTCTTCCATATTGCCAGGGCAGTATAGAGAACAACACAAAGGATTCACAGCCAGAATCCCAAACTCAAGACCTCGACCGTTTAGCAAATATAATGCTGCTATTACAGCAACAATAGCAACTGCCATCATACGACCAACAGAACATATACTTAGAAAGAACTTAATTCATCAAGGTCTCCAGTAAGCTTCCCTAGGGAGGGTCCTAATGCAAGAGGGTCTTGTCTTTTTCTTATTTCACAATGTTCTTTATTTTCCTACTATAATTCATGTATATTCCCACACTTGTTTGTGGGTTGGGACCCCACAGCCTGAGAACCACTGCTACTTTACCTTTAAGAGGAAGGTAGCTATGCAGTCATGAAGATTGCACTGCTGCAAGGAAAAAGAGGACTTAAAAAAAATGTAACTTTCTTGCTGTTGGGGTTCTGGAAGGGGGTGGGTGGGAGAAGGAGCCCTCTACAACCCTCTGTAGGTCTCTGCAAGAATTTAATAAAGTAAAAAAAATTATAACCTATTTTTGGGTTCCCATCATAAAATCAGATATAAAGCTAACCTTATTATATTATTATTATTATAAGAATAATATCCAAATAACAGAAGGACCCCTAGCCTTATCTGGAGATCTTAAATAACCTCTAAGTGGAGGAGGCCCTTATTTTTAATTGTAGCAACTGAGGAACAAATAATAATCCTTAAAGCATGACAAAGATAGTGTCTTTTATTTTTCTGAACCCGAATTTTAAGATCCAAAACTCCACATTTCCCCATATTGCCAAACTGGGATTTTAAAAATGTTTCTTTCTTCACATACTCAAGACATACCACAATGACCTAAAACATTTGCAAATAGTGGGGGGGGGATAAAAGTTTACCTGGATCACTTAGAAAGGCATCCAAGTTTGCCCATGTCTTTTGGTCTGAAGCAAACGAGTCATTGGTAGAATTAAATTCGGCATAGTTTCGGACACACTTGTGTCTCAGATTGCCCATAAATAGTTGGAGCCCTATGAGGGCGAACACACTCAGGCAAAACACGGTCAAGATCATCACGTCTGCCAGCTTCTTAACCGACTGGATAAGGGCACCTACGATGGTCTTTAAACCTAGGGAGACAATAATAAGAGGTTTACAGATCACGACACCAAAGTTTAATGTGTCATAACTACACAGAAATACAAAAACAGGCTGCAATCCTACAAACTCTTACCTAGGAGCAAGTCCCACTAAACACAGTGGGCTTGCTTCGGAGGAAGCACACCTAGGATTGCAGCGCATGTCAAGTTGTACTTGCAACTACAAGACACACACCCAACATTTCCTGGTTGCTGATGGCATGGCATAGGTAGAGTAATTGTACCTGAGGATACTTTCAAGGACAATTTGAGCTTGAGCAAAACAAATATAGCTATTCTGCAGAAAGTTAAAGAATTTCAGTAAGAATAGTAACTATTTATACATCTCCAGGTAGAAGCATCGTTAAAAAAAACCAAAATCTTCAGGGAACTCCTTCGTCCTCTAATTTCTGCAAATATTTTTCTTTTTTGGCACATTCTTTTTCCTCCTTTATGTGATTCAACTCCATTAAAATAAAAAAGGATAATTGCCATTGATTCAAGAGGTATGATTCAAACCACTTCCCTCCTCCTTTATAATGACTTCCCTCCACATTTATAATGCAACATAAAGGATCTCGACATCAAGAACTTGGGAGCAGATGCATATAGTTTTAAGATGAAACTTTTTAAGCTCATGTAAACTCCAACAATGTCTGGTTCTAGGGTCTTTCCAGGTTATTAGGGTCTTTCCCTTGTATTAAGGTCTTTCCAGACTAGACTTACACCAAACAACTGGTCCTACATGTTCAATGAAATTTGAACATGTATTTATGGTGGGGACACAACTTGCCCCTTCCTTCTCTTCCTATGCTTTCCTCTGAAGTCTTCCTAATTTCATGGGGAAAGAGTTTGCATCATTAAATGAATTGCAAATGCAGATATGTTTACTCCCAGTAGGATGGAATAAACATTGTCCAGATTGGTCCACGGCTATTTGCCAGTGTGTTAATAATTTATTTATCCACTATACAGTGGAATAGCTATTACTTCACCCCCATAAACACTAAGTTTTGCAAGGAGTATCCCTGCAGTACACAAGTGGCCTCTCCTCTTTGTAGCCATTTCAGGCGGTGGGAGTAAAACAGGTAGATGTCTCCATTATGATCCCACCACCTAGAATTCCTCCAAAGGGAGGAACTACTTGCATGTCACAGTGAGGTTTCCTGCATAACATATGGCTTTACACCCACTTTAGCTATGTCACTACCATTATATGGACATGATACAGGAGATCATGTAGTATTTGATATTACATATTCAGAAATTTTTATAAAAATAACTGGAACTGAAATAAAATTTATTTCAAGTCCTTACATGCATTCTTATTTTAAATTGAATGGCTCAGGACCCTGTACTCTCCTCCTCTTAAAAAACACTCTGTACCGTTACAGTGTGATATAAATGAGATTTTTAAAAAATAATACTGGAACATGAAATTTGAATTATACCGTATTAAATATTCAGGGAGGACATGAAACCCTGTTTTAAAAATCTGTACTTTTTGTTAATTTTACTAAAAGTCTGCCGTTCTTTATCATAATGGTCAAAATTAAGTTCACTTCTCTTAAAGCTGAGAAGCTCCGAGTTGAGATCATCTCAAAAATGTAAGGTTTAAAGCATTTGATTTTCAAATTTCAGATTTTTGAGGCTATAGGAAGAAATTGGAAAGTGGGTCACAAACTGGTCACAATATTTTGCCTTGACCACAGTGCTTATAAAGTGCAGCAAGGAAGGGTGCTATAAGTCCAGCATTTGGGAACATCAGATTTGGGGATAAAAATACACTGAGCCACTTAGAAAAACAAAAGCTCATCAGGGAGATTCCCTTAATGTGAAGATCAAGACAAGCTTCTCCGAAAGACATCTTTCCCACCACTTGCCACACAAACAGATACTGCTCCCTTTAACCACTAGTCCAATCTGGGAATTTTTGCTAGTTGAAAGTGGTTCTTTCCTATCCAGCTACCTGGGGATCCTTTTTAATCAAGCGCTGAACCTGGTATCTTCTATTCATGTGCCTTGTCAGTCCTCCTCCCAGAATGTGCTTTGTGGTTCATTAAACCCTGTACTGTCTACCTGACTATAAAAGTGGCTTACCACCAGGTAAGGTGTTTCCTAGGAATGCTACAGGGCATCCTTTCAAGCAGAGATGCTGGGATGAAGCATGCAACTATGCCACGGAGTTATGGCTCTTACCCACAGTTTGGCTCTTTCCTATTTACATGGAGTTAAAAAAAAATAAAATAAAAAGCTCCAACAGACATGGTCAGCATGTCCAGGAAATTATTTCTAAAGGGATATCCAGATTCCTCTTGCAGTGAGTTAAGAGTTGCCTTGATTGTCGCTCAGTTTTCATTGTACCTGGACAAGTTTTTGTGTTTTCCCCCTTCTAGCTTTGTAGGGTCAAAATAAGATTGGGAAGCATGCGCAGACAAAGCTGGGCTGCTCTCCACACATCAGCAAATGATGAATGAAGATACCTCTGCTGATTGTGAACTAGTTGAGGCTGGTGCTCACCCACCCACCGAGAGAAAGAATTTAGCAAAATTATGACCCATCGGTGATAAATTGGCAGGTATGCACTTAACCAACATAAATGCGGTCACTTGCATTAACACCAATTGATTGCCTTATTTACTGAATATTAAAAATATTGATGGCATTTCATTTCTGAAAGGACTCCAGTTACAGAGGAAGAAAGGCTACAGTGGCAGATTGCTAATGCTGGGCAGCTGAGAGCAGACCATGAGAGGCTGATGCGCATGCAGGGTTGACATATGTCCCCCAAACATGGACAGTCCTGATTCTTTGTGGATCACATACTGGCAAGTGTGACAGAAGGTCCTGCACCAATTTTGTGGAAGAGAATTATGGCAATCCTATGTGCAAGACATACAAGATATTTCCTGATTCAAATCATAGCAGAAATCAGCGCTTTTAAATATGATGACCATTTAGATGACCATCTAAAAATCAATGGTCATCAATTTAAAAGAGTCTAATTTGCATAAATTATAATTGCCAGTCAATGGATCTGGTTGGTCATCTAAGGGTTACATTGTGTGATTTGCCTGAACTTCCATCGCTAGCCTATATTCCATTCATGGTAGCTTATTTAGCAGTTAGTATCGCAGTGGAGCTTCAGATTCAACACTCAGCCACAAACTTTACTAAATTACTCTGGGCCCATTAGCATCTCTTTAGCCTAAACCTACTTTAAAGGGCTGTTGTGCCTGACTGACCTCCTTGGAAGAAGGGCAACATAAAAATGTAATAAATAATGACATGTATATAACTTTAAAATACATGTGCATCTTCCTTTTTGAAACTGCTCAGGTCGTTGGCATACCTAGAGGTGTGCAAAACACTAACAGCACAATCCTAACCATGTCTACTCAAACGTAAGCCCCATTGTGTACAGTGATGGAGGGGTGCAAAGTACTAAGGCTGCAATCCTAAACACACTTTCCTTACTCCCAGGAAAGTGTCTTTAGGATTGCAGCATAGGTTTTGCATAGTGTTTTGCTCCTACCATCTGGAATGGCTTCACAGTGGAACACTGCACACTGTGGTGAGGCTCCCTGCAAAAAATAGGGTGCAATCCTATGCGTGGCTACTCAGAGGTAAATCCGATTATATTCTATATTTCCATAGAAAAAGTGCTACGATGGTGTTTTTCAGTCTCCCCTTTTGATACCCATGTTGAGCTGAGTGGAGGCATAGCTGGAGGGGGTGCAAAGTACTAAGGTTGCAATCCTAAACACACTTTCCTGAGAGTAAGGAAAGTGTGTTTAGGATTGCAGCCTTAGTACTTTGCACCCCTCCATCTATGCCTCCACTCAGCTCAACATGGGTATCAAAAGGGGAGACTGAAAACCACCATCGTAGCACTTTCTCTAGTCAGTAAGTGCATAACATAAAAAAATGGACTTGCTG
The DNA here is from genome assembly GCA_030015325.1 of Cryptoblepharus egeriae. Taxonomy (NCBI): domain Eukaryota; kingdom Metazoa; phylum Chordata; class Lepidosauria; order Squamata; family Scincidae; genus Cryptoblepharus; species Cryptoblepharus egeriae. The sequence goes on along the minus strand of JAREYC010000004.1, from coordinate 5,828,611 downwards.
GATGTTATCAAGACACTGGCTGTGTGTCAACCGTGTATCAATTGTATCATGTTATTAATAATATGCCAGATCTCTTATCGAGGATGCAAGCAATCAGCAGGGCATTAGATACAGCAACTGAAACAGCTTTTTAATCAGCTGGGGATTAAAGAACCACCCCTCCTTTTACAACATTGAGTTTTAACTAAAAATTGATACTGGGCTTAGGAAGGGAAGTTTTTTAAATGTCAAAAATGGTTGATCGCCGGGGGTCTTATTTTGAAAGACATGGCCCTAATAGTGCTAATTTTTTAATGTCCGGAAAGTGTAGAAACACCATTTCAAAGTGTGTTTTATTCATCCTGTTATTATGTTTTTAAATAGAAAGATAATCCCTTCTGTGTTGGGTTTTTCATGTTTAATCTTCTCAGGCATCAGAACATTTCATTTTGATATTTCTCCCCTCCCATATACAGCCTGTGAGCTTAAACATACAGGCAGACCCACAGAACGGGTGGCTCGCTGAGCCAAACAACATATCAGTTGTGTACAAGGGTCCATGGGGGGGGGGGGGGGGCTGATACAACTGCTTCCTGTACCCTGCTTTGGATGACAAGCTAGGGCTGTTTGGGAGAAAAAATGTACACAGGATTTTGGTGTGCAGTACTCTCTGCAGCCATCTCCTAGTAGTAATAGGACAGACCAAAACCCTGTGAAAGGCATCGTTTTCTACAAGGGCTATTAAGAATTATAAAGTTCACACTACAAGTACCTATGAGCAAAATCCAGAGTAACTACGGGGAGTCCTTGCTCTGGTGTAAAAACAACTTAGGCTGCAATCCTAACCATGTCTACTCAGACATAAGCCCCATTGTGTCCAATGGTTCTTACTCCCAGGAAAGTGTCTTTAGGATTGCAGCCTTAATCTGGATTCCAATATGAATTTCCCATAGGTTTTCACTAGGTGGTGCAGTAACTACAGGAGCACGTAAAGTCTCTTATGTGCTCCCATAGTTACTTTGGATTTGGGGGTATAGTTTCCAGAAGTAAATGCTAAGATGAGAGCCTTAGCACAGCCAGGACTATGATCCAGTAAGTACTGCAGGAGTCTCAACACACTGTCCAAGCAGCCCTTCTCACTGGCCATCAGAGCCATTCTGGGCAGCTTTAACAAAAGGGAGGAGACAATTACACGCCATCTAAAGAGTAGGGTTGCCGTCATACCTGAAGATATTATCTGAAGGTCACCTATTTGGGATCACCAGAAGACTGGAGACATGAGATCTCGACAAGCTGAGCTGAGATGTTTTGGGTGGCAGCCATCTCCGAAGCACTTGTCTATTTGGGAGAAGTGGCAGCCAGAACATTTCCAGCAGACCATGGAAGATCCAGTCCTTGAAAAGGAATTTCTTTACTTATTGTAAAAGCCTCTTTGGAGGTTTAGAGAAACCTGCCTGAGTAAATTGCCTTGAGTAAATTCAAAGTAGCAAACTTATGGCCTGAAAGGCAGTATATAAATATCTGTTGTTGTAGTTGAACATCTACAACATAAATAGCTGTAGATATTATAAATATAATAGATATAATCTGTAGATATAAATAAAAAAGCAGGCCTCTGTCAGTCTTGAAAGTATATGGTATCATGCTTGGCGCTGCATACACTGCATGTGAAGCACGAAAGCCTGGGTTGGATTGTTATGGCGGATAGGCTGTTACCCAAGCAGCAAATCCCCCCTCTCCATGCCACTGAATTAGTCCAATGGAAAGGCAGAGCCCATACGATTGGATCCAGCTGGTGTCGCAGAGCTGGGCTAAGGACAGGAGCTCACCCTGACTTGTGGGGCCGACCTGGGTCTCGAACAGGCACAGTGACTTAACCACTTGCGCCACTCACAGCCCACAGATATAAATATCTGTTGTTGTAATTGAACTACTCTACTTCCCATGGCCATGCAACTGCTTGTAGGGCATCCCATGTGTGGCTGTGGCCTCCTCCCTGCCATTTCTTCACTCTTTCCCCAAGCCTTGAGAAAGATTGTGTGATATTTCAGGGACAGGTTCACCCTCAGATTAAAGAGCCATGATCAACTCCATGGACAACTGCTGCCCATCAGTGCCATGATGGGTGGGCTGGCTCCGGAGAGGGAACTTGGGTGTTCTTCACCTGCGGCTGAACTAACTGAGCATCTCTAGGACACCCAGCCAAAACCATCTTCCAAGTTCTTCTGCAAATTTGATAGAAACCGTTAAGAGATCCCCTCCGATTTGGGAGAGAACTGAGCAGGGAGTGTGCAGCGTGAGTCCCCACTTCCTCACTGATTACATAACAATCACGAGACTGTTTTTCCGTGAAAATTTCACTTGAACACGAACACTTCATTTCCATGAACGGTCGAAATAAGGAGACTGCGGAGGATAATAATTACCCGTTGTTGAGCGTCTCCGTTTTTCTTAAAAGCTGGAGATCGTTTTTGTGTTCAATCACTTCAATTTCTGCCTGACAATCACACCACCATCAAAAATGGGGATATAAAGTCCTCAGGAAATCATACCTCAATCTGCCTAAATTAAAGCTCTCCCCACTTCTTTACCGTGAATCGTATTTAGAATATTATTCTATGAATCTTTTCTGGGATTCTATGAATCCTATTTATTTAAAAATCCAACAGGTGTATCTTTTCAGAGCTGGGAGCCAGAGACAGCAGAAGTGTCAAGCTGCTAAATTTCTGGATTATGGGAAGTGGTTAATGGTACAAGGGCAGACTTAGAAAAACTCCCTTCATGCCCCAAAGTACTATTAGGTGGCATATCAGCTGCCTTGAGTTCGAGATAGAGGGAAACAAGGAAATTGTGGGTTCTAGGTCTCTTGATTTTGTGATGTTTTGCAAAGTAATTGCTGAAATGTATTCAAATTTCAGCTACATCTCAGCCTATTGGGGGAATAATCCAGGGCTGATAGGATGCCAGTGGAGAGCAACACAGCAAAAGAAATGGATGATGCAAAGGCAATTGAATTCCTGCCATACAAGCATTAAAAAGGAAAGCAGATCTCTCATCAGTCCTAAGGAAAGAAAGCTTTGGGAGCCAGTGGCACTTTTTTTTTTTAACCGAACTTGGGGGCATCTGAACCAACTTTCTTCTCACCTTCAGGAACGATTAGTACTTTATAACAGTGATCACATGCCTGAAGAAATCTAGTGTTTTGCCCCCCACTCCGTGTATGTGAGTTTTTGGGTTGCCCTTTACATTAGAATATAAGAAGACCACAACTGGATCAGGCCAAAGGTCCATCTAGTCCAGCTTCAATGTAGCCCCTCCTGTGGCAAGGAGTTCCACAGGGTAATTATATAAGAGCCATGCTGGATCAGGCCAAAGGCCCATCTAGTTCAGCATCTTTTATCTCACAGCAGCCAACCAGATGCCTCAGGGGAGCACACAAAACATCTGATAAGTAGTTCTTATAAGAATTATGGGTTCGTGTATGTGTGTCCTCAAAAGTCTTCCTTTACAAATTAGGTTTCTGCTTTCCTCTGGAATTTTATAATGAGGAACAATTAGTTATTATTACTATTAAGCCAATGGATGGAAGCTGTTCACGAACCGTGCTCTCCCTCCACAAATATTCCTGAACCATTTATAGTGGTTCATCAATGGGATGTGGAGAGAGCTGAAATGTTCACAGGGAGATTCTTTCCAGACCTCCAGTGAGAGATTCTCATGACCGCATCATCTTCTATCCATATCTGATAGGCCACGTGACACTATGGCTGCAATCCTAACCACACCTTCTTGGGAGTAAGAACTATTGAACACAATGGGGCTTACTTCTGAGTAGACATGCTTAGGATTTCACTATATGATGCCATCTCATTTATTATAGGTAAGAGGGACAGGCAAATCACCCAAGCAGTGGTGTAGCCAAAGGGGTGCATGTTCTACATTTTGCATGGTGTCCCACTGCAGCATGCAAGGGGCCCTTTCCTCTTCCATTCAGAGTCATTCTGGGAGGGGGAACCAAAACAGAAGCATACGCTTTTTTCAGGGGAAAGGGAGGGGACCCTTGCATGCTTTGGCGAGTCTCCATGCAAAACTTGGTGCTTTGCACCTCCCCCCCCCCCCCCTCTAGCCAGCACCAGCAAAGAGGGGAAAGCAAAAACTCTGCAAATATTTGGAACCACCCTAAATCTCTAAAGAACCCAGCAATAATCTCCATTTGTTCCCCCCCAAAAAAGGTCTGGGGTTGATGCATCATGTGCATCAGGCATCCTGCCACATGGGAAACTCTTTTGGAAATTAATGAGACTTTTGACCTGGTCTTTCTTGGAGGAAAAGGGAGCTGATGATAGATTGCACTTCAGATTGCAGGTAGAGATGCTAATTTGAATGTTCCTCTCTGGGTGTGTATTTTTAAGAGTTCCTGAAAATAGAAAACCAGCACGACAGATGGGAGGATTTTTGCCTGAAGTTGCTTGTTTTCTATATACATGTTTTGGGTATGGGGAAGCATTCAAATAATGCATTCTCCCCATGTTGAACTGGTATATTCTACCACTTCAGTATTCTACCATCAGGTTCCGCTGGATGTGTTGACAAGGCCTTTCAAAACTGTATCCTGACATAAAGATCTTGTGTCATGACATAAAGCTATACCTATAAAAATGGAAGCGGGTAAAAAGATCTCACTGGCCATGAACCAGCTTAAGGTAGCCATTTAAATCCTCACCCAATTACATAAAGCACAAAACTCACGGACAATTCTTTTATTCAAACCTATTTTTTCCTCGAGTGGGCAAATCAAAACCAGCAAAAGGGAAAGGAAGAGGTAAAGAATTGGGGCGTACATCTTATTGCTAACAGACCAGTAACTACAGGTCCAACGTTGTTATACATGGACTTGACTCAACACAAATAGCTAATGCAAATCACAGTTTAAAAACCTGCTTTTCTTCCTGTTGTAGATTGGTAGTCATGCAAGCAATCATTCCGTTCTTCAGCTGTGCCAGGAAAAGGCAGTAGGTCCTTTGCATTTCAAATTGTTAAATGCCTCGCTACAACAGTAATAAAAGTTGTTTTTAAACCATTGTAAAGGGACAGACTTTTTATTTTTTTATAACACATTTTTTGTATCATCAGGGAGTCCCAGAATCAAACTCCTGAGGGTACTCAGGTATGACTTTATTCCAGCAGGAACAACAGAGAAGCAAGAAAGCTGGAAGTGGTTCTTTAAATCAATTTTTCCACTTTTTTAATCCGTGGAAGGTTCTCAAACGTAACCTTAGTGGATAATGAGGGACACTTACCCTACAATCCAGAGTAACTACGGAAGCACATAAGAGACATTTACATCAAAATAGTTACAGCACCGCCTAGTGAAAACCTATGGGAAATTCATATTGGAATCCAGAGTAAATTGTTGGGAAATTCATATTGCAATCCAGAGTAAACATCAGAGCAAGGACTCCCCGTAGTTACTCTGGATTGTGCTCTTAGAGTCACATGTACTTTTTTCCCCCAAGAAGGGAAATTAGCAGGCTGTGCATGGCCAAAAAATGCTACTTCATATGCACAAGTTGTGATCCACCGAGCCACACAGATCTGTTACCTCCCCATATTTGACAAATAATACCCGCTGCCATGTGGTTCCAGCTACATTGGAAGAACATTAATATCAATAAACCAGAAATCCTGCAATCAATATGCAGTCACACAAACACACATACCCTCCCACACACACACACTCACAGAGTATAGCAAATTTAAACTTATACAATGATATATTGGCCAATCAAAGGTTAGTAACTTACTCCTTGGCAGTGTGCCTGGTTCTTTTGGGGCAACAACTATATCTCTACAACAAACTGTGAACATTAGCAGAGTCAAGCACATGAAGACATCATTAATCCCATAGGATACAATCCTTCTGGCAAGTTCTCCTGCACAAGTGTCACTGAAATAAATGGATCTTTAACCAGCCACTTTGGGTCCCCCCTTATAGGGAGAAAAGTGGGATAAAAATACAGTAAATAAGCACATAGCATCTTGCACTTGTTCACATGTGCAGGGTGACCTCTCAGTGGACTGTACCCATAATCTGGTTTTCCACCACACATTAAAAGCCATTTTAAGCATTAAGAATAGCAAGCACACCAAGCGTGGGAAATCAGTGAGCGTCCCTCAGCTCTACACAGGCTCTCCTATGACAGTTGAATGCATTATTCATATTATTGTTCTTTGTGACATCTGTACCAGATGTTGGCAATCAGCTCCAGTACATAGCAAACAGTTCTGTTCCTAGGTCTCGGGAAAAATACTGTGATTGGCATGATAAGGCATCTTGCCTCATCTCCTTATGGAAGACTATTTGCACTGAATAGATGGACAACAGCTGCTAGTCAGTGTAGACAATGCCAAGTGGAAGAGACGGGTGGACTGAGTAGCCCTTATGTAGTGGTTTTCAACCGGTGTGCCATCGCACATTGATTTGCTGTGAATGATCCACAAGTGTGCTGTGGGAATTTGGGCAAAGGATGTGATCCCTTAAAGACAGTATGGTGTGCCTTGTCTATTGTCACAAACCTGAACATGTGCCTTGAGAATTTGAGTGCCTTATCAGTGCGCCATGAGATAAAAAAGGTTGAAAAATTGGTGCTGTAATTTTCATGTGAACACTTAACATCTTGCCTATACATGCTGAATGTGGTGGTCAAATGGTCTCTACCACTTCCACTATACCATAAGTATATGGTCACATTTGTAATGATCCTGTGTGAGTGTGTGTGTGTGTGTGTGTGTGTGGGTGGGTGGGTGTAAGGTTTTTGGTGAGGCATTCTCACTCTCACTTCTCCACTCACGAAAAGCAAACTGTAGTGGCCAACCTCACAGTGTAGTTGTGTATGTGCTAAAAACTGTTCGGTGCTTTGCACTGATGAAAGTGTTATGTAAATTCAGATACAGTGATAATGAGGAGATAAGGATAATGAGGAGATACATACTAAAAATGGCTGAATTAAGGATTATATAGTGACCCTGATAAGATGAGGTGGCTTCTGTACTGGCAGGCTAAAGACATGTGCTGGGAGGCAGGGATAAATGAGATTTTCCTTCAACTACTAATGAATTTCAGATAAGCAAATGCTGCTAATTTTGAAATTCTAACTAATTGAAAAACACCCGCAAAATTTGTGGGTAAAAGAAAATGCAGGGGTGTAATAACCTGGATGAAATTTTGCAGGGGTAGTTTGCACACCCAGATGATTCAGAGTTTAGTCTAAAGCAAGATTAAAAAGAGAATTAGGGCACAATCCAGAGTTACTTGCTCCGGCGTAAGATCAATTTACTCTGGATTGCAATACGAATTTCCCATAGGTTTTCAGTAGGTGGTGCCATAACTATGTTGATGTAAATGTCTCTTCTGTGCTCCCATAGTTGGATTGTAGGGTTAATGTTAATCAAGCAAAACCAGATGAATTGTTTCAGAGGAAACCAACAGTGTTTCAGTAAGATGGCTAAATTTGCCTTGGTGCAGACTCCCGAAGCTGCGGAAGGGCCAGACACCCAGCCTGAACCTGGGTCACACGCAGCTTATACAGGCAAGACCAGCTTTGGCCTCCGCTCTGTGCAAAATGAAGACAAGATGGAAGCTGAAAGGTGCACCCTGGGGAAGCCAGTACAGAGGCAACACAAGTACAAGAAGTTTATTTTGGTTATTGCCTCGTTCGATGTCATGGTGCTCAGCACACAGTAAAATTATGTCAGGTCTTCCCCAAGCAAAAATCTCTCCTGAGAGAAACGTAGAGTCTACAAAACTATTGTTAACTATTCTTCCTATGAATTTTTTTAGTCTGCCATCCTAATCTCCAGTTAGGCCAGCCTAAGACACAGCCTAAGTACTGTGCTGGCCTAGGGATGTCACAAAGGTGCCATAAGACCCTTCTGCACCACTCCTGGGGGTTGGTTAGGCCAACACACAGACATGCACTTGACTCCCTACACCACTGTGGGAAGAGGACAACCAATGAGTTGTGATGGCCTAGGTTAGGTATGCACCTGTAGTTATTCAGGGTCATACTAAGTAACTACACACCTCATTGTCAGACTGATGCTGAGAAAGATGGGGAATTTGTTGAACTTTTCTAAGGACAAAATCCAGAGTAACTATGGGGAGTCCTTGCTCCAGTGTAAGAACAACTTAGGGCGCAATCCAGAGTAACTATGGGGAGTCCTTGCTCCGGTGTAAGAACAATTTGCTCTGGATTGCAATATGAATTTCCCATAGGTTTTCACTAGGTGGTACAGTAACTACGGGTACACGTAATGTCTCTTACGTGCTCCCGTAGTTACTCTGGATTGTAGGGATACTCTTGATTCCGATATGAATTTCCCATAGGTTTTCACTAGGTGGTGCAGTAACTACAGGTGCACGTCAAGTCTCTTAAGTGCTCCTGTAGTTACTCTGGATTTGGGGGTAAGAGTCTGAGGCCAAACTTGCAGTTTTTGTGCAAGTGTCTCGATGTAGCAGAATCATAAGGTGGCAAGTGTCATAAGATGGCAACGTCACCCTGAAAACTGCAAGAAGAATCATAGAATCATAAAGCTGGAGGGGACCCAGTGGATCATCTAGTCCAGGCTTGTCCAACAAGAGGCTCAAGGGCCACGTTTGGCTTAGAAAGCCCATAGATGCGGCCCCCGGGGCCTCTTGTTGGACAAGCCTGATCTAGTCCAACCCCCTGCCTATAGCAGGAAATCCTCATCTTGTGGGAAGAGTACCATTTGTAAAATTGCTGGTCACTGGTGGTGTGTGTCGGGGGGGGGGGGGTAGTCACAATGTTGAATGTTCCTCCACGTTTGAAACCAAAGCTTCCCTACATCAGAAACACAACCTTAGTACATCAGGGGAAAAGGTTCACATCCAGTCCTCTCCCTGATGTTATAGTTGCCAGTGTTATAGCAATAGGGGGTCAAAGCACTAAGTGTTGTAGGGTGCCTTACGGTGGTATGCAAGCGGCCCCTCACCTTTGAAGGGGGAGCAAAACAGAAGTACAGAACCTACACTTTGCAGCCCCTCTAGCTACACTACTGAGTTTCTGTTTACAGTGATATAATAGGTTTTTTTTTAATGCTGGAAGAGAAAGGAAGATTACTCTCCAGATCAATTAAAAATTGATTCAATTTTTGCCACCGATCATAAGGAGAAAGGTGCACTACAGTAGGTGCCTTGCTAAATTTCCTTCTGAGAAATATAACTGTAGTAACTACAGTATTCACACCTTAAATACATGTGAGTCAGATAATGTGTGCTGTTAGTTTAGTGTTTTGTTGCTGTGTAAGTGCCACAGTGTGAACATTTGCAGTCTAATGGAGTGAAAAACTCTTTCCATTTTCTAAATGGATGTTGATTTCTTTTTTCTTCCTTCTTTTTTTTTTTAAAGCAGTCTCTTTAAACTATTTTGACCTGTAATTGCCAACATCTGTTCAGGATAATCATCTGCAGGAACTACCATGCACAGGGTTGTTTTGCCATCCTCTCTACCTTGCCATGCAGGTCGAATATGTTAAACACTGAGGCTGAACAAGACCTGTCCATAGATACACAAGGGGCATTTGTTTTTTCCATCGACTTGTTTTCAGAAAAAAACTCCATTGCCAATTTAAGAGAGAGAGAGAGAGAGAGAGAGATGAAAGCATCTATAACTGCACATCTTAATCACCGATCAGGACAACAAGAACTGCTAACCCTTTTTACTAAAGCAGAATAATGGACAGAAAGACCAGCAGATCCTTCAACTTGGCTGGAATTTCCCCTATACAAGCCCCGTTGAAATAAATGGGAGCAGCAGAAAATCAGTGTTATCTCATATTGAAGAACATCCTGGTGGATTGTGCCCACATTCACTAACTGTGCAATCCTAAGTATATCTATTCAGAAGTGCCATTGTGTTCAATAGTACTTCCCACCAGGAAATTATGGTTAGGATTGGAGAAGAAACTGCTGGTTTATCGGTTTAGTTCAGATCTATATCTGATTGACTGATAACAGTGGGGCAGAACAAGGGGAATCCTTACATTCCTTGCAGTTGTGGGTGAATGTTTTCTTACCAACCATCAGTTGCATCCAATTTCCATTTAATTTGCTGATTAGCTCAAACAAACTGTATTGATTGACCTCATTAATTTTTATTCAAAGACTTCTGGGTTTTATTTGTTTGTTTTCATATGTTTCAATTACCCCAAAGCATTCCTAATGGAATTTTTTAAAAAATATACTGCATTGAACAATCCAAACTTAGTATTTTATTTATAAAAAGCAACATTTGAGACAACTGATGTATTTTTTTGATTGCATAAAAATATGATTTTGGGAATTTGGCATTTTGTGGCATTTCTGCAATAAAATTCTAAAAAATCTGGAAGGTTTTAGGGCCTATAGGAGCCCTGGAACCCCACAAAATATATATGCCATGGGAGGAAACATATGAAAAAGTATTCTATTGACAGGTCCCATTGCCTACACTCATCCATTCCACAAATTCAATACCCATCAAGGCTAAAGCTGTGTACTACCAACAGCCAATTCAGTGACCAGGAATGGTTGGAAGCCAAAAGAGTGCAGCCCAAGTGTTTAACCTGAAATTGTTTTTTTCACCTGAAATCACTGAGATTGTTTTCAGCGCCCGAAGAACTCTGAAGGTTCGTAAGGCTGATACATTGCCCAGGTACACAAATTCAGTTATGTATCTGCAAATAAGGAAAAGTCACACACAAGAAGAAGAGGGTGATAAGAGAGCCAGCAAAAATAACAACGGCAAGAGCAAGAAAGGTTAAAGGGGGAGAAAAAAACAACAACGTCACTTGTGGTCAAGGGCAGGTATGCAAGAATCAGGACGTCTTACCTGGAATGATCAAAACGTTTCTAAAGCTCACAATATTCTGATAATCCAAAGTGTGTAAAGATTGCCTAGTTTTGTAAATTCTCCTACAAATCTGTTGAATTAAACCACAGTTATTTGGAAATAGACAGCAGAGCACACTGGTGGACACACTTGCATGAACATTTCACTTAGGGCACCGTTTTCCAATTCCTTGTTTTAAAAGAAACCTGGACACTTGGAACACTTCTTGTGTTCCTACTGAAAAACCCAATAAATCACAGCAAGTCCCAGGATCTTCAGCGAGCAATGTGAGACCTGCGTGTGGCCTGATGGACCTCATTCTTTGCTTTGCATGGAAGGAAAAATGAGACAATTTAAATAATGTATTCTTATTTCACTTATGTCTTACTTTTCTGCCATGATTAGGGTTGCCACACGTCCCCATAAACTGGGACAGTCCTGATTTTTGGGAACTGCGTTCAGATACTAGCAAGTGGGACAGAGCATCTTGTCCTGATTTTGTGGAAGAGGATTATGGCAACCTCATCCATGATGAAACTCACAGGATTCCCCAGCTGCTCTTCCACTTGGCTAGTGGACAAGTTCTCATCCCAGGATGCTTATCCACCAATACTGATATTCTCAGTGAGGAATCACCAAATAAACTTTCGAGAACCCAAATTCCTATTATAAATTCCCCATAATTTATTGATAAACTAATCCACATTTGTTCTTGAGATATGGGGACGCACCATGCTTTCTGATCAACCAGATTCAAAAGATGGAGAGGGGTAGGCATTACACTGAAAATCTTAGAGAGGAAAATAAACCAAGATGCTGAAAGTAAAGGACATGATAATCTGGATACAACCTCAAAAGTGTGTGTGTGTGTGTGTGTGTGTGTGTGTGTGTGTACACACACACACACACACACACACACATACTTTTGAGGTTGTATCCAGATTATCATGTCCTTTACTTTCAGCATCTTGGTTTATTTATATATATATATAAATTGGTATTTTATATATATAAATTGTACAGCTCAGTTCTTAGACAATGTGATCATGACTCTGAACACTGGTAGAACTACTGCTGTTTCATCATAAATAATTCCCTACAGATAAACACTCCCTATAGATCAAGCAAGAGGAAAACTTACAAGTTACAAGATGTTTCTGCAGTGGCTCTTAAATGCAGTAAAGCAGTTTTACATCTCAAATTAAAGGAATTGAAAGAAATATGGCAAACTACATCCATACAAATCTTAATTATAACATGTTTTTAAAACATATGTTTTACTCCTCTTTCCATCCACTCCAAACCATTCATAAATAAGGATATCAATTTATTTAGGAATTGATTTAGATTTAGATAAGAAAATCCAAGATAAGATAAGAATTGATTTAGATAAGAAAAGTAAAGTTTGTTGAATTTGTTCAGGTACAACTTAGCTCTACAGTGTTAACATTTATCAGAAAGGCTATAAGGAAAAATTGTTTTTTCCTTAAGGAAAAAAGGAAAAGGAAAAAAGGAGCTCCTAAAGAAAGTTGCAAACACTCTCAACACAAAATTTCAGATTATAGTTTCATGGTTCACCAAATTTTGAATTTACCAAAGGCAGGACTCAATTTCAGCCCTAAAAAAGCATTTGGATGGAAACCCTCACAACAGATGTTCATGATGGGAGTTTTCATTTCTAACTTCTAGTTGGCAAAAGGCAATTACCACGACCGCAGAAAGAGGTATCCCCCACAGACCTTTGCCAAAGTAAATACAGATACAACCAGCCTTCGGGGACATTGCTACAATAGTGACAACACAGGCAGACAGAACGACAATGGCAACATGTAGTTCTGTTCCTAACATGCGCTGAAACAGGCAGGCTGTATCCATCTCAGATTCTGACATGTGTCAGCCTGAATGATTCTTTCCCCCCTACCCCGGGAGAGACAATGCAATCCCAATGAGGCCACTCCGATCTGTGGCACATCCAATGACGGCACAAATGTGAGCAGCCCAGGCCTGCCACAGGCTGCCTGGGAAGGGGGTTAGGATCCAGCCCAAGTACCAGGTCCTGGACTCACTCCCGCTTTTCACAAGCCCACACCGGGAATGCCCACCCCAAAACACCTCTCTCCTACCTTCCCAACTGCCTTCAACCCCTGTGTTGGCCAAGCTCAGACTGTGCAAACTGAGGCCCAGGCCCACAGCAGTTCAGGAGGACGGTGCACATCCATGTGCCAGCACATTTCGCCTGAGAGTGGCATGAAAGTGCTTTATGGCACTTTTGTGGCATTTTCATGATACTCCCAGGCTGGCACAAGGGACATGCAAATCCAAGCTACCTGGGGGTGTCGCAAAAAGTGCCATAATAATTTTGGTTGGTTGGAATAATGTCCTTTCTAAAGTACCCCACCCTATTTAAAACCAAATTTCCTTAAAGGAAACATGCATACATGTGCACACACACACACTCACAGGCACACATATACACACAGAGGGCACAAACCTAACCAACTTTCTAGCACTGAGGTAATGGCAAAGCAATTCTTAGGTAAAGGAACAAGTATTCCCCTACCTTGAGGATGCCTCCATGAATGCCCCCCAACATCTATGCCAGTGTTCAAAACTTGGTTAGAATTGTGCCCACAGACACTCACACACGTTTCAAGATTGTATCTTGCCAAAAATATGTCTCCCCTGGCAGATAGTGACAATTTAAAGGAACAAAAATAACAACGCACTTAATACAAATTACGGTAATTAGAGCCAAATCAGACCTGATTATATACCAACACAATCATAGACCTTCTAAACATATTTTCCAGCTTACTTTTTCGTTTATTAAAAGCTTCACAATGAAATAAAAGACCAAAAGGAAAGATAACAATTAAAACTAGGAAGATGGTGTTATTGCCAATTTCTGCTGAAGTGAATGAGCGCTGAGTTTAGCTTACTTCTCAACAATTGAGAAGTTGGCACAGAAATGCCACAGGTGAAATTCTTCTTCCATTTCATGGCTTTTGACTCCTTTTGCCACCCCATAATACTAGATCTGTCAATGAAAGCCATAATCATTCATCTGTTGAAGTGGGCTCAGACCCACAAAAGCATAGTCCACTGTAAATCCACTAGGGATGATACCCGGAGTATGGCTTTCAAAAATATATACCCAGAGTATGGCTCATTGTGTTCCCAGGGGGAGCTTCTTTTCACACAAGCATTAATAATCTGGATGCCACCTTTTAAGGTTGAAAACCTATCCACCATTTCCCGGGAGTAAATGCCACTGGGGGAAAATGGATTTACTGAGAGCATCAAGGGTATATCAAGGTAATCATGCCGACATCTTGAATCTCCTACCAGTTCTAAAGATCAAGGTACTAGGATGCCAACTGAATCAGGACCAGAGTCGTCAAGATAAACTGTCAAAGCATGAGGATCAGTTTCCCTGCTGTTTTTTCTCCTTGAACATCTCCAAAAGATGGCTTTGTACTAAACCTGTATACATTCCTCTCATTGATACCATCCTAGCCAGCCTCCATGGATTAAAAGGATAGTCCAGACAGCCAGATTCTTCTGCACAAACTTTTAAATGGTTTTATGGATTTTAACTTTCTTCTTTCCCATAATAAACACTGGACAAAGAGTACTATAACCAGGCAGAGTTATAGGAAGCAAATTATAGACTTTACTGTATTGATTGATAAAGAGGCAATGATTCTCTTTGGCATTTAAGAACACAACGGACAAGTACATGTGATGCTGCCAGCTCTTAGTTCGCCATATGCATTCATGGAACATTCCAGGTTCTTGGTGCTGTTAACAGCCAGCATCGGGGCCCTTGCATACAGATACTTTAAACAGACGAGAGCAGTGGTATTCAGGCATTTCAGCCCAGGACCCCCTTTCAAATTTAAATATCTGTCCAGGACCCCCTGTCAAACTTACTGGGATGTTCTTTCATCTCTCCGCAGAAGTAAGTCCCATTCTGTTCAATGAGACTTGGAGCACAATCCTAACCAGGTCTACTCAAAAGTTAGCCCCATTGTGTTCAATGGGCCTTAATCCCAGGAAAGTGTCTTTAGGATTGCAGCCTTACTCCTAGGAAAGCCATGGTGCCAGATTCCAAGATGGTGAATCCCTACCTTTCTTGACTCCCCTGACATGAGGTCCTGACACCCAAGGGGGTCCCAACCTCCACTTTGAAAATCACTGGACTAGAGGGACTTTGTTTGTTTGTTTGTTTATTAGATTTGTATTCCACCTTTCTCCCCAAAGGGCACCCAAAGCAGCTTTTTCGTTGTATGAAAAATGTCATGTATGTACTAGCCACCAAATCAATTAACTACTCTTCCCCCTAAAGTGAGAAATAATATAGTTGTGTTTTTTGTTGGCACCTATTTCCAGTCTGATCATGCTGATATACGCAGTCTACAACCAAGGAACAGGCTGTGTATACCTACACAAGGAATTCCAAAAAAAAAGTAACTGGCTCACAAAATGTTGTTGATCACCTTTCTGATCATGCAATACTCCAGTTGGAATAAAACATTATTAGGCTGGAATAAAACATTATAATGCATCCAAGTCAAGATTTCCACTCTTCTCCCCCACCCACGTTTTCCACACCCCATTTGCATGGGGTGCTAATTGGGACCATGTGAAACATCCCCCAAATGCTATAAGAACATAAGTACCACCCCACTGGATCAGGCCAAAGGGCTTTCTAGTCCAGCCTCCTTTATCTCACCGTGGTCCACCAGATGCAGCACACTAGAGAATAAGAGACCTGCATCCTGGTGCTCTTCCCTCCATCAGGCATTTGGAAGTCACCTAATTCTTAAATCTGGAGGTTGTACATACACATCATGGATTGTAACCCATGATCTAGTTCTCCTTTTCTCTGTGATAAGGTCCCATAAAGCAGAACGTGTTCAAATATACCACTGTGATCTGGTTCGCCAATCACCGGAAGACACAATGGCTGCAATTCTAAAAACACTTTCCTGGGAATAAGACCTACTGAACACAATGGGGCTTACTTTTGAGTAGACATGTTTAGGATTGTGCTCATAGTCCAGGAGGATCTGGGTTCCAACCCCCCATTCAGCCACAAAGTGGGTAATCTGAGCTGAAACAAACTCACAGGCAATAAAATGAGAATAAAATCAAGAGGTATGTGTAATGCCATGACTTATTTGGAGGAAAGGTGGTCTACCAATGGAAACAATTAGTGGATTAAATGAGTGCAAGTCTCCCATCACTAGAGTTACTTTCTCCCCAAGTTCCTCTGGCTTACTCAGAGCTTAAAATCACAACTCAGTCTGCTTCCTTCATTGTGAGACAGACAAGTCCTTGTAATCGTGACTGCAACGGGTAAGAAACTCAGTAGGAATAACAAAAATGTTAGATTTTATTGGCATATGCTTGAAGGACCTGCCTAGTGGATATCCATCGTTTGGAGCTGGCAACCCCTTACATGGCCTGATTAACACAGCAGGTTTCCATTGCAGCTGCAGTGACGCTAATGAGACCTTGCCATGATTTCTTGATGGAACTAGCATTTAACTTAACACATTTATCTCCTGATGCAAGCAGACATTTAAACAGGCTGGGTAATGCAGATCAAAAGGTTACATCTACATTTCTTAATGCAATCCTAAAGATACTTTCCTGGGAGTAAGACCTATTGAACACAATGGGGCTTACTTCTGAGTAGACATGATTAGGTTGTGCTGTAGATCACTGGAGTCAAACTATATATTTTGCTGGGGATTGACTAGTGACTGGAACTCTTAACAAGGTCGGAGCAGGACTGGTTGAACTGGTGCTTGCTGAATCCTATCCCCGTCTCCGTAGCCCAGTCTTCCAATTTGGATCAACACAGGATGTGTCCATTACATGTGTTCAGGTTGTGGCTTACCCAGTGCAGCTTATGGCTTACTCAGTGGAAGGGGACAAATGGCGGAGGCTTTCTGCTTCTATGAAATATCCCAGGCATGTGGGGCCACAGGGAATGTTGTTTTTCTAAGACCCTTGAGTCCTCATATGTTGTGTTATGGACATAACACAGACTTTAAGCTACAAATTACAGTGCTCCATGCATTCATAATAAGGACATCAGGAACCCTGGGAAAGCTTTATTTCCCAAAGTTCCTGGTCTATCTATCTACAATATTTATATACCGCTTTTCAATTGAAAAGTTCACAAAGAGGGTTACAAGAAAATGAAAAAAATTAATATCTAGCTAATGGATCCCTGTCCTAAAAGGGCTTTGTGGGGGGTGTGTAGGGCCAGTTACTCTCCCCCTGCTGAATAAAAGAGGAACACCCAACTGTTGGAATATTGATGCATGGGTATCCCCCCTGCTTTCTGACAGTTCATTTTCTGATGCTCCACTCTTTCAATACCTTTCATTTATATCCAGAACTCATTCATTCAACACATGTTCTGCTCTTTCAACCTTTCTGCAGCTGTTCTAAAAGCCAAAATTGCCCTCCCACATGTTGTCACACCTGGTCTAATCCCATTCCTGAAGGCGTTAATGAGAATCAATTTGCAGAAATCTTTGTGCGGCAGCAGGAATTTGCAAGATAAAAGGGCCATTTGCAATTTGCTAGCCAAAAAAGCAAAGGAAGCAACATTTATAAACTAAAAAAAATGAGTTCCACTTTTCAACTGTTTTTACTTTTGGATGGTGCTCTGGTCTCTCACTCTTTGAATAATTGAGGCATGCCTCTATCAGTATTCCTGTATCAGGGAGAAGGAGAGAGATACTACTGTATCTGCGGGCATTAAAGAAGACAAACAAGCAATCATCTGGGAATCATGAGGTCTTTTCCAGCTTGGATTACAGTCCCAGCCAAGGCAGAAAAATAAGGTGAAATAGTCAAAATACAAGTGCTATAATTTCTGAATTAATCTTCCACATCAATGTTTCATGTTTCAATGTACATGTTTCAGAAACGTCTTGAAATTTATATAATTTACATTTATATAAATTTATATAATACTTTCTGAAAGTTCAAAGCCCTTCGTAAAAGTAACTTACAACATCCTTGTAAATTAAACCTGTATCTTTACCCCAATGATGCTCAAGGGGAAAGCCTTGCCAAGGAGCACTTTGTGAATCTGTAAGAAATACAAGATCTGAGCCATGGAATTCCTGGCTCATAGTTCAGTTATGATGGTGGGGGAATTTCCTCGCACCCCCCTATATTCTGACATTCAACTGATCAGTAGTTCAGTGTGAAAGCGTACTCGCTCTCTGCTCTCCTTCTGAGCATATGGGCCTCCTGCTGTCATATACCTCCCGAAACACTATTGGCATGCCCACTCCAGCAGCGCTCAAATGAGATACGAGAGGCCTCTGTACAATTCCACATGGAAATTACATGATTTTGGACTTGTACACATTGGATTTACAGGAAACGCAATCGATGCACAGCCCGTTGTTGAATGCCAAATACTGCTGTTTGGCAAATTTGAAAATGAAAATACTGGTTTCAGGTTGCAGTGCAATCCAAGTTAAGCGCTTGCACAGCCACTTTTCAAGGGAAAAAATAATTATTTTCTTTCCAGGGCCAGCCCACTGTTGGAGGCGAGATCAGCGATAACTGCTATGTTCTGTGTCAGTGGCATAACCAAAAGGGTGCAAAGTACTATATTTTGCAGGGAGATTCAGTGCAGAGTGCAAGGCCCCCCTCTCACCGTTTGATCCAGACATTAACCTCCTTTTTGCCCCCCCTCCCCAAACCTGGAATATCTCCAAAGGGGAAGGGACTCTCCACTCTGATTTTTGGATCTTTGGCCCCCTACACACTGATCTTTGGCCTCCTACACACTGATCTGTGGATCTTCGGTCCCCTATACACTGATTGTCGGCTTCCTACACACAAAACCTGCTGCTTTGCCACCCTCTCTAGTTACACCACTACTTTGTGCTACTTCTATGTTTAGCAGAATAGGAAAGAGAATAAATGAAGTGCCTGCTTGAAAAATCCCCTTAAGCAGGCCTCCGTCAGTCTTGGAAGACTATGGTATCGTGCTTGGCGCTGCATACGCTGCATGCGAAGCACGAAAGCCTGGGTTGGATTGTTATTGAGGAGAGGCTGTTACCCAAGTAGCAAATCCCCCTCTCCACACCACTGAATTAGTCCAATGAAAAATCCCCTTACCCACCGTGTTGCATTATTTTCACCCTTTCTTTAAGGGTCTGCACTGTGCATCCTCACCCCACACACAAAATCAGATCTCAAAGACACATGGATAAAGCAGCAGTCTCTTACCAAGGATGGCATCAGAATGTCCTGGGCACAAGCCAAGGACTCATGCTCATCACAGGGTTCATCTAACCAGACAGACCTATGAAACCTCCATAATGGTGGCAGTGGTAAAAGGAAGGGCCATGAGGACACCAGTTCAGGGCTTTTTCCCAGATCCCCCAACAGCTTGGCACTAGCAGGGCCACCTAGCAAGGGTTAAAACGGTCCATGGTACAGATCATTCTCTGGGCAACAGACTTTAAGGTTCTGTTCCAAGGACTCACTAGACTTCTAAGGACCTGCAGGTGGTGGTTGGAGAGGAAACCTTTTTAGCTGTGACATGCTGAGTCTAGAACACTCTCCCATCACATCAACATGCTTCATTTCAGCATCAGGAAAACACCTTTTTATTTTCTCAGATTTTTGGAAACATTTTATGTCGCTGCTTTGTTTTTATGTTTTCACAGTGCCTGCTGTTTCCTGGTTTTGAAGTGTAATATTATTATTTTCAAGTGATTCTCAATTATCTGATAGCCACCCTACAGATAGGAAGATTAGAGCAGTGATCCTCAACCTTTTTGACCCCAGGGACTGGTTTTGTGGAAAAAAACATTTTTTTTCCAGTGGGAAGGGGGGGTCCGGGGGGGGGGGTTCCCCACCCAGAGCACAGCAATCTCCAGCTATAAATCCCTATTATAATAAATGGAACTATTGCTAGGTTACTGTGGACAGGATTGCAGGTGAGAGCCCAATCCTATGCATGTCTACGGGCTGTGGGTGGCACAAGTGGCTAAGACACTGTGCCTGTTAACCAGCAGGCCAGGGTTCGATTCCCAGGTCAGCCCCACAAGACAGGGTGAGCTCCTGTCCTTAGCCCAGCTCTGTGACGCAGCTGGATCCAAACGTATTGGCTCTGCCTTCCCATTGGACTAATTCAGTGGTGTGGAGAGGGGGGATTTGCTGCTTGGGTAACAGCCTATCCTCCATAATAATCCAACCCAGGCTTTCGTGCTTTGCATGCAGCGTATGCAGCGCCAAGCACGATACCATAGTCTTTCAAGACTGACGGAGGCCTGCTACGCAGAGAAGGTATTTTCAACCTTTTCAGTGCAGGATGCCTATTCACTTTTCAGTGCAGGATCCTATTCACTCTTACTGGAGAGTAAGAGCACAATCCTAACCATGTCTACTCAAAAGTAAGCCCCATTGTGTTCAGTGGGTCTTACTCCCAGGAAAGTGTCTTTAGGATTGCAGCCTAATTTCCACTGACTTATTTCTAAGTAGACAGGCATTGGACTGGGCTATGAGGATGCAAGACTAACCACACTTTCATGAGAATAAGCCCCATTGGTTATAATGGGGCTTTCTTCTGAGGAACCCTCCCTTTTTTCCTTACTGGAAGAGTATAAGCCCCATTGTCTATAATGGTACTTATAGACAAGTGAAGTACATAATGGCGCTACATAAGTACTACTATACTTATAAGTATAAGTATAGTATACTTATATAGCTTACTACTATTATATTTAGGTATATATAAGTATATATAAGTATAAGTATCTATAAGTATACAGTACTTATATATAAATATACATAAGTATTCTAGTATCCTTATAAGTATAAGTAGTATAAGTACTACTATAATGGTGCATAAGTGAGTCTATAACGGTACTTATAAACAAGTACCAGTGCCTGAGCAGACAGGCACTGGACTAGGTTCTGAGTTTGCAAGCCAGCGTACATTCACTAGAAAGTGAGCCCCATTGACTATAATAGCCAATAGGGCTTACATCTGAGTAGACCTGCCTAGGTTTGGCCTAGTTCCTGCAAGCAGGGGGATTTGCTTTGGGGCACTGCAGCAAAAAGGAAAAGGTGGGTTTTCCCCTTTCTGACCAGCCAGTCCTTGGGTTTCTGGTCTATTAGGTTCAGTTCTAGTCTCAACAACCCTGTGAGGTAGGCAAGGATGAGAGTGAGTGACAGGAAGCATCCTGGCAAAGAACAGGGTGACCATATTATAACACAACAAAAAGGAGGTCAAGGGCCCTTCAAAATGTAGGATACCCAAGAAAATGTAGGACATGAGAATACAAAAGCTAAAAATACTCCTTTATATTGCCTTCATGTGGTTAATTTAACTCTGTATTGCTTAGTACTAAATTTAAAACGATCTTATGTAATTTATTACACATGATTTATAAAGTACCAGAAGGCTACATGCTACCTGCTCACAAGGAAATGGAGGACAAGGGACACAAGACTAAAACCTGGGGAAAGTCCTAGAAAAAGAGAACAGATGGTCACTCTGCTGGACCTCCCAAGTCATAGTCCCTAACCACTCCACCAGCCTGCCATTCCTCCAACCACACAACAACCCTGTGAGGTGGCAAAGCTGAGAGTGAGCAACTTTTGAGGGGATCTGAACCTGGATCTTCCAAGTCTAGGTCCCCATTACTTAGGATTGGCAGCATGGCCCAGCCTTTAACCCCTTGGGGCCCGGCAGTGGTCCGGGGCCCAGTGCTTGACAACCCCTGTACTAGAGGAAGGAGGACAAATATTTTTCAATCAATCAATAATGAGCATCTCTAGGCTCTCATGAAGCAAAACCTCATAACGCCTCCCAAAACAGTGTTCCCCTCCTTTGTAAGAAATAAAAGTTAATTTTCTTTTTCAAGAGTTAACATACAACCCTCTGGCACCCGTCAGCTAAGATAGAATTTTAATTTTAAAGCCTACTTTGCCCTTTTGAAAATTGCCAAAGCAAAGCTTAAGTACCGTTGCTTAAGTGGTTGCTGGAACTGAAGCCAAGTAGGACTTAAAAGGCAATTGATGGGATTTTCAAACTCATACAAGATTGTCAGGTTGCCATAGAAATGCCCTTTTAGGTACCACATGAATTTTATTTTATTTTTTCTTCCCCTAAAATAAGGTTGTGGCATGTTTCCCACCTCCTTTGCAAGGCTGTCTAAGACCCTCCTAGGTTGGGATGGTGTTGCGGGATGTTCCTATTTTAGTTCCCATTTTGCCAGCCAAGTCAACAGCTGTCCTGACTCGAGATCCTTTGTTTTATTTATAAGGGCTTAAAGCCGAATAATTAAGAATTTGCTTTAAACGAAAAGACGGGAGCCTCTGAGTGGCGAACAAGCATACCACTGGAGAGACCGCCATCTTGCCAACAGGCAGTCTACCTAATAGACGCGTCAGACACATGCCAGCACCAGCAGATTGGCAGGGACGGAAAAAGCAACCCAACACCTGCTGCCCGAGATCCAGACCTGCCGTGGCTCTGTCTCTAATTGGGACAGGAGCCATGCGGGTCTCCCTTGTTCCATGTGGGGTGAGCATGCTGCCAGGTTCACTGCACCGGATCAGTATCTTGCCATATGTGCCAGCGCTTGGGCAGGATTAGAACGACAGGACCATGAAAGGGTTTACAGCAGACTGTCTCAGATGCGGTGGGAAGAGGGCCAGGAGCAAGAAGCACAGACTAGCCTCATCGCTCAAATCCACAGGTTCTGCTCTCTGTCCTTCTGGATCACACAAGTAAAATTGGATGGGGATAATTTGAGTTCTTTCCTCATTGTCATCTACAAAAAAAGGAGTGCAGCACATCAGGCCAAGGAGATGCTACAGGTTTGCCAAGATGCTCTCCAGAATGATTTTACCTTCTGTTACCTTCACGTATCGGACAAGGATATCTTGAGTTACATTGCAGGCCACCTGAACTCTTACTGATTTTAAAGTAGACTATAAAATAGTCTTACAGGGGCTCACATCCCTGTTATGCACACACAAGGGTCCATGCAGGGTTAGGATGACAGTTGTAGGGAGCATCTGCAGAAGGACCCTCTAGCCTTCAAGCCATGCTCATGGGCTTCCCAGACGGATCTGTTCATCCAAGATGGGTCATCCAAGCCACCTCGTGTATCTTTTTTACGGTAGAAAGGCAGGGTATAAATCAAATGAATGAATTAATAAATAATAAATAAAATAAATATTAGGGGCTTTCCTGTGGGTCTTTCCAGTATCCAATAGGCGAGATCCCGAACATCCTTCCCCCAGCAGGGTTCACACCTTCAGACCTGACATTAAGGGACTTGTGTTCTGTCAACTCAATTAGCTCTGCTCAACATATCCTTGCCAAAACCAAAGATATATAAAGTTGTGACTTGGTGACTATATGGAGGTATCTTGGAAATACCTATGGCGAGGACTTGGGGAGTGATGGGGACAACTTTTCTATTCTTTCCTTTCCAGTGACATGCTCGAACAAGGACAGAGATGCATAGATTTGTGGCACTGTGACTGTTGTGGCTAAGAACATAGCTTGTTTTATCTGCTTGTGGTAGAACTGGTGGGAACAGAAGTTCTTTGCTGTGCCCAAGATCGGGTCTGATGCAACTCCAGAGCCCAAGTTGGCTCACTTTGTCCTTGACTACTGAAACAGGAACTGGCAAGCCTTTCATATTTCAGACCAGCTTGTGGGTGCAGAATGCTGGCAGCGAGATGTGGAAGTACCAGGAGTGGATCTGACTGATCAGAGATTAAGGAAAAGCAAGAGTGTCACAACTGTGATGTTCACACAGGTCTTGTGTCATGCCAAACTAGGAGCCAGACTGCCACTGTCAGGGCCATTTCATGTCAAACCCAGAGCTGGCAAAAGATGCGCATCATGGGTGTTTTTCTACTTTGCAAAAACCATATAGCATTTTAAAGTTAAACCTCCTGAACGGCTTAGCATTACACAGGGATGCTCAGATCTGTGGCTTGAAATTTATCTGGCGCAGATCTGAATACCTCCATTCAGGTGACTGGGGCTTTACTTGAAATTAAAAAAGCAGGCCTCTGTCAGTCTTGGAAGACTATGGTATCGTGCTCGGTGCTGCATACGTTGCATGCGAAGCACGAAAGCCTGGGTTGGATTGTTATGGAGGATAGGCTGTTACCCAAGCAGCAAATCCCCCCTCTCTATGCCACTGAATTAGTCCAATGGAAAGGCAGAGCCAATACAATTGGATCCAGCTGGCGTTGCAGAGCTGGGCTAAAGTCAGGAGCTCACCCTGTCTTGTGGGGCCAACCCGGGTCTCGAACTCTGGCCTGCTGGTTAACAGGCACAGTGTCTTAGCCACTTGCGCCACTTTGAAATAAGGGTCAGAAATACCCTCACTTCAAATTGTGATCCCTCTTAAATCTTGCATGGGATTTAGTTCATGCCAGCCTGTTCCAGCACAGGTTAGGATTGGGCTGCAAGCTTTTCGTTCATTAACAGCACTTACAATCAGCATCTGCCCTGCAGATAAGGACCTTACAGTTGCTGGAGAGCTTCCACCTCACCCCATTGCATGGTCCCAATCCCAATGCTATTTCCCCTGAAAAAAGGCTCTCAATGGCACCAGTAGGACACTTTTCCAGGACAATCGCAGGCCAAACATAGCTCTCTGCAGATGAGGACTGCGGCAGGCGAGAGGATTAAAGCAGTTTAACGGTCTGAATCTACCTATTATAAACTCTTTTAAAAAGCCCTTATCATATCAAAACTAATCACACATTAAACATTAGTCTGGTCTTCTGTGATAAGCTGTCAAGATCAGACTGTGTGGCGCTGAAGAATTTCCTATAATTGGAACATGAAGTTGAAAAGTGTGTGCAATATATGGGATAAGGATGCTGCGGTGCTCACCCACCCTATACCTTCCCTACAACTTGTTCTCAGTCCTTTGAGAGCATATTCTTCAATGTTTCATAGATGGAAATCAAAACACGTCCAGCAACATTTACTGTCTGGAAGGTGGGTGGAATAAAGGTGTTCAGAATCACTACTGAATCAGTTTAAGCCTGTGATATACCGTATTTACTTGAATCTAATGCACCATTGAGTTTAATGTGCACCCCAATAATGATGCACACCCCAATTAATAAAGGCTTGAGATAAAAAAAAAGTTTACTGGTGATTGTGATGCACAGCTCCAAAGCAGGTGTAAAATTGAATTTTACTGCATACAGCAAGGAGTTATACGATGATGATGATGATGATGATGATGATGATGATGATGATGATGAAGATAGTAATAATATGTCAATGGGTTTATGTTATGATTTTTGCTTAATTGTACTTCTTTACAGAACAATGGGGTTAACGTTACATTTTTAATTACAATCTATTTATATAAAACTGAAAAGTCACTGACTGACTCACTCACTCATCAACGCCCATCCAAAACCACCAGGCCTAAAAGCGTGAGATTTGGGGTGGGTGTTCCTTCCATGATGGAGGCACCAACTAAGAACCAGCTTTCGGAAATTCCAACCAGAAAGGGGTGAAAACGGGCGCAACATGTTTTCCTCCCTATACTTGCCATTGAAGAATCCCTGACTGAGGGATACTGTGCACCAACCCCTGGACCTAGAAGCATGAAATTCAGGGAGGGTGTTCCTTCTGTGACATGAACACCCACCAAGAACCAATATTGAGAAATTTAACCCTTAAGGGGGTGAAAAGAGGTGCAACGTGTTTTTGTTCTATACTTAACATGGAAGATTGATCAACATCCAGCCAATTTGGCGTCTGTTGCCTAATGCACTGGGAGGGAGGGTGCACTGGGGAGATGGTGCGCATGGGAGGATGTTGTGCATGGGTGTTGCATTTTGGGGATGATGTGCATGGGGGTTGAGGCACAGTGAGAGTGTTGTGGGTGGGGGATGGTGAGAATGGGGTGGACGCACATGGGGATGGTGCGCATGGGGGAATGTTCTGCATGGGGGATTGGTGCACATGGTGGTGGATACGCATCGGAGATGGATATGCCCCTTGTGGATGCATATGGGAGGGTGATGCATTTGGGAGGGTGATGCACAAACGGATTTGAACCACAATAGGGGGATGATGCACATGGGGAAATGTTGCGCAGTTGGGTGGATGAAGCTTAAACTGGTCCTAAACTGCAACCAAAGTGCCCTGAAACATATGTCCACTGCAAAAAGTCCACAGGTGTGCCACAGCAGTTTGAAACACATTGGCTGAGAATCACTAAAAAACTCCTTGGAGTTCTTATTCTAGGGCAGTTGTTTGTAGTGACAAACAGGAAAAGGGGCTGACAGTTTGATACAACAGACATTTGCTCTAAAGCAGTGATTTTTAACCAGTATGCCATGGCACACTGGTGTGCCACAAATGGTCTGAAGGTGTGCCCTGGAAATTTGAAGGAATGGTTATTAGTAGGGCCATCGGAGGTGTGAACCATCCATCAGCAGCATAGTGTGCATTATCAGTTTTCCAAAAATTGTTGGTATGCCTTGACAATTTAAGCACCAGGTTAGTGTGCCATGAGATGAAAAAGGTTGAAAATCACTGCCCTAGAATCAGAGCTGGAAGAATCTCTAGAAAGCCATAAGTGACGTTGCAAAAGGAAAAGTCCATAGAGAAGTTCTTTTAAAAAAATCAAACATTTCTGGTCTTAAGAATCAACCTCAACTTCCATGCCCCTTATTGTATTTACTCAAATCTAAGGCACCATCAAATCTAATGCAATCCCTATTTTAAAAGGCTTGAGATTTTTAAAAAGTCTACTGATGATTGTAATGCACAGCTGCAATTTTACTGCATATAATATTAATTTTACTGCATATAAGAATGAGTTATATGATAATAAAATTGCAATGGGTTTATGTTAGATTTTTTACCTAATTGCACTACTTAGTACTACAATGGGTTTATGTTATATTTTAATTACAGTAAACAGTTAAACTAAATACTGACCTATACAGATAATCAGAATACCTGTATTTACTTGAATCTAATGCACCATTGAATCTAATGTATAACTCAGTTTTGGAGACTAAATTCAGCTGGAAAAAGTGAGCATTAGATTCGAGTAAACAGAGTATATTTAAAATATATCTAGGAGTGGCTCAGGAGACTACCAAACTGGGCAACAGCTTAGGGTCCACTTCCAGTATAGGATCCACTATGCTGACCTGACTTCTGAACCCTATTGTGGCAATGTTGGCAATCAATGCATCATAAGGGGGCAGTGAAAGCTCTGCTCCAGGGCTCCCAAGAATCTGGTGCTGGCATTGATTATACCATCAATGGTATAATCAATGCCAGCACAAAATGATGGGCAAGTCACTATTAAGTCACTATTAAGAGAGTTTATGGGAATCATGGAAGATGCCTCATCTCTGATCCAGCCAAGCATTTTTCCCAAGAATAATAATAACAAAACAGTACTTACGCCATGACAATAACAGTAAAATCCAGCCAGTTCCATGGATCCCGAAGGAAGGTGAATTCTGTCATACAAAATCCTCTTGCCAATATTTTAATCAATGATTCAAAAGTGTAAATGCCAGTGAAAGTGTACCTGCGGGAGGTGAAGAGTTCAAGAAAATGTGAGAGAATTAGTACACAAGGACTAGTTATCTGTACACAGCCTTGTTCCTGCTACATTCGTGCACTAGAGTTGCGAAGTGTGCATAGTTGCTAGATCAATATTACCTGGATTCAGGATCAGGATGAGTCAGGATCAAGATGTTCACAATAAAAACAATGCAATTGTGAGGCCATCACAATAAAAACAATGCAATTCTGTATTATGTGCCCCATCTTTGTGTGGCAGTGATGCTCTGGTGGCCTTGGTTAGACAGGAGAACCTCAGGCAAGCTCCCCACAACCTGGCACTGACACTGCCTGGTCTCAAATATGAATTTACCCAGATTGTAATGCTCTGATGTGTTACAAATTAAACATAATATTCCTGAAATGTTCTTCAGCCTGGACCGTAAAACAAGATTCTGCACACATGCAGAATGAGCTAAATGATGAAGTCTGGTTTTTGTCCAAGCCAGGACTCTAATCTCAGCTCAGACACAGTTAGGCAAACACTCCCAAAGGATGATTTTTTAGGCTCTAGGGGACTTGGACAAGCATTAAATGAAATATGGAGAGTCCATTAAAATTATAAGGCAGTTTGAGGTGTAGGCAGCATTACGTGCACACGCACACACACACACACAATACACATACACAGAGAGGAGCTTTTTATATTAAAAAAGCATTCTCCAGCTAATTGTTGACCCAATTCTGGAATGAGCCAGAAGGAATTCACCTATAGCCAATGCTGAATGCACCCTTCGTAACATAGGATACCCACCAGCTGAACTTAATCCAGCAGGCATAATTCCAAAGATGTGGAATTCTGTGTGTTCAGCTCTAGTGAGGAAAAAATTGTTTTAAAGAGTACAATTTTATAGGGCTCATTAAGTCTCTCTGATGGTCCCCTTCCCAAGATAAAGCATATGCTCCCCAGCACAGCACTGGAACGCTGGTTAGGAATCAAAGATACGGAAAAGTCTCTTGCGCCACCCCAATGGTGTCATAATAGTGCCATACAGCACTTTGTGCCACCAAGAGAGCAGGGAGGCTAGCCTAAACCCCTTTGGATGGGAGTATAGGTAAATCCACACAGGCTGAGTCAGGCCAGCATGGGGTCTTGAGGTGGGCAGGCATAGGATGGGATGGAGGTGTTTCAGGTTGGGGGAGAAGCAGGCAGCAGGTAGGTGAGGCAGTGGTGTAGCTAGGGGGTAGGGAGTGCAGTTGCAACAAGCAATACGCTTTATGGGTGTACAAGCTGAGCTTGACACTAGTGGCTAAAATTGTGTAAAATGTGGTATGTAGAATCCCATCATGTTATATATCATTGGAAAGGTAATTTAATGCAGAATGCAATGAAACAAACTGCACTGGAATATCTATATTCTCTCAAAAGTTATGGCCAATTAACCAAAAAATGAAAACACAAAAAGCCTACGGAACAAAAAGTGGATTTTCTTAACTCAAACTTTCCCATGATACTGATTGCTCTGAGACCCAATGAGATGTAATTAAAATTTTAATGTAATTAAAAGATTAAAATGTACACTAAATGTGAGCATTAAAGAGAATTTTTATAAAATGATGTATAGACCATATTTCATACCGGTCAAATTAGGGAAAATGTCTAAGAAGTCCTCAAATAGGTGTTGGAAGTGTAAGAAACATGAACATTTTATCACATGTGGACTCGTTCTAAGGCGAAAATATTTTGGGTTTTGATTCATCAACAATTTCAGTTAAAAAACATTTAAAATGAATATTCAAATGAAACCAGAAGCTTTTCTATTGGGAATATTAGATGGATATTTGGTCTGGTCCGTGGCATTCCCCAAAATACAAGGAGCCCTGAAATCGTCCACTCATTTTTGTGGTTTTGGAAGTGAAGTCTTTACGAAGATGTTTGAAGGCCATATTGAAACCTATAAGGGATGACCAGAACTTGCTGGGTCTGAAATAATTCATGCCACTCTTTGCAGAATGTTTTTATATTTATTGTTATTATCAATAGAATTTAAATAGTATTTGCTATTCCTCTCTTATTTTTTTTTCTTTTGGTCTCTTTTCATATGGGTAATGTTAAGCTTGTTTGATGGTATTAATTAAACTGGAAAACAATACAAAATTAAATTTCAGGAATATAACAAGTTACCCAAAACTATCGGAAAATATTTTTCAATGTATGGGAGATTTGTATTGCAGCCAAATCCAGAGTAACTACAAGAGCATGTAAGAGACATTACGTGCACCTGTAGTTTCTGCACCACCTAGTGAAAACCTATGGGAAATTCATATTGCAATCCAGAGTAATTTGTTCTTACTCCGGAGCAAGGACTCCGCGTAGTTACTCTAGATTTCGCCATTTGCACACTGATGGGGAGATGCTTCTGTGAACCAGGTTGGCATTTAGATGGGGGAAAGATGCTGTCAGCGTCGTCAGTCCTCCTGGAAGTTTGGGGCCCGCATGTTCTCGAGGATCCTCCCTCAAAAAAGGGCATTTTGTCAACTTCCCCTCCGGCGCCAGCCACCAGGAGCAGATGGCCATGTTTATCATCTGTCAGTCAAAAATAAAAAGCGTGTTCTGGTTGGCTCAATGAGCCACATTAATTGTTTAATGCACTGCACTTTGATTAAGCGTCTGCATCTGGGATCCATTTCCAAAAGGAACCATTTGCAGAAATGCAAACTTGCTGTACTTTTTCTATTTAAAAAAAAATGAGGAGGCAGCTTTTATCTCTTGAAAAAAGTGAAAAGGATAGAGGAAAAATACAGTTGAGTCTGAAGTCTGACTTCTGGGACTTTCAGTTCAAAATGGGGGGGGGGCAAAGAGATAGGGGGAGCAAAGCCAAGGAGTAATGAGGAAGATAATTTTAGGGAGAGCTTAGGAGCTTTCCTGCTACAGGCAGGGGGTTGGACTAGATGACCTACCGGGTCCCTTCCAACTCCAGGATTCTGTGACTCTATGATAGGAAACACCTGGACGTCTGTGTGTGTTTGGAGGGGGTGTCCCCCACTCTATTCACCACTGAGTAAATGACAACAGGTACCAAAATAGGGTTGCCATATGTCTTGGAAAACCGGGACTGTCCCAGTTTTTGGAAATTGTGTTCCAATACTGACAAGTTTGACATGGGATCGTGTCCCAGAAAATTATGGCAACCCTATACCAAGAGTCTAACCCCCATAACATCTTACGTTCCCATAAGCTATTCTGTCGCCTAAGCTTTAGAAATGTCTCAAGACAGATTATTTGAAGCAATAATGCTCTATCAATGCTCTCCAGCTGTAGTCAATCACATACACTCAAACATTTTAACACCCTCAAACATACGACTTCAAAAGGGTAGGCAATGGAGGGGGGAGAGGAAAGCAAAGGTGCAGAGATACTTACTCGACATATTTCATCCAGTAGAAATTGTCCGATCGTGCCATGAATACACAATTGGTTAAAATAGTGCACATAATAAACATACTGAATAATGTACAAATATGAGTTAAGGAAACAATTTTAAATGTTTTAACACTTTTGAGTAAAAATTAGGGTTGTAAAGTGATAGATATGCCAAAATCAAGATGGGGGAAATCACGATGGTGCAGATCCCATCATCTATCTATTTACAGTATTTATATACTTCTTTTCAACTAAAAAGTTCACAAAGCAGTTTACAAAGAAAATGAAAAATCTAATAGCTAATTAATAGGGGTGAGCCTAATAGGGGGGTGAGCCAGGAGGGTGTAGTGATTAGGGGGTTGGAGTGAGACATGGAAGATCAAGGTTCAAATCCTCCCTCAGCCAAGAAACTTCCAGGGCAACCTTGGACCAGTCAATTACTTTCAGCCTCACCTACCTCACAGGGCTGTTGTGAGGACAAAAGGATAAAAAACTTTGTAAACCACTTTGGACATTTGCTTTAGCATGAGAAAGTTGGGTTATAAATCCCTTAAATAAATAATAAATAAACCATGTTAGATACTGTGAGATGCAGAATGTAAAGCAGAATCCAAAACAAAAATCAGATTTAAAATATATCTTTCCTAACAAGAGTTATTGCCAAAAAATCTGAAAAACAGAAAAATGAATGTTGCCCTATGGAAAGTGAAAGTGAGCTGTATCACAAGCTGTTTTTACTCATGAGTAGACAAATGTGCAGGCAACTGGAAAGGCAAGGCTGAGAGTAAACCAAGGTCACCAAAAATCACACTTATCCAATAACACAGTGCCCACAGATCACAGAAATGTATGTATGGCCAAAATGTATGGCCAAAAAACTAGCAGAGGCAGGGACGTGGGGGTGCTGACCCATGGGGG
The DNA here is from genome assembly GCA_030015325.1 of Cryptoblepharus egeriae. NCBI lineage: Eukaryota > Metazoa > Chordata > Lepidosauria > Squamata > Scincidae > Cryptoblepharus > Cryptoblepharus egeriae. The sequence goes on along the minus strand of JAREYC010000004.1, from coordinate 5,796,816 downwards.
TGCTGACCCATGGGGGATGATGCCAGGGTGACCTGGTGACCGAATCGAAAAAAAGAGAAAAAGAGCCATCAAAATTCCTGACATGTTAAAAAAATATAGGACACTCAAAAATGTAGGACAAATGTAGGACATATTAAAAGATAGGATAAAAACACCGGTATTGCTATCCTGTACTTAATTTCAACACTATATTACTTATTTTTTAAATTGAAAACCTCTTTGCAAGACCTGTTTTCACCAGTTATGCACATATAAGTGGCTCAAGCAGGTCTCCGTCAGTCTTGGAAGACTATGGTGTCGTGCTCGGCACTGCATACGCTGCATGCGAAGCACGAAAGCCTGGGTTGGATTGTTATGGAGGATAGGCTGTTACCCAAGCAGCAAATCCCCCCTCTCCACACCACTGAATTAGTCCAATGGAAAGGCAGAGCCAATACGATTGGATCCAGCTGGCGTCGCAGAGCTGGGCTAAGGACAGGAGCTCACCCTGTCTTGAACCCTGGCCTGCTGGTTAACAGGCACAGTGTCTTAACCGCTTGCGCCACCCACAGCCCTCAAAGTGGCTCGAAGCAGGCATGATCCTCACCCAAGGTGAGCATATGTCATAATAAAAAAAGAGGAGGAGGCCCCCCAAAATGTAGGACATCCAAGCAAAATGTAGGACATGAGAAAATAAAATCTGAAAATACTCATATGCTGAAAATACTGCCTTGTGGAGTATTTTGCTGACTTCCAGGTGTACAGAATGAGGGCCATTCAGGAAGACTTGCACTCCCTGGAATGACTTTCCACATCAGCCAACGTGTGCTTGCTTACTCGTGAGTAAAAGCAGTTGTGTAGTCTCACTTTCAAAAGCATTTAATGCAGTGGAGCTTGGAGAGGGGTTTCCTTGCGAGGTCCCTAGTAGGGGATTCATTCATTGGATCAGGACCAGATTCCTTTCAGCCTGCCCAAAATATCTAAGGCAAGTCAACCTACTCAAGAGTAAAGGTGCAATAAGTCTCCCTTAGAGTTCAGTTCCCATAGAGATCAATGCTCTCATAGAGATCAATCAGGGGGCCTGTTTTGGGGTGATTTTGGAGGCTGTGTTCATTGGATCAGGACCATTCTGGAGTCCTCAGATTCCTCTCAGCCTGGCCTTTATGGCAGACTATGGCATGTTCACTCATACGTGACTCAAAAGTCACAATAGGGTGCACTTTTGCTTTCCCATAGAGCTCAATGCAAATTTTTAATTTTAGACTTTGGCCATAACTTTTGGTAGGAATGAGATATTCATCAGTCTTGAGAGACTATGGTATTGTGCTCAGCGCTGCATATGCTGCAGGTGAAGCACGACGGCCTGGCCGTGTGGCGTCAAGCACGATACCATAGTCTTTCAAGACTGATGGATGCCGAGTTGGAAGTTGAATGAGATATTTCAAAACCAATTTTTGCATTGGATTCTGCTCTTCAATACAAATCCAACAACATATGACATGATGGGGTACTGTGCACCACCACGAGGTTCCAAAATGAAGCCAGAATGGAGGACAATGAAGCCAAAGTGGAGGACACCTGGACAGGAGGCTAAAAATCCAGAGAAATCTGGGAATTTATGGTCATACGATCACCCTGGGTGATGCGCTGGACTTCCGCATTGTGTTATACATGCTCTGCTGATGTTACAGTCCTCATTATATCCAACAGTTTTACCTGCAACTTTGGGGGCATTTAGAGCACAGATTTACAGAAAATCCCAAGAACATGGGATGGAGATTACAGGAGAAGTTCTTAGGCCTGGCCCAGCAATGGAAGCTACATTCAGTCCCAGGATTTATTCCGACAAGAGCTGGGACAGTCTATTTAGCAAACAGATTTAACCACAGAAATCACTGAAACACTTACTGTTTCCAACAACAATGGTGTCACTAGGGTTTGCATCAGCCAGAATGGGAAGGTAGTATGTCACCCCCTGCACCCAGATGCATGAAATTTGGGGAGCGTAATCCTTCTGTGAAGGACTGTAGTGCCACAAGTGGTTCAGATGCTGTGCCTGTTAACAGGCAGGCCAGAGTTCAAGACCCTACCGGGTCCTACAGGGTGAGCTCCAGTCCTTTGCCTAGCTCCTGCCAACCTGCAGTTCAAAAGCATGGAAATGCAAGTAGGTAAATAGGTACCACTTTGGTGGAATGTTAAAAACAGAGTTATGTGCATCAGTCATGCCGACTCCATGGCCATGAAAGCATCCTCAGACAATGCTGGCTCTAAAGACTTAGAAATGGGGATGAGCACCATATCCTAGAGTTGGTCACAACTAGCAGTACTGCAGGGAACACCTTTACCTTTAATCCTTCTGTGATGTATGTGCTTCCTAGGAACTGATTTGGTGTCCACTGGTGACCAGTGCCGGATGCTGCCTGCTGCCTGGTTTTGCTCACTGGTACCTGGTGCCTGCTGGTGCCCACTGTCTGGTGCCTGGCAGAGAAGCCTGGTGCTTGGTAGGGATGCCTGCTGGTGCCCACTGCTTCCTGGTAGTCCCTGATGCACGGTGCCTGGTGCCCAGTGGTGCCCTGTGAGTTCTGTCCAGTGGTGCCTGATACAGATTCACGGAGGGGCCTAGTTGGTATGCGCAGTGCCCAGCCTGGTGCATAGTGCCCAGTGGTATCTGCTGCCCACTGGTGCCCAGTGTACAAACATGTACAAACATGCTGCCAGATGGTTCCTGGTGGTGCCCAGTGTTTCCTGGTCCCACCCACTGGTGGCACCTGCCCAATGGTGCCCAGTGCCCTGTAGGGGTGTCCAATGCCCAGTAGGCATCCCTGCTGCAGCCTGCCACTACCCCCACTACGCTCTGGTGCCCACTGCCTGTTGTTGTCCAGCAGTGCCCAGTGCCTGCCAGTACCCACCACCCAGTGCCAGTGCCCACTAGTGCCCAGCCATGCCCAGGGCCCACAAATATTCTTGAAATTTTACTCCTGCAACAATGGGATAATTCTGCTACTCTCTCTACATAAAATTAATGAGTCACTGACTGACTCAGTGACTGACTCATCAACACCCAGCCAAAACCGCTGTATCTAGAAGCATGCAATATGGGGAGGGTATTTCTTCTGTAATGTAGGCACCCACTAAAAACCAATTTTTAGAAAATCAAACTGGAAGGGAGTGAAAAGGGGTGCAACGTGTTGTCAAAAACTATACATTACATTGAAGAATTGCTGACTCGGCAACAACTTCCTAAAAACCATTTCTAAAAGCCGGTTTTTAGAAATATGTCCTTTATAAGTCCAGCTGTCCTTTGTCAACAACAAATTGTTGCTGTTTTTTGTGTTGAATATATGCAATATGGTAGCCCATCGGGCCCTTTACTTATATCATAAGAGCCTACACAACACAAAACACTGTTGTTGTATGTAGGTTTTATTTTATTTGTTTTATCTTATATTTTGGAAATGTACATCCAGTTTTTTTCCTTTTAATTTCTTGGAGGGGGGGGGGTTCCCAAATGAGTAGGGCCCTAAAATATAGCTTGTTTAGCTTATACGTAAATCCGGCACTACAGATAAATGTTCCCTGTCTCTAGGAGGCTACAGTCTCGTTGGGCTATGGAGGCTGAAGACGACAAGAGAGGAAGTGAGGGGGGAAGCTAACAACAGATGAATTCAAGCAAATGGGGCTTGTTTAGGTGCAGGTGAAAGCAGAGCAATTAAGTTTTCAGGAGAACAAGGACTAGAAGAGAGTGTGAGAGAGAAGCAGAATATAGCTGGTTTGGGGAGTTTGAGGCATAACAAGCAATAAGTCCAAATGGATAACTTAAGAGAGATGAAAACTTCAGACAGCTACTACTACTACTACTACTACTAGTGGAGCAAAGTTTTCAAGCAGTGACATATCCTGATAGAAACTTTGCTCCACTAGTAGCAGTAGAAGTTATCCATTCTGCCTTTCTGTTTGTAAGCCCCCATTTTCCCATTTATAACAAATTTAAGAATGCTGTTCATCCTTCTCCACTACCAGGGGGTCATTACCAAGGGGTCAATCACCCAAAATATAACCAGTCTGGCTACATTTCAATCTTCTCCTTAAGACCACACTATGACAACAGAGCAGTCATCTGACAATGGTTAGGAAAGAGGTTTCCCACACTGCCACCATCTAAATGGCACAAAATGGTCCTTTAAGTAGGATCCCCATTTCTATCGAATGGGAAAATGGGATCTTTTCTTCTCCGCCCCACCTCCGTTGTCAAAAATCAGCTCTGCTCGCTAACTAGCCTGGGCTATTCCCACATGGAAACTTAGAAACCAATAATTAGGCTCAAGGGGACCAGTCAGCCAAGGAGCAATTCAAAAACATTTTCCACTACAGGGACGTTTCCTCCCGATGAATGACTGCAGAGAATAGCAGGTGCCGAGCCTCAGTTTTTGCTGTTGTTGCTGATGAACCTCTTTAATAGGGATAAGCATAGGGCTTGAATAGGGCTGGGACCTCAGTCTGGCTCCCATGAGTTCCCCACCCCCTTCTACCAGCAAACCTACCAATCCCAAGGAACGTCCCCCCCAACATTATGCACCTTCTCCCATGTGAGCCAAACTTTTTCACACAATTTGAACAGCATCACAGCAGAATTGGGCAGAACCAGCCTCTCCGTTTCTCCGGCAAATATGTACACGCAGAGGCATGTGCCAGGAAAGTCCCCGTTGCAATTTCTGCAAGATACCCAACAACGCATTGATAGACCATTTCTGCCCAAAACTGTATATAAGCAACCAGGATCAAATGTGTTTACCTGTTGATCTGGGTTTGGCAGGGTTCATATTCTAGAATCATCACCTTTTGTCCCTTCAAAAAAACTTCCTAATTCTTATGATTGCAGGAAATATGTATTAATAGTGGGGGAAGCACTGAAAGAGATTTTTGGTAGTCAAAGGGGCATTTTCCCTCTCACCAGAACTAAAAGACATCCATTAAACTGAATGTTTGGAGAGTTAGGACAGATAAAATAAACATATGCATATTTACTCAAATCTAATGCACCATCAAATCTAATGGGCAGCCCAACTTTAAAGGGCTTGAGAGTAAAAAACATATTTACCGACAATTGCAATATGCAGCTGCAAAGCAGGTGCAAAATTTAATTTTACTGCATTCAACAATGAGTTAAACATAACAATGAGTTGTCTTAATAATGTGACAATGGGTTTATTTTATGATTTTTACCTAATTGCACTATTTTATACAACAATGGGCTTAGGTTACATTTTTATTACAATATAGTGAAAACTGATCTACTATATACTTATAATCAAAATATCATATTTACTCAAATCTAATATGCCATCAAATCTAATGCACACCCCAGTTTTGGAGACTGAATTCAGCTGAAAAAAGGTGAGTAAATATTTTCGAGTAAATAGATTCGAGTAAATATTTCTTCCAGCATGTGATTAGTCTGTGAAACTTCTTGCCACAGGACTTGGTGGTGGAATCTGGCCAAATGTAAAGGTGTCCCAGTTGCCCATCCATGACTGACTGAAAGGGTAATGTTCATCCCATTATAAGGCCAAAGAGCCAGTATTGTCCAAATTCATCTCCATGTTCATGTGGCCAGAATGAGTACATGCCAAAGATGCACAGGATGCTGTTACTTTCCCATGAAAGTGCTATTTATCTGTTGCCTTTACGTGCTTTTGAACTGCTCGGTTGGCAGGAGTTGAGCAAGTGACAGGAGCTCACTCCGTACTTGGATCTGAAACCTCTGACCTTCAGGTTGACAAGCACAACATCTTGAACCACTGAGCGACCACAGCACTTGTTGCATCTGACCAGTGGGTGCAATCCTAACCATGTCTACTCAAAAGTAAGCCCCACTGTGTTCAATGGGTCTTACTCCCAGGAAACTTACTCCCAGGATTGAAGCCTAGATACCTTTAAAAGGGGATAGGATATATTCCTGGAGACGAAGTCCATCACGTGATGGGTATGTGCAACCTGTTGGCTTTAAAAGTGGACTAGTCTGAATGCCATAGGCAAGGAAGTGGCACCAGGATTCAGATTTCTTGGCATGTGTGCTCCCTGAGAAATCTGGTGGGTCACTGTGAGATGGACCAGATGAGCATTTGGCCTGATCCAGCATGACTCTTTTCATGTTTAAGGCTACACCAGAGCTTCTCATCCTTCCCCATGATGAGCAGAATAAATTATGTGCTAAATGGTGAAAACTGCAGGATAACTGATGCAAAAATAAGAAAAACTGTACAATGTAACTTAACTGAATTCAAGCATGTTAGCTTGCTGTGAATGTCTGGTTATGAAGTACAGATTCTGACAGCTTCCCCCCACCCTGAAGTGTAGATGACACAGCCGTGCCTATGGCCCTAGATTTCTGTTTTGCTCAAATGGTAATACCAGATCTCATTAAATGCACATTTATTGTGTATAGACTCCCTCTTCGGGTACAGCATCAAAGCCCATGGAAGTGAAACCCATGCTTTGCTGAGTCATGCATGGCACGCATTTCAATAATCTGTTTAAAGCAGCCCATAATGTAAGCACTTTGTTGAATTAGAGCCATCAAGGCTGTGCTTTTGCATACAAATCGGTGCATATGTACTGTATTACAGTTAGGGTGCGGGGAGGTTAGAGACAGCTAACTTCCTCTGGACAAATATCGAGTGTCAAAATAAGTACTTGAATCTAATGCGCCGTTGAATCTAACGCACTCCCTATACTTATAATCACAATATTGTATTTACTCAAATCTAACTAGCCATCAAATCTAATGCACACCTGATTTTGGAGACTAAATTCGGCTGGAAAAGGTGAGCATTATATTTGAGATTCCCTACAATCCAGAGTAACTACGGGAGCAGATAAGAGACATTACGTGTACCCGTAGTTACTGCACCATCTAATGAAAACCTATGGGAAATTCATACTGCAATCCACAGCAAATTGTTCTTACACCGGAGCAAGGACTCCCCGTAGTTACTCTGGATTGTGCCCTAAATACAGTATATATTTGGACAAATATATAGTGAATAAGAAAGAGTGAAAGAAACATACGGTCTTGATGAAACCACCCACACTTGTTTTAAAAGCATCACCACCGAACTCACTCAAGGTTGCTGTTAGGAGGAAGGAGACACCAAAACTATAAGGCCTTCAAATGTGGATATAAAGAATGACATTTGCCTTTCCTGACTTTCTGAGTCTGATTGCATTGACAGCATCCAGAGAGCAAGAAGCAACAGCCCCAAGGACTCCTGGGAAATGTCATGAGGTGTATGTGTCTTGCGGCCAATGAATATGGTTGGGAGCGAGAAATCTGACCCTCACCCTGGCAGTGAAGAGCAACAGCAAAACCAAATAAAGCAGCAATGTTGCCTCTTCCCTTTAGACGTGCCATGGTGATCCTCCAATTTAATGTCTCCAGCACCGATATTGTCGTTCTGCTGGCGCAGAGAAGAATTCTCAGTGCCCACATCCAATTCCATCTGATTTCATTTCCATTGGAGAAGACAGGAGCCAGGAAGTGCTAACAAGACCTAGGTGCACAAACTCTTGCACATGCTGCTCAGACTGCAGACTCAGCTCTGCAGCTATAGCAGACAAGTTCAGCACCTGCTGGAGATGCTCTTGGAGGATTTCTGCTCCAGGCAGGGGGGTTGGACTAGATGACCTATACTAGATGCAGTAACCCATGACATGGTTCCCAATTCCTTTATTCTCTAGCCCTGCAAATATTCTTAACATATTAGGAGGAAAGGTATGGGACCCTTCTAAGGGGTCCATTCTATGTCCCATTAGTAACCGATTCTCAGAATGAAATGCTCATTAGCAAAGGTTCTATAGAACCTGTGAGAACCCCCTGACGCCCACCACTGGCGTCCATCACCATCCTGTCTAGTTTGTTCACCCGCTTCCTTCTTTCCATAGACCTCTATTTTAATCCCATCCAAAGCCACAACTTTCCCATCTCTCCAAGTAAACCAGTCTGCACATCTCTCCTTGAGAATTTGATCTCTACACTAACGGAGCTGTTGAAGATCTCTGTTGACAAAGGCTGCAATCCTAAAGATAGTTTCCTGGGTGTAAGACCCATTGAACACAATTGGGCTTACTTTGGAGTAGACATGCTTAGGGTTGTGCTCAACGTTTGTTGGTGTTACCAGTGTTCCATGCAAGGGCTATAATAACCAATTCTCCAGTTTAACCAGAATGTAGATCATTATAGAACTAATGCTGAAAACAGCACTGCAAGCTACAATTAGACATAAATGCCTCCTATGCCTAATTTTCTCAATAATATCTGGTAGTGTGAAAGCTTTATGGGGCCAAGGACAAAAATCCTTGTCCACATGTCATCCAGTACTGTACTACACTGGTGACTAACATATCCTTAGCCATCCACTGTGACAGCATCCTAGCAGCCCCCTTCTTTGCCAAACTGTCACAGGGGTACAAGAATCAAGGTGCATCAGTGGTCCCTAACCCAAAAAAGTTTGAGACAATCCCTACAATCCAGAGTAACTACGGGAGCACCTAAGAGACATTACGTGCACCCGTAGTTACTGCATCACCTAGTGAAAACCTATGGGAAATTCATATTGCAATCCAGAGCAAATTGTTCTTACACCGGAGCAAGGACTCCCCGTAGTTACTCTGGATTGCACCTAATGTGCCTTACCATTTCAAAGTCAAATCATACCAGATAGGAATAATGAAATCTCTCAGCTGGGTGAATGGATTTATGCATGTCTACGGGCAACCTACAAGAGGTCCTTTCCTTTCCAAACTAAAACATACTCTCTTCCTTTATCTTTACTACAGGGTGCTCCTTGCAAACAGCCCTCATCCAAGCCAAGAGTGAGATTCCTCAAACTGGAAAATGCGCAGGTGAAAGTAAAGTAACTCAAGAAAGCGTTGGCTTCATCAGCAAACTTCCTACTCAGTAGCGGTATTGCTACTGTATCCGTCAGATCTTTAAGTGAATTTCATGCAGAGAGAACATGGTGAAGAAAAGGACCGAAAAAGGCACTAGCAAATCCATGCAGAAGTCAAGCAGAGCACAGAAGTGGCAATAAGGCAGGCAGACATTTATGAAACAGGATTACAGCCAAAGTTACACTGGACAACAAATGTTTACAAAGGTCATACCCCAATATATTAAATTTATATTTTGTAACAGATCTTGAGGTGTTGAATAGGAATGTGACAATGAAAATACAAAATTGGCTACAGTTTGCATCAGATCCACCATGGACTGATCTATCAATATCTACAGATCGGCTCTTGGTGTCTGAGGGGATCTATCCTGGGATCCCACCACCACCGATCCCAAAACCCAAGGTATAATGGAATCCGCAGGACTTTGGACACAACACAAATAACCTTCCAGTCATATCCAGAAGTGTCAGAAAGGCATTTGTGGTTTTCACAAAAACCAGAACACTTCTAGGATGTGTTCTGAAGCCTCCTGGGTCTCAGGAAGCCTCCCAGATGTGAGAAGAAGGCTCTTCTTGTTGCATCTGAGAGGTCCTCCAGCACAGGTTCAAAATCCATACTCAGTCAAATCTGTGGGTTCTGACCTTGCAGATAAAACAGCCCACCTTTACTAGTAAATGTCTACTTCCTTCCCGCTACCTGTGTTAGCAATGCAATTAGTTTCTCCTGAACTAAAGCCAATAGACAGATTTCATTGTAATTTTCAAGTTCTAGTTTAATAATTTTCATGATCTAGTTTCTCAAAGACATCACATCACAGGAGTCTTCTGCTCCTCTGCTATACCTCTAAGAGGGAACTATCCATGGAGATTATGGTGAACATCAAAGTAGCTTTAGGTAAGAGGATGACCTCCAGCAGAACACTGGATGCAGTAACCCATGACATGCTTCCCAATTCCTTTATTCTATGGCTCTGCAACTATTCCTAACATATTAGGAGGAAAGGTACGGGATCTAGTTGTTCGCATGCAAGCTAGTCAATAGATGCAGGGTTTTTTTTGTTTTCTCCTTAGCATTATTTGTTCAAATACGTGCTGATTCAGGTGCCGTTCTACCCTGTTATTGACTTGGAAATAAAGCTGGCCTTGGGTTTTGTTTTTTTAAGACTTGAATGGCTTTTATCGACAGATAATGATGCCCTATTAAAGATAGGAACCAAGCTCCTTTCTACTCAAGGGAAGGAGTCCTTCGCCCTCCTGATCACTGATGGATGAAACACTGATTAGGAAGCCCAAAGTCAACTGATGCGTACAAGGAAACTTGCAGGAACAGAATTACCATGAGAAACGGCCTCCAGTTTGAGTTCACAGTCCTGATTTTCAACCAGTCCCTGATGTAGTGACCTAATCTACAGACACTTTGGGCGCAATCCAGAGTAACTACGGGAGCACGTAAGAGACATTACGTGTACACGTAGTTACTGCACAATATAGTGAAAACCTATGGGAAATTCATATTGCAACCCAGAGCAAATTGTTCTTACACCGGAGCAAGGACTCCCCGTAGTTACTCTGGATTGCGCCCTTTGTGTCTGGATGTGGTGCCTCACATAAAGAGCTTAATTCATTCCGGAGGCCTGCTCTTTAAGTGAAACGCTCTTTAAGTGAAGCAGATTTTTCCACAGGAAATAATGGAAACTCAGACAATTTGTTCCACAACTCCCAAAATATTCATATAAAAAGATTAACTGGATGTAGAAATGAAGACAAAACACTGGAATTGAATTCAAAACATGCATTCAGTGTGCATGATCCTATGAAGTCTACTTAGCAATCCTAAGTGCACTTTCCTAAAGTGTAAAGTGCAATCCTAAAGACACTTTCCTGGGAACAAGCCCTATTTAACACAATGGGGCTAACTTCTGGGTAGACATGGTTAAGAGGCTGCAATCAAAGACACTTTCCTGGGAGGCTTACCTGGGCTGCTGCTGGAGGTTCAAGGTGGTCGGTGGGAGCACTTGAGGGCAGTTAGGGGCAGCTGCCTCTGGCACCTCCAGGCAACTGCCCCCAAGTTGGGGACAGTTAGAGGCAGCAGCGCTGGCTGGCAGCCCTTCTAAAGAGCCTCCATGAGGAGCATCAGGGCTGCATAGCACGCGTGCCCAGAGCGCGCTTGCTTGTTAAGTGAAGCAGAACTTGTTATGTGAAGCAAGATTTCTTAGAAATTTTTGCTTGTTATGTGAAACGCTTGTTAAGCGAGGCGCTTGTTAAGCGAGGTACCACTGTACATGCATATCACTGAACACCTTCACTGACTGATTTTTACAGATCTAGCTGCTAATAAATGAAAAACCTCTGAAACCTTATTTTTAATCCTAGGTTTAGACAATTGCTTGGGTATCCTCATAACGAACTAGTTGGTACCACAGGGTCACAACACAGTGTTTGTAAAAAAAAAATCAACACTCTCACATCTTAATCATTCCAGGGCATCACAGGAACTATATAACCACCCTAATTTCCAAAGCATTATTATGTAAATATAGCATTTTCTTTTATAAGAACTTTGGGAAGGAGATAAACTCTGAAAGTGATGCCTTTCTGATGACATGCCAAGTAATGCTTCACCTTCTGAATTTATCTGTTATAAGCTGCTTTTAAGGCACAGGAGAGAGAGCAGTACAAAAAATAAACTCTATACACTTTACTGATTGAGTCTGAGTGAACACAATATGATTTACTTATGAGTAAACATATAATTGCGTGCTGTAACAAATGCAGAAATGAACTCTCCAAAATGAGAAAATTCTTGAAAATCTATGTAATATACAGTATACAGGTTGCAGAATTCAGCTATTTTTGGTGCAGAATCTGGATCGGACACATATTAATTGTGACAAAGTCGTCATTTAAGGCCAGCAGCTTATTCTTATCTATGTTATTACTTCAAAATAAATTAGACCCCAATTTCTAATTCCTAAAGGCATCGATGCTGAAAGACAGTTTGATGACCAGGAAGGCAAATGAGCACAATTGTACAATCCACGTCCTTTTCTAGCAAGCGACTGTACAAAGACGAAAGTCCAAGTGAAAGGATATGAATGTACCAAAATTTTAATTGCTGCTCTTCGGATTGGATGAAAAGGGCTAAGTATATACAAGGCAGGAGTGGCACTAAATCGAAAGATTGTCTTCCCTTTGTTCAGTACTATAAAAGTCTGGAAAACAAAAGAGGGTAAAAAATATTTACTGTTCGTACTATGCACTTACATTTATAGGAATGGGTCAGGCTATCGCACAAGTTTCTCTTTTAAAACAAATACACCGGGCCATTGAAAAGCAAACCTGAAGAAAGGAGACAAACCAGGCATCGTTGTCCGTGTAAAAGAATATGCCCAACAGCCCAGCCTATTTTTGTTGAAGGGGAATGATGCGCACGCATTAAAGGCTACCTGTGACACATCCTGGGCGACACAGTGCATCGTGCTATACGGAAAAGAGGAAATCGAGCACCCTTTCCTCTAAAAAATGAACAAGGTGAACTACACTCCCCATTCTGATATTCCCTACAATCCAGAGTAACTACAGTAGCACGTAAGAGACATTATGTGTACCTGTAGTTACTGCACCGCCCAGTGAAAAAACCCATGGGAAATTCATATTGCAATCCAGAGCAAATTGTTCTTACACCGGAGCAAGGACTCCCCGTAGTTACTCTGGATTGTGCCCCTAGTTTTCATTATGCAATATCTTTTTCTAAGGCACTGCTTTTTCATTTATTTAATCCCCAACCAACATATCATTCAACAACTATTTATCACTGTGCCATTTAACTGGGGACTCAAATCCATAACTTCAATTACACCTTTTTTGGTGGCATAGCAAGAGCGGGTGTAAAACACATGCCCTACAATCCAGAGTAACTACGGGAGCGCATAAGAGACATTACGTGTACCCGTAATTACTGCACCACCTAGTGAAAACCTATGGGAAATTCCTACTGCAATCCAGAACAAATTGTTCTTACACTGGAGCAAGGACTCCCTGGATTCCTTGGATTGCGCCCTAAGGCTGCAATCCTAACCACTTTCCTGGGAGTAAGTACTATTGAAGACAATGGCACTTACTTTTGAGTAGACATGCTTAGGATTGCATGGTAAGTTTTGCAGGGAGCCTCACTACAGCGTGGAAGGGGCGCCTTCAGGCTGGGGGAGGAAAATGGACACATAGAACTTTTGTTCTCCTTTTGCTACTGGAATGGCTCCGAAGAGAAGGGACTCCTTGCATACTGTGGTGATGCTCCCTGAAATTGTAATACTTCGCACCTCCTTTAGCTACACCACTTTTCACTTCAGAAACAGAAATTTCTGCTATTTTCAGCATTCCTACTTCAGTCTATTTCTTACGAATCTATATGCATATCAAAGACACAAGGGGTTTTTGAAAATCTGGACCAATATCCCAAAAGTCCCTCAATTTGACACTGCAGGTCAGTCCATATCCTGGCATACATACCTTATCAGTGGACTGCCATTTTTTCTGACTCTTTAAAAACTAAGTGAAGTGCCGTCGGGTTAAAGTATAGACTTTACTACCAACCTAGCACATTGGGGCAAAACTGCAACGTCAGAATATTTGCATTCAGTATTTAAAAACAGTGGAGCTTTATCAAGAAAAAAAACCAAACACTGACATATGTGTTGCTTTTTGATGCACATGGCCCAGTCAACAACACTCAAGCATCTCCCAATAAAGTTCTTTTTGATGGTCTAAACTGGAAGTGGCTACAATTCTTTATTGCTCATTGTTTGCAAAGCTTCATTTATGGAAAAAAAAATTCACCCCCAAATCCAGAGTAGCTGAGGGAGCATGTAAAAGACTTTACATGTACCCGTAGTTACTGTACCTCCCTAGTGAAAACCTATGGGAAATTCATATTGGAATCCAGAGTAAGTTGTTCTTACACCAGAGCAAAGACTCCCCATAGTTTTGCCCTTAATTTATTTTTTAGATCTGGTGAGACAACTTCTGCATTCAGGTATATTTTTGCACACGGTATAGCAGTTATGCTATACTATTTTTGCTATATGTATGCTATATATTTTTGCACATGATATATAGCAGGTATAGCACACAGTTATGATGTTGATGCCTTTAACAAATACTGTTGCCACTTTTCTTTTTTTAACTGAACCTGTGTCTTTAAACAGCAGAACACCTGCTGAAATGTAGCAAATGAAGCTTAAGAGATGGAAAAGGCTTAATTTCTGCAAGTCAGCACTTTGCAAAGGAAATAAACAAGGTTAGGAAAAATAAATCAGATATCTGGATCCTCTGACACCTGGAAACCACCTTATGGCTATCGGCACTGAATCAAGGCACACCGTCCTTCCAACATGACACATATATTCTTGGACCAACTTAAACTTGGCACACGTTCCTCAGTACTGTAAAAGTTTGTAAATATTGTAAACCACAACTCCCGTCACCCAGTTTTAAGACATTAAAGCACTCAGAATTAATTCTCACATCCTTAAACCAAGAAGGAAATGTTTCCACTGGAAAAACAAGAGGAGGAAAAGGGAACATCCACAGCCTTCCTCCTCAATCCCTTCCGCCATCTTTAAAAACAAGCGCAGAGCTAAACGTGTGACGGATTTAACCTTGTGATCACTGTAGAAAGGGTCAATGTCCTCCAAGGGTTCCCCAATGAGCTCTGATGGAAGAGACCCATAGATATCGGGTAGCTTCTTGCAAGCCTGTAAGTCAAGCTGAGGTCGGGGTTTTTCTTCGTCGACCAACTGTTCCCTATACTCCTGCTTGGCGTTCCTCGCGATCTTCTCAGCGATGCGCTTCTCAATCGCAGCCAAGGATTCAGGCGTGAACCGGTGGAAACTGTTAGGACCCAGTGGTAACAAGAAGTCGGCCATCTTTTCATCCTGATTCTTCTTTGTACTAGTCTTTATTCCTAAAAGTAAAAAACAACTGTAAAGAAAAAGAGAAAACAGAGAAGATATAGATAAATAAGCAGGAATGGAAAAGCAATGGCAGCAATTTAATGTTACTCAATGAAGGTCATCACAACAGTGGTATTAAGTTGTGGAAAGCTGCAAGTTGTGATTGTTTTGTTAACAGTTTTGGGTCAAAATTGCCACTGGTAATGCAATGTGTCATCACATTATTGTGGCAGCCGGCATGGGACAACATCACTAATGTTTGAATTTTGAAATATAGGGTGCCTGGACAAGGTTAAGGGATGGGGACAGTGTAAGTCAACGTTCTAGTGCAGGAGAAGCCTTAAGTCATATGGAAGGAGTCCATACGGTGGCTCCTTCACCTGTCAGCATCATTTCACCTCTCAAGAAAATGGCCCCACTTACGTCACCGCAAGAGGCAACCGGGGATGGGTGCACACTTATGGTATTGGCAACTTCAGCAGGAACCCACTATGACCTCCTGTAACTTGAAGGAGTGTCTATCTGTGTCTGTCTGTCTTGTCTGTCTGTCAGCCTGCCCACAGTACATTTGTAAAGTTATTCCTGCATCCATAAATTTACTATTTTAATGGTCAACATGCAAATCTGGGCACTAACAGATACTGGGCAAAATACTATGCTGTGTATGGAATTCTCCAATTTTAATAAGCTGGATCAGAGGATCACCAGTTCACACAATGTCTCCCAGAAGTATACTGACCAATGGTATTCAAACGGGGAGTTGGGAACCCCTTGGGGGGGGGGTTGAAACCTCAGGTCATGGGGGTCCCTGGAATCTGGAATCTTGCACTAGGCTTTCCTGAGAGTAAGTCTCATTGAATACAATGAGACATGGAGGAGCTCTAGCACCACAGTGATGTCACATCCTGGTAAATTTGACAGGGGGTCCCAGACATATTTTTCATTTTGAAATGGGGTCCTCGGCTGAAATGCCGGAGTACCGCTGATATGGACACAGGAATCCCCCCATTCATTCTGAACATTTTTGATGCCTCATGAAAACATTAACACACGTTGCGCCCAAACACTGAAACATCTCAGGCCTTTACGCACCCTATGGTGGCATCACCCTGTATGAACTGCCCATAAACACACCCAAAGACAATGCATTTAGCGACATCTGCTAGACCACAGCGCTGTTCTGGCAGAGTTGCGGTCCCCGCCGCGCGGCAAGCAGCCCAAGATAATTCACTGCCATTATTCTTTGCGACACTCACAAGTCTGTCAGCAAACAAAGCTATAACTGATCTCAGCATGACAAAGGGAGACTTTATTGACTCAATTTGTGTGAATGAAGCGGCCTTTCACGTTGCCAATTTTCACCGGTCCAACTTTGTTTTACGATGGACTCATTACATTGTTATTGATCTCAGCACGTCAAAGGAAAACAACTTCCAAGATCTTTTTTCCCCCTTCTAATCGTGCTTTGCCATGCTGCCAGCCTCAACGCTGTGTAGGAATACAATGGATCACACGCAGGCCTGGATCTCCTCAACAAGACCTTGTCCTTTCATTCAGACTTTGCTTTTATTTCTTTTCATGGTTACATCTTCTTAAGAAGCAAGGAAATTACAAGTCTTTGCCAAAAAGAAGAAAGAAAAGGGATTGGGAGATTCAGACTCCGCCATAGTTGGAGTTACAGACTCTACTACGTAGTTGTGTTATGGAGCTTTGCATGGAGACATCTAATTGGGGGATTCAGACCGGCATGTGTGTTTTGAAATTTACAGTCCAGACAAGATCTTGCAAATGAAAAAATAAAAGCATGTGAAAAAGAACTGATTAAAAAGAAAAGAAGATAAATATCACACGACACAAAAAAGGCAACAAGTTGGACTTTTAAACCTGGAGTTATGCAAAAAAGATGCCCGAGTGGGGAGGGTTGGGAGAGAAATTGCTTCTCTTCTATAATTATTTCCAAATAATAAATAGTCATCATAAGTCATCATCCACCGCATCTCCATGGAAAGAGATAAAGGATATATGAAAGAGGAGATCCTGCTCTGGAATCTGACCCCTCTCTCTGACCCAGCAAGTCAGCTAGGTCTAGGGTTGCCATAATTCTATTCCACAAAATCAAGACCCTCCCTCCCATTTGCCAGTATGTGCACACAATCCCCCAAAACTCAGAATTGTCCCTGTTTTGGGGGACGTATGGCAACCCTAGCTGGGTCCCCAAAACACACAGTTACCAACCTGATATCTAAGAATGTGGTTGGAGGATTTGATCATAGATGATTTCAACGCTCTGTGTTCCTCCTAATATTTGACACCATCACATGATATAAAAATACTTAGTAAGGATGTTAAGTATCTTTTCATAGGGGAGCTTCACAAATTATTATTAGACATTGTTCCTATTACCCAGTGGGCAATATTTTTGACCTTTGGGTAGTCACTATTCTGCTCTTCTCTGATCTTAAACTAGTCACCTTCCATACTGATAGTATAATCATCTTGTTTTCCCCTGATCCCTGCCCTACCATCCCTCCGATGAACATAACCTCACATCCCCAATGAACATCTGCTCTAAATTAACAGTTCATAACGTTCACCAAGGAACAGATCAGGCACAAACAAACAACGCCACAAAGCTCATAATATGAACATCCCGAACCTGCGTCGCTGCCTCTCCCCCTCTTAAAGTGCTTTGCCTGTGTGGATCTGATTTATTATTCACATGTCACTTTTTTTTGCAAGCAAGGTTGTGCTCAGAGCAGCTTACCGCAGTATCGAACACATCAAATCATGTGCACGTTTACCAAAGCAATGAGAAGCAATCATGCAAATGTGTCATCACCGTTCAAACAATTCAGCTACATCCTCAGAAAGTTTTAAATACGTAAATAAGGAATTGACTGTTTACAAAATCAAGCAAGACATCGCAGGCTATAAAACGATGTACTAGAAGCTCATATTACTGTAATAAAAAAAAGCAGGCCTCCATCTGTCTTGGAAGACTATGGTATCGTGCTCGGCGCTGCATACGCTGCATGCGAAGCACGAGAGCCTGGGTTGGATTGTTATGGAGGATAGGCTGTTACCCAACCAGCAAGTCCCCCCTTCTCCACGCCACTGAATTAGTCCAATGGAAAGGCAGAGCCAATACGATTGAATCCACTGGCGCCGTAGAGCTGGGCTAAAGACAGGAGCTCACCCTGTCTTGTGGGGCCAACCCGGGTCTCGAACCCTGGCCTGCTGGTTAACAGGCATAGCGTCTTAACTGCTTGTGCCACCCACAGTCTCTATTACTGTAATAAAAGGTTGTAAATTGAAGGGATAAGCTGAACCCTAAAAAAAGTAATCCACTGCATTTGGGAAACGTTTACCTTTCACTGGGACAGAACAGACCCCAAAATGTTTTTTTTTTTTTTCAGGATTGCACTGGACAAAAGGTCTTCTTGGGAAAATATCTATGAATCAGTTCCTCTCAGCCTTACCCTGCAATCCTAAGAGCACTTTCCTGGGCCTAAGCCCCATTGAACTCAATGGAACTTACTTTGGTGTTGACACAAATAGGATTGCACTGCCAGTTGCACGCTCAGCAACCAAAATGCAAAACTGTCATGATCCATAATGCCAATTTTTTTAAAAATTTCCAAGAATAAAGGTATATATGCAGAGATGATCAAAATAACCTGCACTCTTAACTCGCTTCTGGTTGCAGACTAACTTTCTTCCATTCCATTAGGTGGGCAATTCAGCAGTCAATGAATATTTCTCTAAGCAATATGGCTTCAATCCACACAGGAAGCGGAACGGCTGGCGAATGTTAAATCAGTAATGCAACATTTCGATCCATGAGAGCAAAGTCCCTATTTCCACATTAACCTCCTGTTGTTAAACACACGCACACTCACACACACACACACACATCCCACTGTTGGTACCTAAGTCTGTGCAATTAGATCAACAGATATCTAAAAGCATACAAACTGCTTCCTTCCCTGCCTGCTTACTTTCAATCCTAAGAAATTTAGACCAGCCTAACTCATCTGGCCTATCTTTCTGTAATGGTGTGGGGAGGTCCGCATATGCCTGTGCATTGGGCTACCCCCCCCTACTGTCCTACTGCACTTTTGTGACACCCCCAGGTCAGCACAGGACTTAGGCTAGGCTTACGCCAACCTAAATCAAGATTAGGATTGCAGTGTTGGTCTTTCTCTTGTCCTGGTGGCTATGTACCTGATCTATGTTTGTCCCACCTTCCCAATCCTGCAGCCGTGCCATGCAATGGTGTTGCAGGTGAATGTGGGTCACACCTGGTGATGTGCACAATGAGGGTGACACCATTATAGGCCATAATTTTTTAAATCTTAATACTTTCAAATATTACTATCTTGCCATATATCATTTGATGTATAATTTCATGCAGACTACAATGAAAAAGCTGTATTGAAATATCTCTCTCCTATCACAAGTACCAAATAGCACAATAATGCATCATCATGCCCACCATTCAGGGCATTTCCCACTGCTTGTGGCTGATGTGCTGGTCTCCCATACTGGGTCATGCCAACACTAGTGACAACACTGAGGCCCTGCATACATAGAGGCAACCTACCCTTGATCAGGATATATATTTGTGCACATACAATAGCCTTCCTGCTACTTCACATGAGGCACACTCACCTGCAAAAGGGAATATATGATTTTCACAAAAAGATGCAAATAATTGTCGCATGTCCCAGACTTATTGTTATCTCCAACGCACCAGCAGGCCTCCGTCAGTCTTGGAAGACTATGGTATCGTGCTTGACGCTGCATACGCTGCATGCGAAGCACGAAAGCCTGGGTTAGATTGTTATGGAGGATAGGCTGTTACCCAAGCAGCAAATCCCCCCTCTCCACACCACTGAATTAGTCCAGTGGAAAGGCAGAGCCAATACGATTGGATCCAGCTGGCGTCACAGAGCTGGTCTAAGGACAGGAGTTCACCCTGTCTTGTGAGGCTGACCCAGGTCTCGAACCCTGGCCTGCTATTAACAGGCACAGTGACTTAACCGCTTGCGCCACATGAAAAACCAAAGCAGCAACATAAATTTGAATCATCCTGGCCAGCTGCAAGGCAACATGTTTTCCAATCAGCATAGGCAGCTTTATAAATTAACGAAGAACTCAATCATTACGATTCCGTTGACATTCACATCCCTTTGCATCCCAGGTCCATTTAATGATGTAACAGCTTGTGTGATCAAATGCCTGAACTTTGAAATCTTGAAATATTCAATTCACAACTTTACACAAATCTGTTGCCCGCTTAGGACACTCATCCTCAATAACAATTACGGCGGGAGGTGTTGCGTTGGAAAATTAAAGCCATGCATAATCATGGTATTCCTGCCTTAAGTCCTACTTGAATGCTTCTGCAATCCTAAGTGCACTTTCCTGGGAGGAAGCCCCATTGAACTCAATGGAACTTACTTCTGAATAGACACAAATAGGCTTGTACTAGACTTTCAGCTTTTTCTCTGTAACTTGATGAGCAAACAAAAATCTGTTGCGGGAGGGGGGTGCTCAAATTAAATATAAATACTGGGCCCACAATGCCTGATCATCTATCAATTCTGGACAAGAATTCAGCAGCAAACCCACATTCTCCTCCATTTAGTGGCATAGCTACAGGGTTAAAGTACTGCAGGTGCTACAAGTGTATACAACTTTATATACGTATGACACCTTTATACAAGTGTATAAGTGTATATTCCACTCAGTGTTAGAGCCTTTTTGGCAATGATGGGAAACTGCAGGTTTCCATTGCTGCCCAGAATATATACAGTGCTGCCTCACATAAAGAGCTTAATTCGTTCCGGAGGCATGCTCTTTAAATGAAACACTCTTTAAGTGAAGCAGATTTTTCCATAGGAAATAATGGAAACTCAGACGATTGGTTCCACAACCCCAAAAATATTCATATAAAAATATTAGCTGGATGTAGAAATGAAGACAAAACACTGGAACTGAATTCAAAACATGCATTCAATGTTCATGATCCTATGAAGTCTACTTAGGCTGCAGTTGTAAAGACACTTTCCTGGGAGTAAGCCCCATTTAACACAATGGGGCTTACTTCTGGGTAGACATGGTTAGGAGGCTGCAATCTAAGACACTTTCCTGGGAGTAAGTCCCATTTAACTCAGTGGGGCTTACTTCTGGGTAGACATGGTTTAGAGGCTGCAATCAAAGACACTTTCCTGGGAGGCTTACTTGGGCTGCTGCTGGAGGTTCAAGGTGGTCAGTGGAGGCACTTGGGCAGTTGCCTCTGGCTCCTCCAGGCAACTGCCCCCAAGCTGGGGGCAGTTAGAAGCAGCAGTGCTGGCCAGCAGCCCTTTTAAAGAGCCTCCATGCAGAGCTTCAGGGCTGCATAGCACGTGTACCCATAGCGCGCTTGCTTGTTAAGCGAAGCGGAATTTGTTATTTGAAGCAAGACTTCTTAGAAATTTTTGCTTGTTATGTGAAATGCTTGTTAAGCGAAGTGCCACTGTATATTTTTTTAAAAAATTAATATTTATTGGATTGTCCATATATACACCAAACCATACAAAACACATGAGAAAGGAACATAAGATACAAAAATGGTTGCCCAATTTGATGGCAAATGGAAGGAGATGCTTCCACAGTGTGTAGTGGCACCTGTAGTATTTACGCCCCCTGTAGTGATGCCACTGTCTCCACTTCACTGGCCTAATTATGGCTGCAATCCTAAGTACACTTTCCTGGGAGTAAGCACATTGAACACAATGGTGCTTACTTTTGAGTAGACATGGTTAGGATTGTGCTCTATGACTCTGCTTTCCTTTCTATTTTTTTAGTCTTGAAAGTGAAATAGGTTGTAAAAAACACAGGTTAGAGCAGTTCCATTCCTGCCCTTGATTTTTGCCTTGCCATTGCTTCTCCAGTACCTAATGCCTGCCCTAGTTTTAGTACTGCTCACCCTCGTAAATCATGTTAGATATCAGCACACTTCTCTAAGTACTTATATCTGGATGCTTATATCACAGGCCAACTCAGGATTGTCACCAAGTCTAAGCTCCACAGTGCATTGCGGCCAAATAAAAAGTCCTGACTAGCATCGTTGTATGAATGGCACGATTGCAAACATGAGCTCATCACATCTAAGCTGCACATTTTTCTGTGGACACTTGAGACCTCTGTGGTTTATATTTCTAAATTTACATGTAAAGTTGCCCTATAGACAAATGATGTTGTTTGCAGGGGTTATAATTCTCTATCAATACTATCCTCTGCATGTGTACTCAAGTAAGGCTACAATCCAGAGTAACTACAGGACCTTTTATACCAATGTAGTTATGGTGCTAACTAAAGGAAACCTATGGGAAATGCATACAGCAATCCAGAGTAAGTGCCTCTTATGTCTTCCCATAGTTCCTCTGGATTGCAGAGTAAGTCCTGCTGAGTTCATAAAGGATGAGCTCCCAAGCCTATGTAGGATTGCAGGCTAAAAATATTTGCAATAGTGAGACCAAAACTATTACTTACTAACAGGAGCCACAAAACCATTTGCAACATATTAAAATTATCATAAAAACCAATTTATGACAGCACAACTCCCCCATTACCCTATTCCCACGGTGGCGTGGGGAAGCCAGAACATTTTTGTGCACTGGCCTAACTCTCCAGGAATGGCGCAGAAGTGTGTCTATATCATGAAGAGCACAGTCCTAATTCCTGGTTAGGCCAACACAATTCCCAACTGGGTTGGGGGTGTCACAAAGTGCCAGAAAGCACTTTTGCACCACCTCGGGGGTTAGGCTTGTGCACCAGCCTCCCCATGCCACTGTGAAAACAGGGAGATGGATGAGTTGTGCTGGCTGAAATTGGTTAGGATTGCACCCTCAGATAAAGAAAACTCAATTAAATAAGTTTTAACCGATTAAATTTGCTTTCATTAGACACACGACAACCATTCTGAAAAACAGAGTGTGGGAATTAAAAACAATCAGCATTTTAAAATGTGTTGCCCTATGCATCAGAAACATCTATTTAAATTTTTAATTATCTGATTACTCAATTAAAGGTTGCACGCTTAATCAAAATATCAAACATCCTATTGCCAAAGTAGGATCAGAACTACAACCTATTTAAAACAGGATGCACTCGCATCAACAGTAAAATCTAATTGGCAAATAAAAGCAATAAAAGCAAAAATGTCCAAGACTTTCTGGAAGCAGGGGCTTCTAGTTCCTGGGCATGCAGCATTTGCACAAGAGACTGAAAGCAAATGTCTACGCTGTTTGGCTGGTAGCATCATACATATTAATACACTGAGTGCAAACAACACTGATGGTTGCAGAGCATAAATCAGGAGTACAATATCAGCCCATGTGAATTCCCGGGATGGCACTTGAAAGTTATCTCCTGAGTCCTGTTGTCTGTGATGATTTGCTAATACCTCAGTCCAGTAGGACGCCTATAATAAAAATGCAATTCATCACTAACATTTCTCCCCTTTGCTTTTACTCAGAAGTAAGTCCCAGCAGGTTTCATGGGGCTCTGCCAATTAAATGTGCACCAAGATGGTGAACCAAGAGTGCAATCTTAACTTAGGGTGCAATCCAGAGTAACTACAGGAAGTCCTTGCTCCGATGTAAGAACAATTGACTCTGGATTGCAATATAAATTTCCCATAGGTTTTCATTAGGTGGTGCCATAACTATGTTGACGTAAATGTCTCTTCTGTGTGCCCATAGTTACTCTGGATTGTGGGGTCTGGCCAACACAACTCATTGGTCTTCCTTTTCCCATGGTGATGCTGGAGGGAAAGTACATGTCTGTGTACTGGCCTAACCCTCCTTCAGGAGTGGCAGGCCTCCGTCAGTCTTGGAAGACTACGGTATCGTGCTTGGCGCTGCATACGCTGCATGCAAAGCACGAAAGCCTGGGTTAGATTGTTATGGAGGATAGGCTGTTACCCAAGCAGCAAATCCCCCCTCTCCACACCACTGAATTAGTCCAATGGGAAGGCAGAGCCAATACGATTGAATCCAACTGGCGTCTCAGAGCTGGGCTAAGGACAGGAGCTCACCCCGTCTTGTGGGGCTGACCCGGGTCTCGAACCCTGGCCAGCTGGTTAACAGGCACAGTGTCTTAGCCACTTGCCTCACCTACAGCCACACTCAGGAGTGGCACAAATGTGCCATGCAGCAGTTTTGTGACACCCCCCCCCCCCGGTCAGCATAGGATTTATGCCCGACTTTAGGCCAGCCTAACTAGAGATTAGGATTGCAGCTTTATTGTATTTACACTGTTTAACAATCCCATTCAGATATTTTCTGCTCTTTGATTCATTTTTACTATACAAAGTTAACTCCATCTAATAGAGTATTAGGATTCCACTTTAAGTATAGGCTCTTGGCATGTTTTATTGTATTAGATTCCGAATGGCTTTCCAAATATCTTCTTTTAAAGGAAGGCACTAAAATAAAAAGTTTTAAAAACCAGATTTTTTTTCCTTGTGGTGAATGTCATCAATTTGCAACCTTTGTGTTTTAACAGAAAATGTGGTTGCTATTTTTCAAGAAAAATGCATAAGGATTACAAATAAAAGAAGGAATTTTGAGAACAAAAGATAATAAAGGGTTTAGATTGTGGGATATATTTGGAAAGGTCAAAGGGACGAAGCATCCTCAGCTTAAAGGAAAAAAGATGACAGGAGACACAATAATAGTCTTCAAAGCTATGTAAAGAACAGGGAGGACAAAAGAACTTCGAGTCCGTTCCTACTAAAGGCAGAAGAAGTGGCACTTGAATCCATTTGCAGGGAGATAGTTTCAGGTGTTGTTTTTTTAAAACTTTGAAAAATGTTCTAGTTTTACCAACTGATGAAACTGAACCCAGTTATCAGAGGAATTGGGGATACAAACTATCATCGATTTATGGCACGATCCTATATGCCCTCATGCAAGCAAGGCGAGCGCATATACATGTGTTGGAAGTCACATTTGTGGCAGTACAGACATTCTTGACACTAGCGCCAGCTTGCCTGCGCCAGTTGAGGACTTATGCCCACCAGAGCCGGTACGCTTTGCACGGGCTGGCGGACTGCTGGGATTGGTGATGGGTGTGGGGAGGTAGTGTAACAGGACATGGGAGGGTGAGGAGGGGCAGATCAGATCCAGGAGGAACCAAGGAACTGGTACTAACTGGTACTTTTCAAATTCAGACCCCGGTATCCGTGGAATGTGTATCCACTATAGGTTTTGGGCAGACCGGATAGGCACCCCTCTCTCTGCCCTTCCTGTACACTGATCTTCCAACATAAGCTGCCTGCCACTCACACTCCATAGAAGGATTTCCACTAAAACACTCTACTCCAGCCGTAATAATGAACAGCCATTTCCGAGGGGTGACTGGAAGCGCCCCTTGAAGTGAATCTCGAGTACTAAATGTAGGAAGAGTAAAAAGATCTGATAAGCACCTGGTTTCCAATAAACATGTGAATTATAGCCACTGACAAGATTCTCTGGATAGAAATTGCAGCCAGCCCCTTATTCTCCTCCACAAAAGGAGAGGAGAGGAAATGAGGACCGAGACAAAAATCACTCATGAATTTTCGCAATTTTGTTCTTGCATATAATGATCGGCGCCTCCTTTGCCTCACTCTTTCAAGAAAATGCTCATAGTTTCAAATGTTTTTCAGAGGGTTTTCAAGTCCCACAATGTTACACCCTCTATCACATCTACAACCGATCGATGCACGTGATGGCCAGATAAATTACTTTGAAGATTTATACCCTACCTTTCAATCACATTATTTCCAAGGAATCTCCCCTAATTCTCAGATATTATTGTAATTGCTGCTGTCCTGACAAAGCCAGTGGCAAACCCAAGAGAAATAGTTTCTTCCTCCAGGGTTTCTTCTTTTTGTGAATGTCATCAGATTGTAACCTTTGTGTTTATACTCTTTAGTTTATACTATTTAGGCCAAGACAACCCATGTGATTTTGATATCAAGCAACATAGTGCAATAGGATACTTGTGAAAGAATATTCTGATTTCCAGGATAACTGATAATGAATATAGGAAAAGCCTTTCTGAACCAGGCAAATGCCCATCAGGTCCAGCATCCTGATTCCAATCAATCAATCAATTCTTTATTGTCATTGTACGTATATACACAGTGTACACATACAATGAAATTCACAAGACGCCAAAAGACCAGACCCAATGCACAGACTACAATCCCCAAACACACACACACTCGACCAAAATACTCCCCGCTTTAAAACACACAGACATCCTCACAACAAACCAAGTAATACTGTCCAACAACTCACTTATAATGGTCCCTAAATTCATTATTAAGTGCAATTATAGCTCTTGGATAAAAACTGTTCCAAAAACATGTTATAGTGATCTATCAGCTGCCTCCAAATGACCCCTGGTTATGGACTATATTCCCTCTACATCATGCAAAAATAACAACTTCCATCATCATCATCATCATCATCACCACCACCACCACTGTCTTTATAAGAGCCCAGAGGATCAATGCTTCTGTATGTGTCTTTGCTATGTATGCAAAGGAAGCCACAGTCTGGCATTCCTCAAATATTACAGACCAGACCTATCCGTGAACATATAGTAGAACTCTTGTTTCGGAAGGCTGCGCGAGAGTTTCCCCTCTGATCTGTGCGGTTTCTTATATGTCTTCTTCATCCATTAAACGGAAAGGCAGCCGCATAATTTATGAAAAGTAATGAGATTTTGATCTTTGGCCATCGATATGTCTGTGGCCTCTGGGCCAAGTACAATTATCGAGACGTCCACCTGGCTGGGATATACATTAGAGGCGAGACAGCCTGCTCAGTGCTAATCGAGACTTCCAGGTCCCAAACAATGTCTCCAGTCACCTGGAGTATGTTCAGCCTAAAGCAATCTGGAGGTATGAAGTGCCAAGCCCTGGCCTGGTCTGATTTATTAAGATGGTCACATAGACAGGTGCATTCCAACAGCGAGTCCGCAAGGATAACGTTCAAGACTGACAGTTCCCATAATCATTTTTAGGGGCTCTCAGCAGAAGCCAGGATTCATATTCAATGCCTTGTGTCAGATCTGGAGAGAGAGATGAATTAATAAGCCTGTCGGAGGATAACAAGGGGGCCTTTGCACAGAAAACGAAGGCAAGAAGAGGATGGATCCTTTTCAAGAAAGATCCTTTCAAGAATGGATTCCATGAGATCTCAAGGTATTTGGGCTTATGTATAGTTGAACAACATTTCACATGATCTTCTACTATTATACGTGCAAGAACAGTGTGCAGTCCACACCACATTTTGCATCCAATTATTGGGACTTTCATTTTTTGCCCTAATACCTATACATTTTGCATGTCCATCCTTAACATGTTTGTTGTTCACTCCTCTTCTTTGTGTTGAAAGTTTCACCTATTCCTAGTATTATAGGATAACTTTTAAAAGTTGTATTGATAGTGACCATTTTATTGCATTACAATTCCTAGTTAATTCCAGCAATTCATGGCACAGTCCTATAAACAGTCATCACTTTGTGGTCATGGATTGTGTGTTCCACCAGCACAAACCTGATGTGACTGTGAATTAGTAACACTTCTGAAAATGCATGTGCTTTCTCTATACTCAGAAGCTTACCCTACAACCCAGAGTAACTACGGGAGCACGTAAGAGACATTACGTGTACCCGTAGTTACTGCACCTCCTAGTGAAAACCTATGGGAAATTCACATTGCAATCCAGAGCAAATTGTTCTTACACCGGAGCAAGGACTCCCCGTAGTTACTCTGGATTGCAATAGGTTAGTCCAAGATCTCATGTAGATATCTCTCCTACCTTTCAGCCAGATAACTTTATGTGAAGATGTCAAGGATTTAACCTGGCACTGCTACCTGCAAAGTGCCCATCGCGTCACTGAGCTGTGGCTCCTCTCATAGTTATTTTAGCTGCAATTCTACAAAATTAGCATTTATAAAGAATAAAATAGCAGATCAGCATATATTTCAAAAGAAACTTCAAAAATTATTCCTGCCATTATCAAAAATTATTTTTGTCCGGATCTGTGTGCAACACTATGCCGCGCTGAGGTTCGTGATGGAAGAGGTTTCGGCGCAATAATCAATCAATCAATCTTTGGGAAGTTAAGTCAGAGAAGGCTTTGTTTACAACATCCTGGAACATTTCTTTGTAATGGTGTAGGTCACTCTAGGACCCAACTGGTTCCTTTTGACCTCTCAATTGGATTTGGTAAGAGATCCCATTCCTGCCACAGGGCAGAACCAATCTGCACTGTCAAGGTTTAGTTACACATCTGATACAATCAGCCCACATGGTTTGCATCCCTAATGCAAATTATTTAAATGCAATCAATTAACTGATCAATTAAAAGGCAGAGGTTTAGAGAAACGGACATATGAGGCTGCCATCTATGGCATTTTACTGCTAAATCCACCTAGCCCAGAACTGTCTCCTCTGATCAGTAGCCCTCCAGGGACTTGGAAATCTCATCCACCTTGTCCATAACTGGAGATGTCAGGGACTGAAACTGGGACTTCTTCTTGCAAAGCTAAATGTTCCAGCATTGCCCCAGGACTACATTCATTAGGGTTTTATCAATTTTAACTACCAGGTAGCTAGTGGCATTGCTAAAGGGGGAGCAAAACACTGCGGGGGGAGCATCACTGCAGCATGCAAATGGTGAAATGCCTCTGCTTTGCCCTCACCATCCAAAATGACTGTGAAGGGAAGGGGTCACTTGCACACTGTTGTGCCTCCCTGCAAAACTTAGTGTTTTGCACCCCCTCTAGCTACACCACTGAAGGTAGCCCTAATATTTTATCATTTGAATTTTTTTCTCAAGTTCAACCTTAAATTAGATAGTTTTAAAACAAAAACAAACAACACAGTTCTAATATATTATTTAAAGCTAAGGAGCCATGATCAGGTGAGGTTTTTTCCCCTTTGTGAAAAGGTGGCAGCCCAAAAACTAAGCAGATGTTGTCTGCCTCTTAAGCATTTTTTTCATGCTCTGATTACCCAGGTGAACATCGCTGCCTGTTTTTGCAGGTAGGTTTCCAGGTGTTGGGCTTGTATTTGAAAACTCTCACAGCTGTGAGCTATTTGTCTTTGAATGTAACTTGCATTTACCAGGATTACAAACAGTACTATATTGATCCTAATATATAGATCCTAATCCTAATGTATAGATCCTACATCCAGAGGCTCAGGCCGCTTGGGGGAAAATTACTATTCCCTCCCCCCAGAAGTCCACTAATACTGCATTAATCCTCTCTGGTCACAAAGCAGGGTAAAGAAGATTGGAATCAACAAAATTCCTAGATTCATGTTCATTGACAGCCTAGAAGTCCAATCCTATCCATATCTACTCAGAGGAAAGTCCCATTAAAGTCAATGGGTTTTCAAAAGTGTGGATAGGATTACAGCCTCAGTTTGATCTTAATTCCTCTGTCTTGTACCCTCAATCTTAACTCTAAATATTCTGAATTCAGTTCTCGGTTTCCTTTACTTTGATAACATTTTTTAATTTTTGGTGGAAAAAAATTGCAAAAGGTTTTGCGAGTTGGGAGAACTGCACTTTTTAAAGGTCGTGCAGAACAATATTGCATCAAATAAATAGTTAAACCATTGTGCATGTGAAGGTTTGGGACCCTTAGAAAGTAATAATCAGACTATTGTTATTAAGTTCAGTGCTTTTTTGGAAAATAGGTGCTGGTACTCACCTGCTGGTACTCACAGCTACTCATCTGTGTGTTTATTTGTGTGTGTGTTTGTGTTTGTGTGTGTGTACCCACCCACAGAAGTGCCAGTACACACAGAGGTGCTGGTACTCCATACAGGTGTGTACCACCTGAAAAAACCCTGATTAAGTTTTCATTATGAGTATTACCAAGAAGTGAAGAAGCTTGCACTGGTCCAAAGCATTAAGTTTTTGCAGGGAGCCTCATCATGCTATGAAAGACCCCCCCCCCCAAACTCCCCAGAGCCATTCTGTATGGGGGAAGCAAAATGGAAGTGTACACCTCAGTTTTAAGAAAATAAGAACAGCCCTGGTGGATCAGGCCAAAGGTTCATCTAGTTCAACTAACTATGTGGCCCACCAAATGTCTTTAGTTAGCATCAAGTATCCTGATGCCCTTCTTTGCATCCACTTTCATGATACGGAGAGGCTCCGCTCACTTTAGTGCTGTGCACCCCTTCTAGCTACACCACTGTTACCAAATCTGACTTACTACCACTGAAAGATAATGCAGTGTACTCTATGGCCCGCTTTGGTTATTATATTTTTGAAGGTATGAGATTTATTAACCTTTCCATTATTCCCAATATCCGCCATCACAGTGCTGTTGTTCCACATAAATAATGTATTTGGTTTCTCTGCAATTTTAATTTGCATTCATATGTTGCCTTGAGCTAAGTGATGAAATGACATGTAGATAAATAAGTCAAAACAGTTAGATAGATCACATAGATCAACGTGTTGTAAGGTGCACCTTTCAACAAATCTTTCCGACTTCACAGCAAATTTGGGAAGCACGGGTGGCCTCCAGAGTTCAGGAAGCCCCAACTTTGAGTTGAGTTTAATGTGAAGTTTTTGTCCTGCCTTTTCATCTCAAAGACATGCCCAAGAACCATCAAAAACATAAAACAACTACTTTGATGCACCACCATCATGTGCTCTGGAGCTGCTGTTGCACAGAACCTATGCCACCACAGGGTGACCATATGCCAGAAAAACCTGGATTTGTCTGGATTTTTAGCCTCCTGTCCGGGTGTCCTACATTTTGGCTTCATTTTGAAATTTTGCGATAGTGCACAATACCCCATCATGCCATATGTCGTTGGATTCGTATTGAAGAGCAGAATTCAATGGAAAAATCAGTTTGAAGATATCTCCTTCCTATCAACGTTATGGTCAAAAAACCAAAAAACAAAAACAAAACAAATACATTTTTGGGCAATATTTTAAGCGGGTAGGAATTTTGGTTTGGGATTAGGAATTTTGGCCCTGGGGTTCAGGAATAATCTGGTCACCCTATGCCACCACCAACCAACAGACCACAGACACCATGCCATAGAAGATGCAGTGGCTGTGGGGCAGGACAAGGTGAGGAACAGGGGTGGCAGGGGGAACCTCAGAATGGCTACTGGCTCCCCTTCCTGTGGTTTCCTCCCAGTTGAAAGCCTTGGCTAATTCTAACCTTCTTCTCCTTCCCACTTTTCACAGCAGTGGGGCTGTTTTTGATCACAGAACAGAGAGCAATTTTTGACTCCAACCAACGTTCCATCTAACCTAGGCAGGACTACCAAGCGTGAGTGTCGCAACGAGTCTTCTCCAGCCATCACCTTCTAGTGTCTTCGGCTTCCCCTGTATTTTCTGAAAGCTGAAATTATGAACCACTTAGCAACAAAATGATACCTATTGGGAAAGCTGACTGTTTGATGGACATAAATACTAGGTTTGTCAGCATCGTAGCAATCTTGGATCACCATAGGACCAATCTGCAGATCAGCCGCTAAGATGCTTCCCTGTGTAGATGAAAATCTGTTCCTCCAGATCACCAGCAGCAACTTTTCTGGCCAGTTGCTGACTGACTTATAGGAAACTTTGTGTACTCAGCATATACTGTATTTACTTGAATTTAACCCTAACCTCGTTCAGCCGAATTCAGTCTCCAAAACCAGGGTGCGAATTAGATTTGATGATTATTTTTGAGTAAATATGGTCTTTTGATTATAAGCATAGGGTGTGCATTAGATTCGATGGCACATGAACTTTGAATTAATACAGAATGGAAAAAATCCAGAGTAACTACAGGGAGTCCTTGCTCTGGTGTAAAAACAACTTACTCTGGATTACAATATGAATTTCCCATAGGTTTTCATTAGGTAATGAAATATGCATATGCATCTATGTGTGCACAACAATAAGAAACATGGTAAGGAATGGAGGCCCTTGAGTATTTTGTCCTGCTGCGCTACCTAGCCAGATCTCATACCCCCTGTGCTATTTATAGTTTTTTAAAAATAGGTTTGGAACTGCTGCAGGGACTATTTCTAACCCCCCACATGGTTTCAATCTGTTTTGCAGCCCCCGACCCCAGTGCTATTTATCAAAAAAATTAAGAATTCAAACGTCAAAAGCATGCATTTGCATGCAGTTTTTTTGACCATAAGAAAAGTGGGGGTGTAAATATCTGAATAAATAATAACAAAATGCTCAGTTCCTAATTCCTCCTAGGTTGGGGGGGGGGAAGAAGTATGTAATTGTTCTGAAGATGTTCTGGATTGCCATCTGTTAGGGATAGTTGCATTTGATGAGCACAGGATAGACTAGATGATCTCCAGTATTATTTCATCTTCAACATTTTATAATTCATTAGCAATCTAATAGTGGGCACTAAAGCTAAGCAAGACATGCAATTTGTGTTACAAAACAAATATACTTTTTATGCATATTTGGGAAAAAGTCATTGGATTGGCAAGCTTTTTCACCTGCAAAAAAGTGTGGCAATCTCCCATCTTCTAAGAATAAAATCCTAAACAATTCTACTCAAAAGTAAGCCCCGTTGTGTTAAATGGGTCTTACTCCCAGGAAAGTGTTGTTAGGATTGCAGAATGATGTTTCAAGTGGGATCAGGGAAGAGACTCTCTGTTTCCATCTATTGCAACATAAGCAGTTTCCTTTGATTTGTTGTTCTCTAGGTTTTTTGTCACTTGAAAAATATATTTAAATATACATTTAAATATAAGATACACATATTTCAAGGATTCCCTAACCCAGATGCTGGTATGATAATACATTGCTAAGTATACATCTGAATATGTATTTTCTATTAATGTATGGGATGCAGAGTGTTCATAACCACGTTCTTTCCAGATAAAAATCTGATTCATTGGGAAGGGGTGTTGAACAGCCTGCTCCATCGTGAGTTTCATAGGAATGTCATTATATTGCTAAGTGGAACATATGTTTTTTCATATATTAATAAGTATGCACATAATTAAAAAATAAAATATATATTTAACTGTAAAAATGTTCCTGGAAAAAAAGTTTGGGGAAAACTTTTTACTGGTGCTGGTGATATCATTACTAGCCAATACATACATCTCGGGGTTTTCTTCTATAATTCAGACTGATCCACGTTGAAAGCTCTTTTCAGTAACATTTTTTAAACTAACATTTTTTAAAAGAATAGGTTTCCCAAAAAAATATCCCCCCCCCCAAAAAAATATGTTTGGAGAACAGGGACAGTGCTATCAAAACGCCTCGGCCCAACCCTACAGTAGATCACCTGATCCAACATCACCTCAGTGTCCTTTTAGGAAGAAAGGTGGGCAGTAAGTAAGGGCAAAATCCAGAGCAACTACAGGGAGTCCTTGCTCCGGTGTAAGAACAACTTACTCTGGATTCCAATATGAATTTCCAATAGGTTTTCACTAGGTGGTGCAGTAACTACGGGTGAACGTAAAGTCTCTTGTGTGCTCCCGTAGTTACTCTGGATTTGGGGATAAGTAAGTAAGTAAGTAATCAAATAAACAAACAAACTAATATAGGTCCTTCCAGCAGAAAGGACATGAAGCCAAATGTGGCAACAGGAACCTAAAGGATTTCCTACATGTGGAATTGTATGTCAGTCTTCGACCACCCTAAGATTGCACAGTCAACATTTCAGAAACAGCCAAAGACTAAAGCAGCCACCCCATTACTAGTTACCCTTGCTTTAAGCTCATTTATTTCAAGAAGCGCATGGAAAGGGTCACCTGACAAACGCAGCGGAAACAAATAAATCTCGGCATTCTCGTTGTTTTTTTCTGGTACCCAGAAGATGCACAAACAAACAACGAGAGCGTTCAGCCAAAGTGACAAACGCAATATGTTCCCAAGCCTCCACTGTACTTAGTTTTCAAAAATTTTAGCTGCCAGACATCAGATCAGGAGAAGTGGCGCGTGCGTCTGTCGTGCTGGCAGGTCGCCTGATGAACAGCTGGGAGGAGAATTCTATCCATCCTAAACATGCAAAGACTCTGTTTAGCATGTAGACCTACCAGATGTCTCTGACACTTTCTGATATTCTTCACTGACCACACACAAACTTCAAGCCTTCTGGGTCAAGCCTTGGGCATGTCTTCTTCTGGCATGATTTCTGCTACACAAGCAGCATTCAGCGGACGGCTCATGCAGGATCTTACCCCTTGGCCACAGCCTCCTTGCCTGTTCTCTCCTTGAACTGGCAAACGTGCTGGGGTAGGTCCAAGGAAACCCATTGCAGGTCAGAAGGCTGATGCCGGGGTATGGGGTTTCAAAATCCTCTTTCCCTGCTGACCTGCTCCCAGTGGTGTAGCTAGAGGGGGTGCAATGCACTAGTTTTTGCAGGGAACCTTAATGCAGTATGCAACTTCCTCTCCCCTGCAAGCCATTCCAGGCTCTGAGAGCATTCTCCATTTTGCTATTGCGGCCTCACTTGCATGCTGCAGTGAGCTCCCTGCAAAACTTAGAACACAATCCTATCCATGTCTACTCAGAAGCAAGCCCCATTGTGTTCAATGGGTCTTGCTCTCAGGAAAGTGTCTTTAAGATTGCAGCCTTAGTACTTTACATCCCCTTTAGTTATGCCAGTTCCTGCTGAGCCACCATGGAATGCATCCTATTGGGCTGAAAATCTTGTACAGCAAACTATAACCAGCAAACATAATTCATATTTTGTATTTAATGTTCATATTATGGCTGGGCTTCTCTTTCCTATCCCCACCACATCCCCATCCAATTCTTTTCTGCAAAACTGGAAACAAAACACACAATATCACTTCCAACACTTCCCATTTTTGTAAAACAAAACCCCGAAATTGCCGCAAAAATATAACTTTTTTTCTATCACCTCTACGTGAATGTGGCTGCTGACACTATGCCACCAACATCACACACCTAATACACTTTTAAAGTGATTATAATTTATATAAAGGTGCCCTTGGAAGAAAAACACATAATGCTACTTTCTGCACTTCCAACTTTGGAATATACTGAAATCCATGGAAAAAAAAAATAATGTGCAATCTATTTATTACATCTGACTCT
Organism: Cryptoblepharus egeriae; assembly: GCA_030015325.1. Taxonomy (NCBI): domain Eukaryota; kingdom Metazoa; phylum Chordata; class Lepidosauria; order Squamata; family Scincidae; genus Cryptoblepharus; species Cryptoblepharus egeriae. The sequence continues at coordinate 5,761,811 of JAREYC010000004.1, read as the reverse complement.
GTAACTACCCAACATTATGATCTCCAGGAGGCCACTTCTTTGACTTAATGCACATCTGGAGAACTTAGCAGAAGAGTGGTATGAACCTTGGAAGGTTGGGTTAACCAAAGGAAGTTGTCACACTATGGCAGTGGCCACAGGTTTAGATGGCTTGGAAGAAAAAACAATAATACTGGAATAGAGGTCCATCCATGATCGTCATGGCTTCAGAGGCCATATTCCACAGAATATGTGCTGCTGTTGAGCACCACTAGGGGTATGCTCTCACACTGTCTCTTCTTCCTGTCCATACATTATGGCAAGGAGGATCCAGAACGACACAAGCATCTGGGCTGATCCAGGACTTTTCTTATGTTCTTGCATATACTGATACTGACCATAGAATCATGGAGCTGGAAGAGATCTTTAAGGTCACCTAGTCCAACCCCTAACTGTAGCAGGAAATTCTCCTAGAGCATCTCTGGCAGGGACTCCACCGAAAATCAAGAAGAGAGAATCCACCAAGTCCTTCAGAAACCCTAACTAACTGGTCATAGAAAGGGCACAACCTGCACTTTCAGGACACAAATCTTCAGAAGGAGCTGAGATGAACCTATAGTCAATTTTGTGTTGTACCTTCACTCATTCTCTTCCGCTTCCCTTGCAATCTGCTCCTCTGCCTTCAGAGGCTCCTTACCCTTATGCCACTGATGCGACGCTGGAAGGACCTGCTGCTAGTTATGCCGTGGAGGTTACGGTGTTTCAAGTTTGTCTACAGATGGGAGCCGAGAAGACAAATAAAAAATTGATGCAGCACCCTGGAGATGAATTGTTTTATTGCAAGCATGAGGTTTCAGGGGCATTAATAATAACCTACATCAGATGCCGACAGCAGCCCCAGCAACATCAAGTGCTGCAGGTCCCCACTCTTTGGCAGGGGCAGAAAACACATAAGAAAGTCAGAAGGCTCTTTGCATCTACTGGCCATAAATGCCGTGGTGGGGATGTGAACTTTGTGGTCCAGAAGCAACCAGATTCAGCTTGAGCAGAGATTGGCACAGCTTGAGACATGTGGTGTGTCTCTATTTCTCCGAATTGCATTCTTAGGCAAAAACTAAAAAGTTCACAAGCTGCTGCAGTAGTGTAGCCGAGGGGGGGGGCAGCACAGCAGGTACCACAGCCTGCCTTGTGAGTGGCTCCTTACACTCCCCACCTGAGCCTTGCTCTGAATGGCTCCAACAGTGAATGGCATGGGCCACTTACAAAACATGCTGTGGTACCCAACTGTGCTGTGCCCCCCCCAGCTATACTACTGGGCTGGTGACAGGCAGGAATTGTGCTTGGAGCTTCCACATATATCATCTTGTTAAATCCCAGCCTGAGGCATGCGTCTCAGTTGGCCTCATGGATGACTCAGTTGGCCTCATGCTGCCGGCTCACAACGAAAAGGAGGACAATGAAGATTTTTTTCCAGGACAAAAGGTCACCTGGAAAATATGATGCCCTGGAAAAACCGGACATATGGTCACCCTAGGGTCTCAGAGCTGCCCACCACCACCTCCCAGGCATAGTATGCAAACAGAAAAATGGGCATTATGTCTGATCTCCAAAGTGGAAATTTTGGAATCCTCCCCCATTTCCAAATTCTGCTTTTCCCAGTTTAAATGGCACTACTCCTGCTCCCACTAGCAAGAAGCGACACACTTTCCCTCCCACTAGCACAACCTGCCTCCTCCGTGACAGGCCCCCACTGCCCTGCAGAGATGGGGAAGATGCAACCTCCAGATTCCCATCATGACAACCTTGCTGACAAGCTGACAGTGTGCCAACTGTCTGCATTATGTGCCCGTTTGCCTGCTCCCTTTTCCTTCAGTGAAACTGAGCAGGTCGGGGGAGTCCTTGTCGGTTCTGAGGATCTTCCTCCTCGCCGCGTATTTTTTGTCTTTCAATTATGCAGCCACAAATACAGAAGAAGCTGCAAGGAGACCTTGCAAACATCATCCCATCAAGTACCAGGAGAACATGTCCAAGCAAATCTCATCCACATATCTTTCTAAGAAACAGGCACAAGACTTTGGCCACAATCCTAAAGGCACTTTCCTGGGGAATGACACAATGGGGCTTACTTTTGAGTAGACACGGTTAGGCAGCAACGCAATACTCACTTTCATGGGATTTCGTTTATTATGAGATTTACTTCTGAGTTTAGGGTTTAGGATTAGGCTTTGCTAACAAGTGAGATGGTACTTTTCTGATTCATAGGAACATGAAATGTCTGTCATATTACACTGCCAATGCGTAGTGTGACCACTTCACTCAAACCAATTTGATGGACTCGTTCCTCTGATAAAGGGTGAAAATATACTCTTTTCCCCAGGATATGACCTCTTTTTTTAGCCTTGTGCCTTGGAAAAAAATCTTCATTGTCTTCCTTTTCCTTGTGAGCAGGCAGTGAGTAGCTTTCTTGTAATTCATAAATTTTGTGTACTAGTTATAAATTTAATAAGAAGTCACATAGTGTTTAAATGAACCACATGAAAGCAATATACAGTGTTTTCACTTTTATTTTGTCACATCCTACATTTTGCTTGGGTGCCCTACATTTGGGGGGGGGGTTGTCCTCCTTTGGTATCATGACATCTGGTTACCCTGCTCTGGCAGCACTGTGCTACGCAGTGGCATCTCTGAGAGGCTTGGTGGAGTCTTAGAGGGCAAGAGCACAATCCTAACCATGTTGATTCAAAAGTAAGCCCCATTGTATTCAGTGGGTCTTACTCGCAGGAAAGTGTCTTTAGGATTGCAGCCACAGACACACTGGGGTGACCAAAATATAAAAAACTGCTAAAATTGTTTGGAGTAACCCCATGCGTATCTTCCAGCAGAATCCAATGCAGAAAACAGCTTTGAAATATCTCCTTCCTATAAAGGGTTTTGGGCAAAATAACTAAAAAAACTAAAAACTAAAACAAAATACATGGAACATGTTTCTACCTCATCCTTCTCTTCCTTTCCAGATCCAGGGACATGTTTGGGAGCGGGGGTTAGATCTCTCCTGGGGGAGCTTAGATGCTTTTTCTGAGGTTCAGTGTAAGGACTTTCACCAGAACAAGTGAAATCTCTGAGGTTACTGCCCCACAAAATGAAAAACTCTGTTTCTTTGGGTGAGTTAAATTAAGTTAAATTCCATTTTTAAAAGTCAAAGGGATCGTTCCCTTGCCTCTATCCTTTTGTCTGTCTCCAGAGTGCCAGTGACTATTTCCACCCTGGAGAAGAGAGCAGAGAAAGACCACAGGAGGTCCTGCTGTGAGGAACATCCCAGTAACATCTGGACCACTTTAGTCTTAGCTTGCGAGTAAATCTTCACTTGCCATTTGTAAGTTTCAAAATTAAGATTCTATATTTTGCACCATCGCCAAAAGACTCTATATATTTTGCACCATTGCCAACTTCTGAATGTTGGAAAGGTTGGCTTCTGGATCCAATCATAGGGGTATCTAGTCCAAAACCTCCCACAGTGACCAGTGATCCGGACTTCCAGTGCAGCGACCAGTGCTTCCAGGACTCCCACAGTCAGGACACAAAAGGAACTCCCACCTGTTGAGTGCTCTCCAGCAACTGGTATTGGTGGTTCTCTGCCTATGGATGCAGAGGATCTATTTTGTTATAATGGCCCACAGCAATCGATAGACCTTTCCTTCTCTGCGAGTTTGACTCTGTTTTTAAAACCATCTAAATTACTGGCCATCACCACATCTTCGGGCAGCAAATTTCACAAAATCAATTTTTGCGTTGTGTGAAGAAGTACTTTAGTCTGGCCCGTTCAATTTCATTGGGTGACCCAGAGCTCGGTCATCACAAGAGAGAAAAGAAACTCTCTCCAATCCATGCTCAATTTTATAAACTTCAATCAAGAGGGTTTAGTTTTCTAAATCAAAAAGCCTCAGATACCACTCCGTCCTTGCCATGAAGGTGCATCTACATTTGCCCTGCCCAATTTTGTGCTGTTAGCTATATGATGATATATAATTTTCCAACTATATGACAGTTCTTATTGGAGATCATAAAAGGACATCAGGATCTGTCAGGTAACCCCAAGAGCTGTTCGCTTCCCTGCAACGTTCAGCAACAGGAACTACAGTAATATGTTAGGACTACACAGGCTCTGCATCAGGCATGCATCTGCATGTCTTAAATGCACATGCAAGATATATTACCCTTATGGGAGAAATCTGTAGGATGGAATGAACATCTGATGAACGGGACTTTTTCACAACTCCATCAAAACTGACACCATTTTAAATGGGTATTCCCGCCCCCAAAGGCAATATGAGGACTATATATAAAAGCATCAGTATAAGGATGCAGAAACTAGAAAGCCAGGGCCTAGCAAAATAAGGACACTTTGAGTGGGGGGTCAATACAATAATTCTGGGAATGATCCTGGTTGGCTCACTTGTCAGCAGATTGGATGGCAAACAAGGACACTTATTAGGATTTCAGAGTTAATTTTTCTCCCACTGCTAGGGTTGCCATAATTCTCTTCCACAAAATTGGGACAGGACCCTCTATGCCATTTGCCAGTATGTGAACATAATCTCCAAAAACCGGGATTGTCCCTGTTTTTCGGGGCATATGGCAACCCTACCCACTGCTCCAATTGGAGCCACAGGGGCAGAGAGAAGCCTCTTGCATGCTGCAGTGAGGCTCCCTGCAAAAAGTAAAGCTCTGCACTCCATCTAGCTATGCCTCTGCTCCATAGTGTGTAGCCAAGTCAGTGAAGCACATGCTAAATGCAAGAGTTGGAAGGTTCAGATATCCAGTGAGAGGTTAGTAAAAAAGAGCCAATAGGCCACTGGTTTGCTTATGGATCTTCTCAGACCCACACCAGGGATTTTGTTGGTGTAAGTCCAAGGACAGGAAAAGGATGAGTTGCAAAAATGGAGATAGGGTCTAGCTTACTCACTTGCTACCAAGATCCACCCCCTGGAATCCACTGTCTGCCCCAGATCTGTTCACAGTCCACCCTGTCACCAATTTTTTAATGCTTTGGTTTGACTTGGATGATGCATTGACATGTGCAGGAAACCAATGGCTCATTTGCGTTTTCGCAGTGGTGTGCTGTTTACAATGATGAAACATTAAATCTGGTGTTGTAAATGGCAAAAGAGTCAGATTATTGGTTGCCTACAAGGCTCCCTAGTCCTCAACCACTGGTTCCAGATCCATCACTGGTAAAAAAAAATGCCACGAGACTTAAGATCTGATTGCCAGGGAAATTTCTGACATAGCTAATGCTCTATCTGACAGAACACTTGAACTTTATTCTTGACATTTAAGTATCTAAAACACTGTGCAGATCCTAAATTAACACATCTCCTACTTTGCTGCCAGGGAAATCCATTTGCTCTGCTCTCTTCTCTAAAGCCACTGACCATTGGCGAGATGCGCAAAGAGCACTCTTCCTGCCTCCTAACTGGACACAACAAATTGAAATCAATGGGCATTGATCTCAGTGATAGGTTTCTATATTTAGCCAGCTGTTTAGTAACCAAAGCATAGAAAGTCAATCAATAGGGTTGCATTATTTTTTCAGAAACGCAGAAGCCTTCACATATGTTGCCCTTAAAGAGAGAGAGAGGGGGAGAGAGACAGAGAGACAGAGAGAGAGGAGAGAAGGAAGAAAGAAAGAAAGAAAGAAAGAAAGAAAGAAAGAAAGAAAGAAAGAAAGAAAGAAAGAAAGAAAGAAAGAAAGAAAGAAAGAAAGAAAGAAAGAAGCATGGGATTATCAAACAACATGGGATTCAGGATACAAACAATCATTTATCCATTCACAACTGGATTCTTCAGTCTGACTTCATATAACATTTTATTGAACTGAACATGCACCTTATTTACTCAAATCTAATGCACCATTGAAACTAATGCACCCTCTATACTTATACTCAAAACACCACATTTACTCGAATTGAATTAACCATCAAATCTAATGCACACCCTGATTTTGGAGACAAAGGGTGAAATCCAGAGTAACTATGGGGAGTTCTTGCTCCGGAGTAAGAACAAGTTACTCTGGATTGCAATATGAATTTCCCATAGGTTTTCACTAGGTGGTGCAGTAACTACGGGTGCATGTAATGTCTCTTACGTGCTCCCATAGTTACTCTGGTTTGTGCCCTAAATTTGGCTGGGAAATGTGAGCATTTCATTCGAGTAAATGCAGTAATTATTATAGGAAATTTCACTTTCACAAAGTGTGGCAATGAGTACTGGATGCAGAAGTGGATCAGGCACAGTCATACAGGAAGCATCCGTCCCAATGTCTCCATGCAGGGCTCTTGCCAGGCTACTTTATGCAAGGCTCATACCCTCTCCAACAATTTTTTGGTAAGCCTTTATTATATTCTCTAGTTGGGAATAAGATCTGAAAATAATAAAATACAAACTGGTAGTTATATTTTAACATAGTTTGAAAAAACTAATCTGGATAAACTGCTCCTCGAAGGTCATTACTGCACCCTTCCGAGGTGTGCACCTTAGGCAGCCACCTAGTTGACCAAATTATATTACCTGCCTTGGTTGTGTGGAATTGCCATCATCAGGGATAGTCAACACCTTAATCCCAGTTGCTTGGAAGAGCTTCCCAAAGGTACATGGCTGGCAACTACAGAAAGCAAGGTGCTGGAATAGCTAGAGCGCTGATGTGATCCAAAAGGGCATTTTGTTACTGGATATTATGTGAAACAGGGTGACACCAGCGGTGTCACTAGAGAAGTTGTGAAGCACTAACCCTACAATCCAGAGTAACTACGGGAGCATGTAAGAGACATTACGTGTAGCTGTAGTTACTGCACTTAGTGAAAACCTATAAGAAATTCATATTGCAATCCAGATCAAATTGTTCTTTCACCGGAGCAAGGATTCCCCATCGTTACTCTGGATTACTAAGTTTTGCATGGAGCATCACACCGGGGGGACCACCTGATGTGATGCTCCCTGCAAAACATAATGTTTAGCACCCCTTTACCTATGCCACTGGTATTATGCAAAAGATGCATTCTGTGTTAGGTACACTTTTGCCCTCCCGTGCTTTGCACTGTTTCAAGGCAGCTGTTCCAGTCTTCAAGGAAACGTGCAAAAGAGATCAGACTCCCACTTGCTTCATGTTCTGGGTCTGTCTCGCCAGCAAAGACCCCCATCACTGGCACCCACTAGGGTCATGATTTTTCATACCGACGGCATTTTACCCAGGACCAAAATATACTGAGTGAAGCTGTCACAGCTGGAAACAATAAAGACTGCAAGTCTTGCAAGAATGCCCTGTCTTATGCAATCTCCGCAATGATTTCTAGGCCAAAGAGGCATGTGAATATCAGATGCTGATACAAACTGATTTGTCCCAACATTTTTTTGCTGCTGCTCTCTTCTTTTCTGCCTTATTTATTCCTCTCTCTGATTAAAAACAGCAGCACATTATATTATCAGTCTGATTAGAGCATTGAAAACTGGTTGAGATCTCAAGAGCTGAGAAAACAAGCTTCCTGCCCCTGCCTTTCCATACAGAGCGACCGGGACAAAGCTCGAAGTGACGGGGTCGGGACTTGATAAAAGGGAAAGCCGTTATTGATCTGCATTGCAAATGGGTCTGCGTGGCTGATGCCAAATTGGGAGATCTCAGCTAAGGTGTTGCAGATTCAATGGGAATCCAGGAATTTTGTTACAACTAACATTTATTCTAGAGTTCCAGAGTTTCCTAGTTATAATATTAATCACCCCACACACACACACACACAAAACACACACACAAAACACACACACAGATGCACCAAAGGAGTATCTCATTTTAGGACGGGGTCTCCAAACCTTCAACTTCAGGACTCCTGAACCTTTAACAATTACAAAGAGGAGGAAATTTCAGCAGGTGTATCTTGTGATCTGTGAGATGAAAAGCGGCACCTGCTGAAATTTCCTCCTCCACATACTTGTTAAAGGTCTTCGAGCCCTGAAGTTGAAAGTTTGGAGACCCCAGTTCTAGGGCCTCCAGTAGCCAGTCTCTACCACATTGCCTCCTGCCCCACCAGTATTCATATTACCTCCATAAGCCCAGCTTTACTGGTCAATATCACCCTTTAAGCTGCAATACCATTTGGAATACTGTATTTACTTGAACCTAATGTGCCATCAAATCTAATGCACACCCTATTTTAAAAGGCTTGAGAGTTTTAAAAAAGTATTTACTGGCCATTGTAAAGTGCAAATGCAAATTTGCAATTTTAAAATTTTAAGTAAAATGCCATTTTACTGCATGCAACAAAGAGTTATATGACAACAAGAAGACAATGGGTTGATTTTATGATTTTCACCTAATTGCACTACTTTATGGTGTATGTTGCATTTTTTATTACAACATAGAAAACTGTTATGATAAATACTGAACTATACTTACAATCAAAATACCATATTTACTTGAATCTAGCGTGACATTGAATTGAATGCACACCCTGATTTTGGAGAAAATTTGGCTTAAAGGATGTGCAGTAGATTCTAGTAAATATGGTATTTCCACTCCATAGGACCCCAGAAGACGCTGCCCTAGTTCCTCACTCTGAGCAACTCAGATAAGCTGATGAAACACAGGTTCACCTCCTTCTTTCCTTACCACCATCTTCAACCACAGCCTTTCTGGCGGACAATGGCATGTTTGCCTACTCATGAGTAAAGCTACTATATTGGGCACTTTCACTTTCCCATAGAGCTCAATGCATATTTTTTTATTTTCACTTTTTTGGCCATAACCTTTGATAGGAAGGAGATATTTCAAAACCAATTTTTGCATCGGATTCTGCTCTTCAATACAAATCCTATGACATATGACATGTTGGGGTACCAAATGTTCCAAAATGAAGCCCCTTTGGAGGACAAATCTGGTAAAATCCGGTCATATGATCACCCTTGCCTACTGAAGACCTGAACCCACGATTCCTGTATCTTAGATGGAGGCTATATTTTTTATTCAACATCCTTCCGATGTTTTTCCCCAAATTGGACCTTAAAATTTAGCTCTAGGAGGTGAATTTCAGGGACAACCTGATTCCCTGCTTTTGCTTAAGGAACTTCTTTACCAGATCCAGAATGGCAGACAATGCTAGCAAGTGCCCCATGTCTCATGACACATCCTGGACACACCTGAAATGTGTGTCCAAATGTGCTTATCTTTGATGTGCTTAGTTTTTCTGCATGAAATAGCAATTGGTGAGGAGGAGGAGGAGGACGAGACTGATCTTGCTTAGGAACATAGCAAAGAGAAGCAGGCTTCAAGGATCTGCCCTGCTGTGGTTCTGCCCCACATTGAGATACGTGGTTATGTTGCAAATAGCTGTCCGAATCAAAAATTGCTTTTCTGGAAACCATCTCTTAGAAACTCATTTTCCCTCTTTGCAATTGTCCCAGCACCCATGCATGCTCTCAGATGGAAAACAAATCACAGATCTTCATAACCCCTGGAGAAAAGTCTAGTGTGCATTTCAGATACTTGCAAAAACTAACGGTCCATCCCTGGGAATGATCCAGCCACACTGAGCAGCCACTTGGATTAAAGCCAAAGGTCTTGCCCTGCATGCCCCAATTATGTGGTTCTTCTCTTTGACATGGGTTGAATATCGAGGACAAGGGCAGGGGGCTTTCCAGGTCTGGAAAAATAAAGTGCTGGAATCAAAGCATGCTTGGATGACAACTCAAAACCACACACTTCAAAGCGACAACAGTCTTTCATTATTTCTAATTCATTTTGGACTTATCCTTCTTCAGAGGAGCTCAAGACGGCACATGTGATTCTTCTTCTGTCTTTTATATTCATAACCACCCAGGGAGGAAGCTTAGACTGGAAGAAAGCTGGTTGCTCAAGGGTGCTCAAGAAGCACAATGAGGACTTGAACTCAGGTCTCTTTTTAAATTAATTTAACAAATTTATATTCCACTTTTCTCCCACAAGGCGGCTGACAACAAAGTTAATACATAATTAAAATACATAAAATACATTAAAATACATAAAAAATAGCTAAAATATTTAGATGACCATCTAAAAATAGCCTAATTTGCATAAATTATAATTGCCGGTCAATGGATCCGGTTTGTCATCTAAGGGCACAATCCAGAGTAACTACAGGGAGTCCTTGCTCCAGTGTAAGAACAATTTGCTGTGGATTGCAGTATGAATTTCCCATAGGTTTTCATTAGATGGTGCAGTAACTAAGGGTACATGTAATGTCTCTTACGTGCTCCCGTAGTCACTCTGGATTGTAGGGAATGGGTTGCAACTTTAAAAACAGAACACACCAGCTCTCATCCAAAGGTTGCCCATTAACCCATTGCCAATCCACCTACATCACTGGTTTCCAACCTGTGGTGCATGGATCACAACACCCTGAAAAGTGGTTCATATGATCACAGAAGTAGAAAAAAAATTGTCCACTGAGTAAGCACTTCTTACTCAGAAGTGTAAGAAGTTACTCTTACCGAGAACCAACAAAGAGGATGGAAAATGGACTGTCGACAATAAAAGCTACAACCCACAACTCTTCTCAATAATAAATTCAATAATTTCTAATAAAACTAAAAAAAATTGTGTGCAGGTTGCACGTGGTCCTGGTACATGGCGATTCCAAATTTTGATTCAATGATCCAAAGATTCCTAAAAGTTGGGAATCACTGACTTAGGTTGCAATCCTAACTACACTTTCCTGGGAGTAAGTATTGTTGAACACAATGGGACTTACTTCTGAGTAGACATGCGTAGGATTGCACTATCACACAATCCAGATTGATACGTGGCAAAAGTACAATGCAGGAAAGGTTCAGTTTAGGATTGGGAAAGCAAGAGCAAAGAGTGATAGTAATGTATTTCATTTATTTAAGTTATTTTCCAAAAGCGTGAGGACTAGAAACATGAAGGCAACAGCTGAAAGTCTCAGGATACCAAATCCTGTGCTAGATCCTAGACTTGCTAATGGATCCACAAGCACATACAACTACACGCAGCCTGCACCAGACAATGTGACGCTCCTGTTTCAAAGCATGTAATACAACAACTGAAACACTAACTCGTTTTCCATCAGGGTACCAAACGCGGGTGGGGGGATTAAAAAGAAAAAGGAGACAGAAAGGCTCCGAATGCCGTGCATCGTGCCATCATCCCTAACCGAGGACTCGCCCACAGAGATGGAAATCTCTTCCAAAAAATGTTCTGAGAGAGTACAGTCACAGTTAACTGGCCTAATGCTGAACCGAGGCTCAAGATAACATTTGGAGAAAAAAATATCTTCCTGATCCTGATAAACAAGTCAGACCCTCCACAGGAACAGCTGCAATGGAGATAAACCTCTAAGCTGAGCAATTCCTTGCAAACCAAATGCAGCCGCCGGCTTGATTTCCAACCATTATAATCAGCCCCAGACACACCTGCAATCCGTTCCACGGTTGGGGTACTGCGATGATCAAGAGAAGGGGGGGTGAGTCGGTCCCTGATTCAAATCTATCCAAGTCAGCCATGACCTTCTGGTTGGCTTGGAGAGGACCACCACCACCAGTAAGATGAGGTTTTATATCACGCTCAGCAGGGCTGGTGTCAGGAGTTGGCCATCATTAGCACTAGCCAAGGGGCATCTGAGGGGGTCACCCATTCAGGGGGAGTATCCACTTGACCTTCACAAGATCCCAGTTTCAATCCTCAACAAAAGGTAAAAATAATTCCAAAGACCTGCCAGATCAACAACACTAGATAGACCAATGCTCTGGTTCAGTGAAAAGTGGTTTTCTATGTGCCCCTCCTCTATGAAATGCTAATACCAGTGGCAGCAGTGGTGCCCACTAGGAAGGGGGGGGGGTGAGCACTGTTGGAATTTGCCTTGGGGCATCAAAAACCAGCACAGATAATACTTGTCTACCTTACAGGGCTGTTGTTGTAAGTATCCCAAAACTGTATGCAAAGCACAATGAACATTTTAAGAGTTAGTATAGATGCTCAAATCCTGGCAGACAGGCCTGAACGATTACGTAAACTCTCCAGATTATTTAATTTAGGGGTGGCTTAAAGGCACGGGGTGGGTGGATTGGATCCAGTATGGCTGGCACAGGTACAAGTTGACCCACCGTGGCTGTTTGGGCTTACCCTGGGTCAAGGGATCAAATGTTCTCATACCCCAAGGAGACCTCAAGAAAACAAAATTCCCCAAGATTCAGCAGATCATGTACCAGCACCAGTATGTGGGGGGTGGAATTTACTAGGCTGTTAGCTGGATTCACCACAGTCACTGCAGATGCCTTGAGACCTCATTGCAGTCAAGTGGTCTGCAGTCGTTTACAGGGGGAAACAAGGTCATCTGTGCCCAAGTGGCTGGGCTAAGAATGCAGAGAGGGGAACAAAACAGAGACATGCGCCTTGTTCTTGTGCAGTCATAACAGTGACACAAATTATGAAACACATGGACTTTCAAGGTTGGGTTTTGCATCCAAGTTAAAGTGGCAAAGCTTTCACCTGATCCAAATTCCAGGCGTGCATCATCTCAAGAACTACAGGAATTTTGATCAGGATGAAGTCACCCCAAATATGGAGCCTCTGCCTGAATGATGCAAATGCGAAGTGTCGTGGAACACGTGATGTTTGACGCACTGATGTTTATGTGAATGACATCCAGCAGAAGAATCTGAAATGTCACACGTGCCTTATGCAGACCTTCTGAAATTGTGGAGTTTTCATGTTTCACGTCATCGTCTGTGCATGTGCCAGAAGATGTTATCCCCACTGCTGATGCAGTCTGAACATACCCCTTCTCTCCCCATGAACAGAGCAGAAAAGCACTTTCCAAGGCTGGGAGAGGGGCTTCGGAGTGTGGCCAGGGTGGGCACACCAGGGTGCATGATGAAACTGTAGAGACCCCTCACAACTTCAGAACACGTGCACTGCATGTTCTCCAACTGGATTCCTTCACATTGACCCCATCAACTCCTCCTTCACCTTTGCTTCCCCCATGATGGAGCATCATTCAAAAGGGTGATAGTGGCGCTGACCTGAGAAGAATCCTTCCTGGGAAGAATCCTACCTGTTTATGAGGTAGTGGGTTTGACAGGAGAACCCACTGTCCACGTTTTTCCTAATATTGCTCTATTAGTATAACGTATCTATATACAGAGTGATTGAAAAGTAATTCACTATTTTAAAATACTTATAAATTACAATATAAGGAGTTACTTTTCAATCACCCTGTTTATAAAACTGAAAAGTCACTGACCGACTCACTGATTCACTGATTCACTGACGCATCAACACCCAGCCAAAACCACTGGGCCTAGAAGTGTGAAATTTGGGGAGGGTGTTCTATCCATAATAGAGGTACCCACTAAGAACCAGTTTTCAGAAATTTCAACCGGAAGGGGGTGAAAAGGGGCACAACACATTTTCCTCTCTATACGTTACGTTGAGAATCCCTGACTGGTCAAGATCCTGCCCCAATCCCTGAATCTTGAAGCCTGAAATTCAGGGAGGGTGTTCCTTCTGTGATATCAACACCCACCAAGAACCAATATTCAGAAATTTAACCCTTAAGTGGATAAAAAGGGATTCAAAGTGTTTATGTCCTATACTTAACATTGAAGAGTGATTGATCAACATCCAGCCAATTTGGTATACAGTGCCTGATGCACTGGAAGGGAGGGTGCACTTGAATGGATGGTACACATGGTGGGAGGACGCACACAGGGGGTTGATGCGCAGGGGAGTGTTACACATGGGGGTATTGCGCACGGGGGTGGGGGGGTTGATGCTCAGGGAAGTGCTATTTTGTATGATACTACAATACTGTAATATTTTTGGGTAGTGGTCTGAGTTTCCATGATTTCTTAAGGGAAAATTTGCATTGATATACAAGCATTTTGGATTACAAGCATGCTTCTGGATGCTCAAAAAATTATGCTCAAAAACCAAGATCCCACTGTATTGCAAATGGTTTTTCTCACTTTGCAAATTTTGACTCCTGCCTGTCTGTTAGGCGCATTTGTGCACCTGCATGTTCCACAGTTGATTGCAGGTATTGATCTGTTGCTAAAAGGTTTCAAGCAAAGCAGATTCCAAAGTCAAATCCTTTACCATAAAAAGTAAACAGTTGTAAAAAGTTAGAGCGTGGGGGATACCCTGCAATCAGTTCCAGTGTTTCTCAGCCCCCCCCCCCACTCCTAAAAAAAGATCTTTGCCTCTTGATGCATAAATGGGGTGAGCCTTGCTTTTTGAAAAGTGCCGAAAAATGTTTCAACTCTCTTATGTTTCATAGAAAAAAAATTCAGGAAAAATAGTGGAGGTTTTAAAATCCCACTTTAGGAATATAGTGTGTTCAAATGCCACTGTGAAAAAAAAATGGATTTTAAAAGGTATCTGCTGCCATTCAGTGAGCTCCTCTCCCCCAACATCCTTAAGAATTCCCCCATGGAAAGTCACTGATTCACCCCCAAGACCCATACTGTGATCAGAAGGACATACTCCAAAAGGAATTTCAGTTTGGCTATCATTACCAAATTTACTCGAATCTAATGTGCCACTGAATCTAATGTGCACCCTATACTTATAATCAAAATTCTGTATTTACTCAAATCTAATTAACCATCAAATCTAATGCTCACCCTGATTCTGGAGACTGAATGTGGCTACACTATTGATGTATATGCCAATAAAGGTTTCACAAACAAACCATGTGGCTGAAAAATGTGAGCATTATATTTGAGCAAATACAGTATTTAAAAGAACCAAATACAGTATATTCCATGTGCCTATTTAATCCAGAATCTTCAGGTCCTGCCCATTGCATAGACTGTGAACCATTTGGTTCACCTGCATGCAGTGGCATAGCTACGGGGGGGGGGGGGGTGAAAAGCACTAGGTTTTGCAGGGAGTTTCAATGTGTTCCATGCTGTCGTACGCATCTGCACTCAGAGTGTACCAGGAGAAATTTCAAGACTTTGCTTGCAATCAATCCTACTTTTTGGCTAAACTAGACAGACATCGGCGGAGGTGTGAGAATGTACCTTTGCTCAGACCGGTGTAAATGAGACACTTGGATGCGCTTTTGCTTCTGAAGTTCATCCTCAGCACTCAACTACATTCACACTCCTGACCTGTTAAGTGTTTTTTCTTTATATTCAATACATTTAATTAAGGAAGCAATTCTATCCAATTTTCCGGCACAGAGGTGAGGGCAATGCAACTCTGAGATCAGGGATATTGCCTTACCTTGAGAAGGCATCGGTTGACTGCCCCCCAACTACAGGATGCTACACATGCCCCACTGGCACAGCTATGCCAGTGCTAGAAAGTTGGTTTGCACCTAACCCTATTTGTGCTTATCTAAGGCTGCAATTCTAAAGACACTTTCTTTTGAGTAAGACCCATTAAACACAATGGGGCTTTTGAATAGACATGGTTAGGATTGTGCTGGAAGTGCTTATCTGAGGTTGCAATCCTTTCTACAATTTCCTAGGAATCAGCTCCACTGAACACAACAGGACTTACTACGAGTAGACACTCATAGGATTGTGCTATAAGGAAATTATCTAAGTAGCAGTCCAACCCTATCCCCCACATCTCCATGGAATACAGCCACTAAAATGGGGGCAAGGGGACCGAAAGACCAACAAAAGATTAAAATCGACTCCCTCATTGGGCTTTCTGATCACCTATGGGTTTCCTTACCATAGGTCCAAGGAAAGAGGCAAGGCCAGCTGGAAAATAGTGGTAATAGATCCTGCCACCATAATAGTAATAGTAGATCCTGCCACCAATAGTAGTAATAGTAGAAAATAGATCCTGCCACCAGGATCCATGGATTGCTTCCTCGGCCTTTTAGTTTTTGGGTGACTCATGCTCAGCACTGCCTACCTTGCAGGGTTGTTGTGCAGATAGTAGGAGGGGAGGAACTCAAGCTATATAAGCTGCCTTGGACATTTGCCTTGGCACTGAAAGGCATGATATACTGTATTTACTAGAATCTAATGCACCATCGAATCTAATGTGCACCCTATACTTATTTACTGTATTTACTGCAATTTAATTAACCATCTGTGGGTGTGGGTGGCGCAAGCAGTTAAGACGCTGTGCCTGTTAACCAGCAGGCCAGGGTTCGAGACCCAGGTCGGCCCCATAAGACAGGGTAGCGCCTGTCCTTAGCCCAGCTCTGCCACGCAGCTGGATCCAATCGTATCGGCTCTGCCTTTCCATTGGACTAATTCAGTGGCGTGGAGAGGGGGGATTTGCTGCTTGGGTAACAGCATGTCCTCCATAACAATCCAACCCAGGCTTTCGTGCTTCGCATGCAGCATATGCAGTGCCAAGCACGATACCATACTCTCTCAAGACTGACGGATGCGTGCTTTAATTAACCATCAAATCTAATTTGCACCCTGATTTTGGAGACTAAATTTGGCTGTAAAAGTGAGCATTAGATTCGAGTAAATGCAGTAAATCCTTTAAATAAAGATACAGGAGGGAGAAGGCAGAGTGGAGAGAGCTAGGTTATCCCGGGTGCTTTCCAAAGAGAAAGGAGAATCGAGCCAGGCTGGGAAAGATCTTTTGATTCATGGCAGGAACTGAGCATAAGCAGCCTGATGGCCTCATGCGCCTGAGCCTGGAGATGCCCTCATCTGTGAGACTTCAAATCAGTTTGTCAGCTGCGCAAAGGGAATACCAAAGTCACAATGCTCAGCCACTGGGAAGGAGACAGAGAAATGCATCAGCATGATTTGCAACGTTTTCTCTGCATGCATGGAAAGATCAGAGACCTCCGGCAATCCCTGCAGCGTTCAGACATGTCTAGGATTACGGTTGGATGTGAAGGGGGAGCTGCTTCTGCCCACTCATGTGCCTGGATTCTGTTCCAAATCAGCGCATGCTGAGTCAGCGGGCTGCCGCCGCATAGGTGGTCCACTCCCTGTGGCGCCGGCTTCCAGGAAAGTACAGCGTTTGGTTCAGAGAGGTCTGCAACACCGTGCAAGATTTCAGGTTTGGAATAGAAGAGGTGGATCTGGGCATTGCACATCCGCAGGGAGCAGCAGAGAGGCTGGAATCTGGGTCAGCTGCAGGTCAGCGCAGAGTGACCTTGTGCAAGGCTGGAGAAGGAAATAATGTCCTCGTTCTCAGTGGGGAAACAGATTGTAGCTCAAGGGTTAAATAAAAATACGGGATTGCTGGTCAGGTGTCTCTCCATTAGGAGTAAGACCTCAAGCGGCAAGGAAAATCTACAGAGGAACCACTGTCAGGATGCAGAGAGTAAAGAGAAATTATTCCTGGGTGGCATAGCTAGAGGGGGGACAAAGCACTAAGTCTTGTAGAGCACCTCACTTTGGTGTGCATGCAGCCTTGCCTCTCCTTTGGAGTCCTTCCTACCACTTGAAATGGCTCTGAAGAGGAGGAAGTGGCTGCATGCACACCAGGGAGAGGCTTGCTATAAGACATAAGCTGCAATCCTAAACACACTTTCCTGGGAGTAAGACCCATTGAACATAAAGGGGCTTAGTTCTGAGTAGGCACAGTTAGGATTGTGTTGTTTGTTCTTTTTCATCCCTCTAGCTACACACTGGAAGGCTCCATTCAGTGGACATGTATTGCCCACCCCTTCGTACACTGGGATGCTCTCACACAAATGGGACTCACACAACCCGCACCCCACATATAATACAGCACCATGAATTCATTTTTGGCTCAAATCAATTCTAATGTCATCAGAAAACAGCTCCTTCCTAGTCATGCACGGAATCTGATTTGCATGAAAACCAAATTTGACCACTGCTAAATTTAAACACTGTTCCCTTATGACTGCTACCTGGACTCGGCGGATCTTAGGATCACGGCACATATTCCTCACATTGCAGTCCTAAACTTATTCCACTTATTCCACTCTCAGACTTCTGAGAAGCAAGTTTGGCAATGCCAAGTGAAACTGATTGAAATGAACAAAAAGAGAAAACCTAAAGAGGCCTACAGTTGCAGTTTAAGACCCCAAGTTGCAAGTGACAGTCTAAGACCCCAAGTTTTTTCTCCATATTAAAATATTCACCAACAATAGCTACCACCATCCTCACAGATTACATCATATCTTAAATAAGAATCCCAATACTGTATGTACAACAATTATAAAGAATCAGATTATTAAATCTGTTCCTCTGGGATTCCTCTGAGAGGTGAGAGGATCCCTTTGGCTGGGACAAGGGCAGTGAACAACAGTGGTTCTCCCTTTTCCCCTTGTGAAAATCCCCTCTCCAGAAGTTATTTACTCCATGGAGAAAATGTAATTGGTCCCAATTCTGTACTTTTACTGGACCGGTCAGATTTAACCACTTCTACATTCCACATGGCTGGTATTAATTTTTATTTAAAAAACAGTTTTTTTTTAATTTTTATTTAAAAAACTAGATCACAGATCATGCCATCTGTAATGGCGCAGACCAGCATTGCCCCTCTATTCCCCAGACAGGTGTGCACACAAACCCACACACGCAGAGAGAGAACATATTCATCCTCTTCCTCTGACCACTCTGGTTGGGCAACAGTCAAAATCCAACCAGGCAAAGGTGAGCACCAGGTGCAGAGAATGTTGCTGGTGATCCTGCTAAGCTGATTTGGACCCTCTCTATAGAGCCGACACAGGTACGAGCACTGATGCTCCCAGGCAGCACCGCCTATGGCAATGCACCAATGCTACATCCCAGAAGGACAGGCATTGGTGGAGGTAAGTGAATTGCCAGGCACAAAGGGGCAGCAAGAGGATGGAGTTCGGGCAGAGAGGGGGGTTTCTGGGAAGAGGGAGATGGAATGGGGGGTGGATCAGGGCCACATCCTATCCTCTCTCCCAAGCGTAAATGCCCTACATGGCTGCTTGGACTTGCCCCTACACAGAACTGAGTAGGCCTATAAGTTTGGGCATTACTCAAGGCAAAGTGAAATGTATTCCTTTTTCCTGATCTCAAGTGCTGGATATATTGGAAATCCCAAAGTACTACACTACAGTACTACACAGTACTAGTTTGGACTGGGCTGCAATCCTAAACATTTTGCCCCTCAAGACTTGCCCCTACACAGAACTGAGTATGCCTATAAGTTTGGGCATTACCCAAGGCAAAGTGAAATGTATTCCTTTCTCCTGATCTCAAGTGCTGGATATATTGGAAATCCCAAAGTACTACACTACAGTACTACACAGAACTAGTTTGGACTGGGCTGCAATCCTAAACATTTTCCTGAGAGATATCCCCAAATCCAGAGTAACTATGGCTGCACGTAAGAGACTTTACGTGCACCCGTAGTTACTGCACCACCTGGTGAAAACCTATGGGAAATTCATATTGGAATCCAGAGTAAGTTGTTCTTACATGCAAGGACTCCCTGTAGTTACTCTGGATTTTGCCCTAAGTCCCTGAAAATAGGTTCCTGAGAGTAATCCTGCAATTTCCTGAAAGTAAGTCTCATAGAACAGGATAGACTTACTTTTGAGTAGTCATGATTAGAATTGCACCCTAAGACTCTTCCCTTCCTGAAATGGTAGGAAACTCATTCTGCACAGGTAACTGGCCCTTGTTACAGATACACCTCCAGCATATGGGAAAGCAACACCCAGGGATCCCTTGAGCTGTCTTAGTCAGCACATTTGGCAAGGAACAGTATGTGCATCATTACTCCGTTCAAACCAGGATGAGCTGTTGGAGTTTTTCATCCTTTTTCTCCTGAAAGGTTGCCTCTGTAGTTTCTACAGATGCACCTTACATAACTGAACTTCCAGCGTGTCAGAGTTCAGCTTCTGATCAGCGACGCAGCTAAAGGGAATGTAAAGCACAAAGTTTTGCAGGGAGCCTCACTATGGCATGTAAGGGGACCCTACTTTTCCTGTTCAGAGCAGTTCCAGTTAGGGCAGCAATGTATACCTGACTTGGAAGAGAAGGGGTCCCCTCAATGTTGCAGAGAGGCTACCCACAAAACTTTTACTTTGCACCCCCTATTGCTATGCCACTGCTTCGGATTCTAAATACTGCCAGACATCTGGCCATGAATGCGTTCCTCCTCCTGCTCCCCCCCACCAAAAAAAATTTACATTCCAAGACTAATTTGCAGATTCCTTTAAGGTTCTCTTAAAAACTGTTACAAGAACTTAGCCATGCCCCAAAAAGCTCTGCTTGCATCCAACCAAAGGAAGTCTCATATGTACCGTCGGACAAAACTATAGGCAGAGGTTTTACATTCAGTGCGACAGTGATGTTGATCGTTGGTGGGTTAACAGCTAAGCAAGTGACATTTAGGAGGCGATGCCCAAAAATAGCTGCTTAATACCATAATGCTCCACATTTCAAAAAGATACATGGCTAAGGAAATTGGTAGAAATGCCCTACAACCATTCCTACAATTGTGGGGTTATTGGTCCAACTGGGAATGGTTGTGCATTTCGTACATGATCAGGGCTGAATTTTCACAAATTTTGCTTTTTGCATTTTTGATAGGGGGAGAAGTTTGCAAATTTGGCCAAAACTGAGCAGTCCCCAAATTGTGGGCACTTCAACTTAGTTCACAGTTTACAACAGTGTAATTCCCATAAGTCACAGGAAACGCAACTTGGTATCAAACACCCTTTGTGTGAGGACTCTGCTCAAGTGCTTCTGGGATCCACAGGCACGTGCCACAGATCAAGCCCCACATTTCAGAAATAATACTTGTCAATTGAATGAGATCACATATTCGGATAGGCAGTACATCAAATGAAGCACATGTATTTGTCATGGGGTTGCCATATGTCCTGAAAAACAATCCCGATTTTTTGGTATTATGTCACATACTGGCAAATGGGACAGAGGGGCCTGTCCTGATTTTGTGGAAGAGAATTATGGCAACCCTAATTTGGCAAGTCCAAAATCTATGGAGTCAACCACAAAGACTCAAACACAGGACAATCCAGAATTAATTTCTTGCCCAAAGAAAGCAGCACCACCATCCAAACAAATAATTCCCATTTTCACAGCAGTTGTCAAACTGTGAGCCATGGCTCTGTAGCGAGTCTTAGAAAACCAGCCAGGGGAACCATGGAATCCCCACCAAAAAAAAAAATCTGCTGCTCTATACAACATATAGGATTGTGGCCCTCATGGGGGGGGACTCACAACCGATCGCCCAGTAGGTCAAGGGACCTGTATATTCAGGAGGACACAAATTCTAATTAGGTACAAATTGCACGATCCCACCCCCCTCTCTTTCTCATGGAAATGAGGGGTCCAGTAAGTTGATCAGCTAATCTGATGCTTGACTCCAGATTCAGAATTAATTCAGAAAAGGTTTCAGAAAGGAAAGGTTTGACAGAGGGTTGCAAAACATTTGAGCTTCAGGGGAGATGAAGCACTTGATGACTAATAGTGGGTTAGGAAAAAACTTCCCCACTGGGTAACTCGGTCCATGAATTAAAAGCATCCAGCAGGGGTTTTTGTACCCTGAGAGATGAAACACGGGGTGAGACGGCACAGGGATCTGATCTGGAGTGGCAGCTGCAGGGATACTGAAAAGTTCCAGCATCCCTGTGATCCTGTGTCTCAACAATAAAGTTTTTCTCTGCGTCTCTGTTGTCTCCAACAGCCACTGAGGGTAGCTTTGGTGGAAGAACGATGCAAGTGTAGTGATGCATCTCCCTGCATGCCATGCATTCCATGTACCTATTTTTGTGTGCAATACACATGTCTGGGCATATGGAAACCTCTATGCATTCAAAGGAAGTGTGTTCTTCTTTGATCCTCACCTATCCAAAAAACATCAACATCCATTCCGGGTGGTGGCATAGCTAGAGGGGGGCAGAGCAGTCAGTCTTGGAGGGAGTCTCCAAGTGTGCAAGGACTTTGGAGCCATTCCTGGAAGGGGGAGCAAAACAGAGCCCCTTGCATACCATGGTGAGGCCCCCTCCAATTCTGGCTACTCCACCCCCCCCCCCCACTTTAGTTTCCAGGAATCGGGACTAGAGCAGGGAAGGAAGATACTTTTTCAATTCAGCAGAATCTTGTCTCATTTTTTCTCCTTATTAGTGGAAACTCTAATTACTCCAAAAGCACAGAAACGAAATAAATCCTATAAGAGCAGGAAATGTGACCTGATTTCTTGCCTGATTTAGAAGCCGACACTTGGCAAGATAAGCCTAGAGAGACACTCTTCTCCGCTCCAAGTGGGCCCATCGCTTGCATCTCAACATAGTTGAAAACACAAAAACAGACACACAAAACCAAGATCAGCAAAAAACACAATCTTGGCTATTTGGGGTTAAATTACAGGTCTGTTTTTTCACCACTCATCACTTTTTCATTTATTGTACCTTAATGTTGAATCCATCATGAAAATGAAATACTTTTCAGGGATTAATGACACCAGTGGGTTTGTCACCCAGGATTTCTGCCAGGGCTGTCAGTGATCACCAACCAACAATGCATGCATGCAAAGGGAACTAATGTGCCTGCATAGGATCTAGAGATCTTTCTGGGCTGCAAATCCCTTTGGACTCAGAACACAGAGAAATCCCATTGAATTATTAGATGAAAGCTGCCAGCCTGTCATTTGATGGTCGTTCCAAATGTTATATATTCCAGATTTGCTATGATGTTTGAGACCAAACATTCATGACACCGATGTTTAAGAGGGCCTATGTGACTAAGGGTGCAATCCAGAGTAACTATGGGGAGTCCTTGCTCAAGAGTAAGAACACTTTACTCTGGATTGCAATATGAATTTCCCATAGGTTTTCACTAGGTGGTGCAGTAACTAAAGGTGCATGTAATGTCTCTTACATGCTCCCATAGTTACTCTGGATTGCAGCCTGAGGCTACAATCCTATCCACACTTTCATGGGAGTAAGTCCCATTGAATATAATGAGACTTACTTCTGAGTAGACCTGTATAGGATTGGACTCTTATTCCTCTAATAGAGGGGTGTCCAAATGTTTAACTTCAGGGCTCCTGGATCTTTAAAAAAGGTGTAAAGGAGTGAATTTCAGCCGGTGCAGCTTCTCGTTTCTAGATGTACCTGCTGAAATTCCCTCTTCTACTCACTTATTAAAGGTCCAGGAGCTCTAAAATTGAAAATTTGGACACTCCTGCTCTTATGCCGAACACCCAGGGCATAACCCCAGGACATGGAAGGAGTCCGTCATGGGGTGTCATGTGCTGGCCTCCTTTATCAGTTGACACAAACCCTTGTGACATCACTGCCTCTCAAACCAGTTTGCCTTTTAATATCTGTATTTAGTCAAATCTAATGCTCACCTTTTCCAGCCAAATTTAGTCTCCAAAATCAGTGTGCATTAGATTCGATGGATAATTAGATTTGAGAAAATGTGACATTTTCTGGATCCAGCTGGCATCGCAGAGCTGGGCTAAGGACAGGAGCTCACCCTGTCTTGTGGGGCCGACCCGGGTCTCCACAAGACAGAGTGAGCTGTCCTTAGCCCAGCTTTGCAATGCCAGCTGGATCCAATTGCACTGGCTCTGCCTTTCCATTGGACTAATTCAGTGGCGTGGAGAGGGGGGATTTGCTGCTTGGGTAACAGCCTATCCTCCATAACAATCCAACCCAGGCTTTTGTGCTTCACATGCAGCATATGCAGCGCCGAGCACGATACCATAGTCTTCCAAGACTGACGGAGGCCTGCTTTTTTCCCCCTTAAACAGATACTTGTTACAATTGCAAACAGTGCTAGTCTCCCTGCCAAAAGTATTTAATTTGAAAAGCTTTCAAATTCTATTTATTCTGAAGTGCTAGAGAAATGTATTTACTTATTTTAACATTTTCATATGAGTATATATAAGTTTAGAGAGCACAGCTCGACAGGTGTGGGTGAGAAAACTGTCCCCGATTCTCTCACCTACACAACAGGTGAGTGAGTGCTCTCCCACTTTTCAGCTGCTCACTATATACATACATCCTCCTAGGTTGATCTTTGGATTACTACTCTGTGTGTGTGGTATTTTACTCACACAATCTTTTTCACCACTGAAAATTACTTTTAAAATTACTATTTTTCAGGATTGAGAAAATCTAAATGGGGAAGATCTAAACTGAAAGGAAGAAATAAGAATAATGAAACATGCCATGGTGTGGCAAGAGGTGGCACAAAGTTCTAAGTTTTGCAGGTGCCAGAATGTGCAGTGCAAATGGTACCTAGGAGCCATTCCAGGATGTGGAAATGAAATGGGGGCACATGTGGGAGGCAAATGCCTCCACTTTACTCCCCGTCCCTGGAATGGGTCCGAAAAGGAGGAAAAGGGGCCACTTGCATGGCATGTTCAGGCTCCTCAAAATTAGTGATTTGCACCCTTCTAGGTATACCTAGAAGATATGAGAGTAATGTATGGCTGTGAGAGCTGGATCATAAGGAAGGCTGAATTATGGTGCTGGAGAAAACTCTTGAGAGTCCCTTGGATGGAATGGAGATAAAATCAGTCAGTCCTGCAGGAAATCAACCCAGACCGTTCACTGGAAGGAGAAATACTGAAGCTGAAGCTCAGATATTTTGGCCACATCATGAGAAGGGAGGACTCCTTAGAAAAGAACCTAACGCTGGGAAAACTGAAGCCAAAAGGAGAAGGAGCGGCCAAGGATGGTTAGATGGTGTCACTGAGGCAATGAGCATGAATTTGGATAAACTTTAGAAGCTAATGGAGGATAGGCCTGGCATGCAGCGGTCTATGGCAACACAGAGTTGGACATGACTTATTGACTAAATAACATCAATTTGACTATTAATATGGGCTAATATTGGGCTTTCCAGTGTATTTTACAAGTTAGAACAGACAGGTCTCTGCCCCAAGCCAAGACTTCTCATCCCCTGAGATGGCTTCCCAAAGGTTGCCTCCCCAAACCTATGATCTGCTCTTTCCACTTTCCAGTTTCCTCTGTTGTCCATTTCCTTTTTCGACCCAGGGAATAAAAGAGAAGGATCGGGAACAGAAGCAAACAGGAGGGCAGAGCTGGGCAGATACACACTTCCCAACCTAAGGAGAAGGTTTCAGCTGGCCTCCAAGCTGAGCCTTATGGTGAGTCTAAAATTCAACATGGAGGTGACAACAGAATAAGGTATTTGTTCAAAATCAAAAACTTTTTGATTTGAGATTTTACTTGATCTTCTGGATCACTGTTTGTGGCTCCCTATTAGGGCTATAATTCTAGATATTGTAGGCATCAATTGTATACTACCTAGATAGTAGGGTTTTTTTTTCCAAGGACTTCACAGAAAAGGTGGATGATGAAGTAAAAGGGATAGCATCACAGAATGACATTCAATAAATAGGAGTAGCAATGGGGTGGGGATTAAGAGAGAAAGCGAGAGACAGCAGAGACATTTGCTCGTCAAAGACTCAGAAAATCCCCAAGGCTTTCTAGACACACATACATAAATTAAAGCTGAATTATTAAAGCATATATAACAAAATATGGCTGCAATCCTAAAGGCACTTTCCTGGGAGTAAGAGCCACTGAACACAATGGGGCTTACTTTTGAATCGACGTGGTTCAGATTGTGCTTTGTGACTTTTAAAGGAATGCTAAAAGCTAAATGATGAAAATAAGTTGATCACAACTTGATAAAGAAGTTAAAGAATTGGTATATAAGATGTTATGCACAATCTACAGACTGCTCAAGCTGTCAGAACCGTTGTTCAGGGCAGACCAAATAGGTTCACAAAACAGGCAATTAATTTTGGGAATTTGCTTCCTTAAGTTACGGTGATCAGATGGCTTTAAAGCAGGATTCAGAACATTCATGGAGGAAAAGGGGCCTCACAGCAACATCTGCGATGATGTTCGTAGATGGAACCTCCATGTTCAGAAGCATGAACATCTAGATGGAACCTCCATGTTCAGAAGCAGGATCCCATTGAATACCAGCTTTTGAATGGTTACAATGGTAAGCAGGACACTAGATGAAACTTTGGCCTGATCCTGCAAGGCTCATCTGATGTTCAGGTAGTTTTGCCCTTTGATGTGAAGGACCACCTTTGATGTGAAGTAGGAAGTCAGGGAAGATCCCATAAAAGCTTAGTATATCTTCATGGACAGCTGACTTTAAGTGCTGAGTTCCCTAAATGGAGAGCAATGCATTAGTTCGCTTAGAGCACAATCCAGAGTTCGGGGAGAGAGGAGTGCCCTAGCTGGGCTGCCCCAAGTATTCTGAATCCAGAGCAGAAAGTTATGCTGGATCCAGAGAGTCAGGAAGCCTGGGCTGCCCTAACTACTCCAGAGCATGCTATGTCAGTAACACCTGGGGAGGGCTTGCTCCTGCGGAGACCCCCCTCAGATCACACTGAACAATGAACAGCTGTGGTGCCTGCCTTATAAGTAGTCCCTGATGAGATGCCAGTACAGTCTACAGTGGATACTTCTTGGAGTGGCCTGCTGGATTCCCAGGTTAGTGGCTGCTGAAGTTGTGCCATATCCTGAGGTTGAGAGGCAAGGATTGCAGATGGGCTGGCCAAGATTTTTTGTAAACACTGCCATTCTTACTCTGCTTTATCATGGACCCCTATGGGTCTACTCAATACTATACCTACTCCTGAGGTGGTATAACTCTGAAGAACTGGAAGAGGGCATTTCTGCCCTGGAAACAGGATCTGGATACAGAGTAACTGCTCTGCCCTAGGCAATACTAAACACGCTCTCAACATGCCTCTCTTGAACTGCCTAGGCTGGCCCAGCAAGGGCAGCCCAGCTCCATCTGTCCGATGTTGCCTTAGGCTGAATAACTAGGGTGGCCCATCTTGCAATTGGGCCAGCCCAGAGATAGGAGAACCCAAATGTACTTCTAGACTGTGCCCTTAGAGGCTTAGCAAGGGCAGCCAGCCAGGCACTGAAACTTTATACCTGAAGCATAACTCAGCATAATCCTAACCCCTGGTTAGGCTGGCACAAAGACAGGCACAAGTCTTGTGCTGGCCTAAGGGTATTGCAAATGTGTCATAAGGCACTTCTGTACATCTTCTAGGGAGATTAGGCCAGTGCGCAGACATGCGTCAACCTCCCCAAATTGCCATGAGAATGGGGAAATAGGTAAGCTGTGCTTGCCTAAATTGTGTCCACTTTATGGTATATTCGGTATGATACATTCGGTGAATGGTGGTGGCTGAGGAGGAGAGAAGAGCAGTCTACATCTCACTAGGAAGATCTTGGAATTTCAGCAGCATCCTAAGAGAACCACTATGGCTGCAATCCTAACACTTTCCTGGGAGTAGGCCCCACTGAAAACAATAGGACTTACTTCTGAGTAGACAGGCTTAGGCTTGCACTGTGTGTTTTTGAACTCACCTAGGATTTTACTAACCACTCCTTGCAAAAGAAACTCCTGGTTTATATTTTTGGGCTAGAAATGGAACAAAGTTACTTCTATAATAGTAGCAGTAAAAAATAGCTATTATAGTTTTTCTTCATTATAGTTGAAAAAATAGCTATTATAGTTTTTCTTCATCCCAGGAATCCTGACTGCAGCTTGAGTTCAATACCCCCAAAGTTCAGAAAGCAAGTGATAAATTCTTTATTCCAATTTATTTTTATTAATTGATTGATTGAGAATCAATAAAATGAAGAATTTATGGTATATCTTTAATGCTGACCAGGGTGTGGTGCAAACAGTAGATTTGTACGCCTTGTAGTCATAAGCCAACCAGCTTCCCAAAAGCACCCTTTTAAAAATAGTTCTCAAGTATCGTATCATAGAATATAATAGTGCACATTTTTAATATCTAAAACAAATATCTTTTTATTTTTTAAAAATGGGGGGGGGGGTGGTGGTCTACGCTTTCTCTGTCATCGTAACCAGGGCTTGTTATTGTCCTGATTGGGATGTGGAATGATGACACATTTGAACGAAACCATCCGGAACGCTGTCATATTTGGCACGTGGCTTTGCTGACATCCGAGCAGAGCACTCCAGGGTGTTCCTTCCTACAAACGCAGATCCAGCTCCTTGCTGATTCAGTCGGCCTGCTGACGCTCTCTTCTCCAGAGGACCTTAAAATTATAACAGTGCAATCCTATTCGTGTCTACGCAGAAGTAAGTTCCATTGAGTTAAGTGGGGCTTACTCCCAGTAAAGTACTCTTAGGATTGCACCCTAAATCTGATACTTGAAATACCAAATCCTGCAGCCAGGTTTTAGCTGGCTTTAAAAAAAAAAAAAAAAAACCACCATCTAGTGGTTTTGCTAGCGGTCCCAAAAAATTCAACTTTGGTTGCAATCCTAAAGACACTTTCCTGGGAGTAAGACCCATTGAACACAATGAGGCTTACTTCTGAGTAGACATGGTATGGATTGTGCGCTTATACTACATGTTCATTCCCAACACTGGGTAGAATGGAGATACACCATAAGCAATAAAATGAAATTTGGAACTCAAAGAGCACAATTCTAACCATGTCTACTCAAAAGTAAGCCCCATTGTGTTCAATGGGTCGTACTCCCAGGAAAGTGTCTTTAGGATTGCTGTTCAGAATCTAGGCAATCACCTGGCCACCAAAACTACCAGAGGCATACATGGATAAGGGAATTCCTAGGGAACACTTCACAACCATCTCCCAACAACTACACTGCCCAGTGTTAAACTACACACACAGAGGTACGGCATCAGCAGAGAGATCACACATTGAGCATCCAACTGTCGCATAAACAAGGAATGAACATGCACATTTGAACCAGGCCTGGGGCAATTCCATGGGTACTGCGCAAGAAATGCAAGTCATAATCTTTTCTCAACATGATTTGCATCCTCAGTGCACAAAGAACTGACACCATAAGATTCCAGCAATTATAAAGGCACAACCACAACTGCTAAGAAAACACAGGATCATTTTAATGTCTGCCAAATCAGTTTTTCTCAGCTTTGCAAAGTCCACAAAAGTTAGGAACCTATATTTTCCCTACACTGACTATATTTTTAATATACTTAAAGTTCTTTAAATATATTTAAGTTCTTTAAATATATTTAAAGAACTTGCTCTTCTCCCTATCTGGTCACCTGAAGTTCCACAGATCACCTTAGGTGACTAGAAAATAAATATTTTTTTTCAGCCATAGAGCACAATCCTACCCATGTCTACTCAGAAATAAGCCCCATTGTGTTCAATGGGTTTTACTCCCAGGAAAGCGTCTTTAGGATTGCAGCCATATAGACTTTTTTCAGATGTTTTTCAGCATGTGATCCTCCCCACTCGTGTTTATTTCTATCTTTCCAGTCCTGTTTATATCCCACACTTCTTCCAAGAAACTCAGAATAATAGACACCAGGTGCAATCCTAACCTATTTAGGCCAGCATAACTCACCCAGCTCCTCATTCCTATAGTGGTCAGGGGAGGCCAGCGCATGTCTGTGCATTGGTCTAATCCCTACCAGGAGTGGTGCAGAATTACCTTATGGCACTTTTACAACACCCCAGACTAGCACTGGACTTGTGCCGGCCTCACCAGGCTTAGGACTGGGCTTAGGACTGCACTGACAGAGTTTTATAATCTTGTTTAGCTTCACAACTGTATGACTTTAAGCTGAGAGAGAGAGAGAGAGAGAGAGAGAGAGAGAGAGAGAGAGAGAGACCGAGACCATGAGACCATAAAGGGCTGAGGGTGGCCCAGAGAGGCTCATGACCTGTGCAATTTAAATGCACATCTCCAAAGTCAAATCCAGTCCTATAACCACTGCATCACGTGGGCTCTCAATCATTCCTATGTTTAGGGGGGGAAACAGGAAAAATATTCACATCTGTACATTTGCGCAGCCACAATTTCTATGGGTCACAGAACGCATCTTCATGTGCTACAGAAAGTGCATCACTTCGTATCAGAATATTTTATTTCTGCTCAGTTACTAAACTGTCTGATTCCTTCTATCACTTCACCCAGATGCTTTTTAGATCCTCGGGGACTCAATTTGTTTCTTAACCCTGTGGCAAATAATCAAAACTCACTAGTGGATAAGGGGTTAAAGGGAAAAAAGCCCCTCGATACACCATGCAGTATTTAGTAATCTCTTAAGTTCAGCATCATGTGAGTAAATATTATTTTGGGCATTAAGTTTGACCAGTCATGTTGGATAAATTACGTAAAACCAACCTCTTAATGCTGAAACCTTTTGATGTGTAAATCTAAAAATATCGCAACTCCGATCACAGGCCAGCATTAAAATTTGTTTTGTGGTCAAGCTTTTATTGTCGAAGGAAATGGAGTTGGGTTGATTTATTCTTCTTCTTACCATTATTATTCCAGAGCCTATAAGTGTAAAGGTCATTTATATACCAGGCATAGCAACCTTCCCAAATGTTTCATTTCCCGTCTCACCCCAACAATTCTCCGGATCATAAACTACAGAGGCTGCTAAACATTACTTAAGGCCATAGGTTCTCATCAGCTTCCCAGTGTTTCCAGGTCTGCCATCCCCGCGGAATAACTCGGACACATCAGGGCCACTGGGCTGACCTTTCAGCTCCTCTATGACCAAAAGCTTATGAGATCTGCCTCCTCCATCTGCAGCTCCACCTGTCCTGGTTTCCCAGGCCAAAAGCAAGGATCAGCTATACGTGTTTGAAAACACATCCCCATCACCTCTCTCTCTCCCCCACATCCATGACATCCATGTTAATCACACTGCCCCGGAAAGCAAAAAATAATGGAGAATCCAAAATTCAGCCACACTCCAACCTCTCATTAAGCACCACTTCAGCACCTTGGACAGGGCTGGTGGTTTTGTTTTTTTCAAAGCCAACCCAGACAGAGCCAAGATTCACCCTGCTAATCATTCTTGAAATATTGTTGAAATTGGACATGTGCCTATTAAAGACATTTGCGGGTCTGTTTATTTTTAGTATTGACAAATCCTCTTTGGATCCCACAGTGTTTATTCCACTAGATGTCCTGTCTTTGGGGAGGGTTACTCATCAGCCAAGAGGTCAACTGAACTGGGGCTCCTTGGTTTTTTTTTAGCATGACTCAAAATTGAGGGGTTCAAAGTTACCCCAGGAAATTGCTCAAGAACCCCTGGAAGCCAATTTGGCACAAAACTGAACTTGTTGATCACATTTGCAAAGTTTAATTATCTCACCTTACACTTTGAAAGACAGTTTTTTCCTATCTTAACACAATATCTGAAAAATCTGTTTATTCCCATCACCATATTTAAATACATTTTTTTTTCTTTCTAGGATTGCATTCCTAAGAAGTTAATCCCCCTCTTACAGAAAGAGGTAACGGAATAGCTAGAGGGGGGCGAAGCACTAAGGCTGCAATCCTAAAGACACTTTCATGGGAGTAAGACCCAATGAACAGAATGGGGCTTACTTTTAAGTAGATATAGTTAGGATTGTGCTCTAAGTTTTTCAGGGAGCTTGTAAGTCACCCCTTCTTCTTTGCACCCCCACCAGCTATGCCACTGCAGAGAGGATTGTAGCCATCATGTATGACCATCATGTTAAAATTAAATTTTTTGTTGTTGTATATAGTCCTGTAGCCATTTTTTTGAGATCTAAATGCAAAACGCATAACTTTTGAAAAGTGTTTATTTTAAAGAAAGGTTCTTTCTTTAATGGGTAACTTTTGATTAGTGTTTATTTTTAAGAAAGGTTCTTTTTTAATGGAGGCTCATAATATACAAGGGGTTTACTGGGGCTATTGGTTAGATTGTAGCACCCTTGATGTAAAGGGGAAAAAATCAGGTATTTCTTTTTTCAACAGACGTTTTCAGATTTGCAACTCTTTCTTTTGGGGGGGGGGGGGGAATGCAACCCCACCTCTTTGTATGCAACCCCCCTCCTGCATTTAATGGGACTTAAGATAAAATCCTAACCATGTCTACTCAAAAGTAAGTTCTATTGTGATTAATGGGGTTTACTCCCAGGAAAGTGTGTTTAGGATCCCAGATAAACCTGCGCATGATTTTCATGTAAAGCAAGGCATTCTGGAGTCAACTTGGCCCACAATAAGAGCTCCAAACTTTGACACTGGTTTCTGATTTTATCTCTGATTTAAAAATGGGGTGCTTTGGGACTAGGAGTGGACACTTTGGGGTGCAGGTTTCCTTGTTTGCAGCCAGATCTGGTTCTTGCACCCTGATCTATTGCTTGTTTGGGATTCCTCCCCTGCCTCCCCCCCCCCCAACCTTTTCCTTTGCAACCTAAAAGCAGCACCATACCAAAAATCAGGATGGACACAATCCAGCTGGATAAAATAACTTCAGGATACCAGGAGATCCATGCTGGGTAAGGGTCCCCAAGCCTGGAGTCTTCCCACCTAAAAAAATTAAAATAAAATAAAAAAGAGGTAAGAGAACTTACTGTGGGTTGCAGGACTTTGCTGCTGCTCAGCTCTCCAGGGTCATTGCAGAGTTTGTAGGTCCCCACTTGGGATCCAAAGAGACACCCCCAGACTCATCGTGGCCACCCCCTGCCCCTGGGGTGCCCCCAGCCCAGCCTATAGGGCTGCCTCTCCCAATGGGGCATGTTGAAGTCCAGCTACTGCCTTGGGATGCGAAGGATCCGCTGGCCGGTCCAGGGAAGGGAAGAAAAGGCGGTAGCATCGCACATGCACCGCCTCCCCCCAGCCCAAGCCCCAGCCCAGCCCCAACCCCAGCTCAACTCTCCCCAGCCCAGCTCAGCGCAAGCAGCGCTGCTGCGGAGCCAAAGCGAGGAAGCAGCGCCCCCTGCTGGACACCCTCTGGTTGATGGGGGGAGATGCCTTGAGTGGCCCTGGGGGGGCAGGATAAAAAGTTTCCAAAAGTTTAGAAAGTCCCCAACTTTAAAAAAGAGGAAGGAAAAGAGTTGGAACTGAACCAGCAGAATCTGCTCCTACTCAAAAGGAAGCCCTGCTGAATTCAGGGTAACCAGATATCCCAACCACAAAAGAGAACAAGCCCAAAAAAGGGGACAAGACAAAAAATGTAGGACACCCAAGGAAAATGTAGGGCATAACAAAACCAAAGTTTTAAAAACACTGATATACATACATACATACATACATACATACATACATACATACATACATACTATCTACAGTATTTATATACCGCTTTTCAACTGAAAAGTTCACAAAGCGGTTTACTCTCTCTCCCTCTCTCTCTGTTCGTGTGTGTGTGTGTGTGTGTGTGTGTGTGTGTGTTTTTAAAAGCAGGCCTCCGTCAGTCTTGGAAGACTATGGTGTCGTGCTCGGCACTGCATACGCTGCATGCGAAGCACGAAAGCCTGGGTTGGATTGTTATGGAGAATAGGCTGTTACCCAAGCAGCAAATCCCCCCCTCCACGCCACTGAATGAGTCCAATGGAAAGGCAGAGCATTAAGTATTACAGGTGCCTGAGCCAGAGTGACCATGCATCCTCTTTTTCTAGGACATGTCCTCTTTTTTAGCCTTGTTTCCTGGGAAAAATGTCCATTGTTCTCCTTTTCCTTGTCAGCAGGCTGCATGTAGGCTTCTTGGAATTCATAAATAATATGTAATAGTTTTAAAGTTAATAATAGGTCACTAACAATGCAATCTTATCTGTGTCAACTCAGAAGGAAGTTCTACTGAGTTCAATGGGACTTTCTCCCAGGAAAGTGGCCATAGTTTTTTGGCCATAACGTTTGATAGGAAGGAGATATTTCAAAACCAATTTTTGCATTGGATTCTGCTCTTCAATATGAACCCAACGACATATGACACCATGAGGTACTGCACACCATTGCTCAGTTCCAAAATGAAGCCAAAATAGAGGACAATGAAGCCCTTTTGGAGGACACCTGGACAGAAGGCTAAAAAAGAGGACAAATCTGGAAAAATCCAGTCATATGGTCATCCTGCACTCACATTACACCTTCAAAACTACTACTTTGCACCTACTGTACCTATGCCACTATATACACCTGTTCCCTTCCCACTCTGACCCATATGGTACATCATCCCAACAGTCAAGTGAGGCCAGTTTGCCTCAAAAATGGCCCAAACTCCCAAATTCACAATGGATATCATGTCAGGTCTCCCCTCCAGGAATCTCAAGTACATGGAATAAGGTCCACTGACATCCAAATGATTAAGACCTGAACAAGCAGCTGATGTTGCTCTCATGTCCTCACTGAATTTCCTGCAGTGAATTTCCTTCCCATTTCCTGCAATGGGAATTTCCTTCCCATTTCCTGCCAATTTCCTTCCAAATTGCCATTTTCTTCCCATTAGCAATCAAGGAAAATGTATAAAAAAGCTATTCCCAAATTTGGGGTCAGGAGTCATGATGTGGGGTGGAATCCTAACCATGTCTACTCAAAAGTAACCCCCATTATGTTCAATGGTTCTTATTCCCAGGAAAGTATCTTTAGGATTGCAGCCTTGATTTTTTTTTTTTTTTTTGGTGGTGGGTTATGAAACTGAGAATCTAATAGGTGACCAGGAAAATGTATTGAACCCTATGGAAATCAAAATGGTTTGTTTTCTCATAAGTAGGTGACCGTGCCTTGGCTCATTTTGAAAGGCTGGTTTTGCAACACCAATAGAATGGTCTCCATCCAATGGATGCAGGACCCAACAAACTCTCAAGAAGGAAGTCTTCCCTCCCCCCACTCCAAACTTAAAAGGAAAATATACTGAACCCTATGGAAAGTGAAATTGAAACACACATGTGCATTTACTCATGAGTAAGTGACCATGACATGAATTTTACTGAAGGTCAGAAAGGTATATCCTGTTTTGATATACCTTGTAAAGCTGGATGGGTCTTAGCTCTGCAGTTTCCAGTGCAACCACCCACAGACTCTTGTACTTTACTGATGTCCTCTTGTACTTTACTGATGCTATTCACATTGAAAAAGATTAGGTCAATACCTCTTCCTCTATAACTCTGCTCCTCCTTGAACCATTTATGGGGCCAGACTGAGTGCCAGCTTCCCATAGCCTCTGTCTAGCATAGTGGCCGACATGTCCCTGATTGGATTCCCATAGAAGATACCTGAGCAGCTGCTAACCAAGATATTTCACCTTCTTCTGTTGAAGCACACCCAGTAGCTCATAGGATTGCCAACTTTTCAATCTGCTTCTGTCACTGTGCTTTTAACCGCAACATAATCTGCAGGAAAAAGCAGGTGAAGACTTATTTTGCAGCATGGGGATTAACATCATCACTTGCTAACTGGTGCAATTTGTACCACTGTAAAATGCAAAGCTACAGAGGCTAGTTGAAAAGCTGGCAATCCTATTGACCCAGTTATTCTTCCCCCAAATCCCAGTTTATAGCCCTCTCCAGCCCCCCGTGGCCAACATTTTACCAATTGCTTCTGTAAGGGTGTAAGCAAGGAGAAGCCCTGCTGCTGGAGTTCAAGAGGCTGGATTTCCTGTCTTTCCAGGAGCTCTGTGATATATTCCATACAGCTCACAAGATCTAGGTTATATCTTAAGAAAAAAAGGATAAACTGCTGAACTTTTAAAAAAAACCTTCCCTTTCTAGATACTGGCTGTACAAGAAGCCCTAGGATGGTTGTGTAATGTTCAGAGTTAGGCAATGTCTCCCTCCACTGGCCAAAAATAATGTTGCACTTTTTATGAGTCAACCACAACCACAAGCAAAGGTGACCAGATGTCATGACCCCCCCAAAGAAAGACCACCCCAGCACAAAATGTAGGACACCCAAGAAAAACGTAGGTCTTGACAAAATAAAGGCTCAATACACTCATACATATTGCTCTCCTGTACTTAAACCAAATATACCAAATATAAAGTTGCCCCTCACAAGTTGCCCTGGGAGTCGTGACCGACTCCAGGGTGTGGTGCTCATCCCTGTTTCTTCAGCACGTGTGGTCTACACGTAAACAAAGTGCTGTTACCTTCTTATCAATGTGGTACCTATTTATCTACTTTCATTTGCATGCTTTTAAACCGCTGCGAACTTTATAGTTGAAAATACTATATAACAGGGGTGTCCGACCTTCTAGCTTTCCTGGTCCACACTGGAAGAAGATGAGTTGGTTTGGACAGCACATAAACACTAACAACTTTTTTTTAAAATGTTGGACAAAATGTAGGATGTCCTATATTTTGTCATACATTTTTAAACCTTGGAGTAAGCCACATTAATTTTGGGGAGCTTACTTCTGAGTAGGCATGGGGCTTACTTCTGAGTAGGCATGATGCATAGGATGGGCAGTGATCCTCTCCAAGCTAAACCATGGAGTAAGGGTGCAATCCAGAGTAACTACAGGGAGTCCTTGCTCCAGTGTAAGAACAATTTGCTCTGGATTGCAGTATGAATTTCCCATAGGTTTTCACTAGGTTTTGCAGTAACTATGGGTACACGTAAGGTCTCTTATGTGCTCCCGTAGTTACTCTGGATTGTAGAGCTAGTCTCATTGATGGGGTTTTATGCTGAGTAGCTATGCATAGGATTGGGCTGTCAGACTGCAACTGTCAGACTGCAACTTGGTAGTAAGCCTCATTGACTTACCAAGTCATGAGAAGTTCTAGTTCCTCTTTATTCAGCGTTGGTCAGACCTCACCTTGAGTACTGTGTTCAGTTCTGGGCACCTCACTTGAAGAAAGATGCAGCCAAACTGGAGCAAGTCCAGAGGAGAGCGACAAGAATGATCAGTGGGATGGAAGGGAAGCCCTACCAGGAAAGGTTGGGGGAACTTGGGATGTTCAGCCTGGAGAAGAGGAGGCTGAAGGGAGACATGATTGCCCTCTTCAGATACCTGAAGGGCTGTCATAGGGAGGAAGCGGCTCACTTGTTCATAGCAGCTTCAGAAAGCAGAACTAGAACCAATGGGGACAAACTGCAAGAAAGGAGATTCCGGTTGGATATCCAGTAAAAATTCCGGACAGTTCGGCAGTGGAACAGATGCCAAGGGAGATGGTGAACTCTCCCTCACTGGGGGTCTCCAACAGAGGCTTGACGAGCACCTGTCAGAGATACTCTTGGAGGGTTTCCTGCTGCAGGCAGGGTTTGGACTAGATGACCTACTAGGCCCCTTCCAACTCTAGGATTCTATGGTTCTATGATTCTATGACTTTAACAGGGCTAACTTCTGAGTAGGTCTCAAGGGCAGCAGGCAGCAGCTGGGATAGAGGCTGAAGCTGCTTTTGGGTGGACAAGCGCTGCAAGGTCTGCAGGGGCCTGAAGTGCTCTGAGTGCCAGGAGGCAGGTAGGGGAGGATCCAGGTAGCCCATACCAGCTTTGTGGTGGCCACCCAGGGCAGTGTGCAGAGAAGCATGCGAAATTTGAAAATGGCTGCTGCCACAAAGCTGGTTTTTCCAATGGTGGTGGCCAGCTTTGCAGGAGGGCCACTTTGACCCTCTTCCTGGGCCCCATGCGGCCCCCGGGCCACGTGTTGGGAACCCCTGCTATATAAATACTATAGATAGGTATATAAATATGATAGAGATTGATTGATTGGTTGATTGGCAGAAACTGGGCTAAGGACAGGCGCGCAACTTCCTCTTTTAGTACTCTGGTCTTGAACCGCTCAGATCTTCAGATTGATAGGCACAGTGCCTATAACCACCGACACTGCAGCTGTTATTAAATTTGAAAGTGTTAATTTATAATTTATTACATGTAATTTGCTAAGTACAAGAAGTTTACAAGGAAAAGAAGGACAATGGAGATTTTTTTGGGATAGAAGGTTAAAAAATAGGACATGTCTTAAAAAAAGAGGACAGATGGTCACCTTAGGCAAGTTCCCCTCTCCCAGGACTACTCAGTTACCAGAATCCATACATCTGAATGAGCTCAGGTATTCCTTATATATTGCACTCTGTGCTATAGCAACATCACCCCTTTTCCATTCTTTTCTTGCTTGTTTATTTCAGTTTTTCCTTTTGGTCAAGAGCACTATCTTAACCACGGCTACTCAGAAGTAAGCCCCATTGTGTTCAATGGGTGTTACTCTATAGGACTGTGGCAATATTCATTTTTTTGCTCCATTTTAGCTTCAGTCCCTCATTCTCCTGCACAGTCTTTGCCCTTTGCCATGCAGTTCATTCATTCTTCAAACCTTCATAATCTGATTTCTGTCTCTTTGTTCTCTCTCTGAAACATTCTGTCCATCGGTGGTGTAATTAGAAGGGATCCAGTGCACTAAGTTTGGTAGGGAGATTCACTGCAACATACAAGGAGGTCATCCCCTTCTCCTTTGGATTCAAGCATTAAGAACATAAGAAGAGCCTCTATTGGATCAGGCCAAAGGCCCATCTAATCCAGCTTTCTGTATCACATAGCAGCCCACCAGATGCCTTGGGGAGCACATATAAATGGCTTCAAAGGGATGGGTTGCTTGTAAACCATGGTGAGATTCCCTGAAAAACTTAGTGCTTTGCACCCCTTCTAGTTATGCCACTG
The DNA here is from genome assembly GCA_030015325.1 of Cryptoblepharus egeriae. Lineage (NCBI taxonomy): Eukaryota > Metazoa > Chordata > Lepidosauria > Squamata > Scincidae > Cryptoblepharus > Cryptoblepharus egeriae. Next base: position 5,723,466 of record JAREYC010000004.1, on the reverse strand, counting down.
CTATCCAGTCCACAGAATGGTAGGAGACAGAACAGTGTGAGTTACACAGTCATTCAAAAGCAGAGACGGATCAAGATTCAGATGACTCAAACCTGAGTTGTGTAATTGTGTGTGTTTTGTAACTCATAAAGATTCAATCATGACTGTCAAAAACTTTACCCTAAAAATAAAAAGACACAGAAAGAAATCCTAAGAAATTTAGGTCAGCCTAACTCACCTGGCATATCTTCCCATGGGGGTCTGGTGGGAAGGTCGGCATATGCCTGTGCAGTGGCCTAACCCCCATCCCACAAGTGCGGCAGAAGTGTCTTAGGCTGAAATCCTAACTATACATTCCTGGGAGTAAGTACTATTGAACACAGTGGGACTTACTTCTGAGTAGACATGCTAAGGACTGCACTGTTATGCCACTTTTGAGACACCCCCAGGTCAGGACAGGACTTATGCTGAGGCTTGTGCCAGCCTAACTGGAGCTTAGGATTGCAGCTACAACTTAAGTCAAGACCCACTTTTTTTGTTGTTTACTCTATGTAGGGTTGCCATAATTCTTTTCCACAAAATTGGGACAGGACTCTCTGTCACACTTTTCAGTATGTGAACAGTCCCCCAAATAAGAACTATCCCTGTTTTTCAGAACATATAGCAAACCTAATTTTGTGTGTGTGTGTGTGTGTGTGTGTGTGTGAGAGAGAGAGAGAGAGAGAGAGAGAGAGAGAGAGAGGGAGGGAGGGAGAGAGAGAGAGATGCTTTTTTGAGTTTCTGGGGCTTAACTCACTTTTCACAAAGTAACTGAAGTCCAAATTCCTTGAAAATGTATCTGGATGAGTTGCAATGGCCACTGTTATGACCAGTGGTGGGATTCAAATAAATTAACAACAGATTCTATGTCCCAATAACCTAAATTAATAACAGGTTCTATGTCCCATTAGTAACTGGTTCTCAGAACCAGGCACTTATTAGCAAAGGGTTCTATAGGACCTGAGAACCCCCAGAAGCCCACCACTGGGCTTCTTATAACTCATAAGACTTACCAAGTCAGGGGACAGAGACTCAGCAATTGAGTCTCATTGTTGTGGCCCCAACACATCCCTGTTCAATAGTAAGACTCACTGCATTCAATGAGATTTGTTTGCAATAACTGTATTTAGGACTACAGCCCAAGTCAGGCAAGTCCTCCGATGAGTAGACTTTTGGCCAACCTAACATGCAGTGTAATCCTAAGCATGTTTACTCAAAATAAGGCCTGTTGTGAGCAATAGTACTTACTCCCAGGAAAGTACGGTTAGGATTGCAGCCATAATGCCCAGGCATGGCAACCAGCAAGGTGCAATTGCTTTTTAATCACTTCTGGGTAGGATCTGGGAGATACGCATCCCTGCTGTCTTACATCTTCTGAGAAGCAGTGGTGGATCTCAGAGACCTTGCACAGAGCCTGAAGTTCTGAAAAGCCATGGGCATGGATCTTCTCTACCTTTTGTGGAGCCTTAATGATAGTCCACCACTTCCCAAGTCTCTCAGTGTGATGTCATGCTCCTCTTCCATGTCATGCTTCCTCCCTGTACTTCTGTCCAAACTTACTGTTGCTGGCAGAAACCACTACATGCATACATCACCTAGAGATGTTTCATCACTCACTGCTCAATGTGGGACACAACCAGGGTGACCATATGACTAGAAATTTCTGGACATGCCCTTTTTAGTCTTTTGTCCGGGTGTCATCATCCTAGTGGGGGTTCCTTGGGGGTGCCAAGACTATGTAATAGTCGGTAGTAATAGTGGAGTAGCAAGAGAGTAGCGGAGCAGTCAAGTCTTGGAGGGAACCTCACTCCTTTGGATCCATTCCAGGTTGGGGAAGGGGCAAAAAGGAGCCATATGGCTGAACTTTTACAAGTACACACACACAGTATTGCCCTGAGCAATTTTTTTCTCCATCTTGTTCCTGGCCAGTATATTTCAAAACAGACCTCTTTAGCCCTAAGATGGGTCAAAAGCCACTCACATCTTGATTGTGGATTATTTTCACTTATGAATTAAGCATACTCCAAGAGTTGGCAAAAATTAAAAACCTTGCAAGCCATCATTGCTTCCACCACCCCTGCTTAGGAGAACAGGTGGCTGGGCAAGGCAATGTGACCCAGAGTGAGATCATTTCAATTTAGCTCCAGTATCACACCTTTCCTGCTTGAAATAAACTAGATGCATGGTCCATGAATGTTTCTAACAGGTTCCCAAGGTTGATGATGTACTTTACCCTTTACAGGGTGATCTCTACATTAGGACATACCAGAATATGACTCATTAATAGCAGGGGCAGCACAAGACCCTGTTCAACAGCAAATCTGTACTGGATTCCCACACTCTCTATATGACATCATTTTCCATTTGTTGTCCATCCGCACCTTTCCTTGCAGAAGCCCTTTTACTGTCAACACAAGATGACAGCTTTACAAAGGAATTAAATTTGCTCGGTTTATAATGAGAGAAAGAGGGGGAATGCAAAGCAAATAACAAGAACAGATTCAAGTACAAATTGAAACCATTTGCTGTTGCTGAGTCAAGCGGTGACCAACTCTTTAATGTATGAATGCTTCCAGAAATATAATAGCTGGGCCTGACAATGCCTCCTCCTTGAGCAGAGCCCTCTGGGGTGATTGTGGCCACGAGCATCCACATCTTTCTGAAGCAGGCCTATTAAATTCCACATGACTTCCACAGCATAAGTGATTTGTAGAAAGCATCCTCGGGCAGCCTTCTTCTCCCCAGGGCCTAATGAAGTGATACATTGTCTGTATATTAGCCCTTAATACATTTGGGCTTGATACAATTAGGATAAAATTACTGTTACATCACCAGGCTGCTTGAAGAGAAATCTCTCCAGTAGCTTCTTGGAAATCATGTCTAGAGATTGCAGCCAGATGAAATAAACAGGAGGGGAAATGTCACTGTCATCATTCTGTGCCTCCTTCGAGCTTCTGCTGCTTTGTCCTGGGGTAGGGTGACCATACGCTCGAAACCAGAAAAGACAACAAGAACCCCAAAATGTAGGACATTCAAGGAAAATGTAGGACATGACCAGTGATGGGCTTCAAAGAAATTAAGAACCGGTTCTCTGTCCATCTGGCAGCCACTTTTAAATGGCTATTTTTAAACTTTATATGTACTATCGCTTGTTAAGAACCAGTTCTATAGAGTAGGTGCGAACCTGCTGGTGCCCACCACTGGACATGACAAAATAAAAGCTAAAAGTACTGTATTTATTTGAATCTAATGCACACCCCTATTTTAAAAGGCTTGAGATTTAAAAAAAATGTTTACTGGCAATTACGTGCAGCTGCAAAGCAGGTACAAAATTTTATTTTACTGCATATAACAATGACTTATATGATAATAATAAAATGGCAATGGGCTTATGTTATGATTTTTACCTAAGTGCACTGGTTTATACAAAGGGTTTATGTTATGTTTTTATTACAGTATAGTAAACTGTTAAACTATACAATAGATCAGGAGGAAGGGAAAACAACTTCCATGTGGTCTTTTGCTTTGGAGAACACCTCTGAAAAACAGTGCAAGGTAGACTGTCTCCCAACCTTCTCTTGAGCTCTGTGACTCAGAGAGGAACAGGGATCAACACTGATCGTGTGCAAGTTGTTCATACATCCAGTGCAAATTCAGGCAACAAGGTCCTGTTAAGTAACAAAGTTTTTCTTAACTATTAAATGTGTGGCCAAAATATGTGGACTTGGAAGGTGATGGTAATGATAAATTAAGCTTTGGACTGACCTCAGCTCAAAATGCAGGGCCCTAGCTCTAAAGGCCATGAAGCCCAAACAACAACCCACACCTTTTCAATGAAAATCTATTGAGACATCGCGAGGAATCACTTCAAAGGAGAAAAATAGTTTAGATAGAAAATCAAGCATTTAAGCAACTACACCTGCATCTCTTAATTGTTACTTACTCTGTTTATTGTTTCATAACAACAGTGGCAGCATCACAGCTACAATGATGGAGACACATTAGGGTATTTCTGGGTATGTTTATCATACTGAGTTTTTTTTCCAGCAGGAGGTGGCATCTCAATATATCATGCAGTGGCTACATTGGGGATGCAGGGAGATCAGAACTAAAACAGAATGCTTTTTGCTGGATTTTCTGTCTATTATTTTGTGCTGTGCCATGCAATGGTGTAGCTGGAGGGGGCAAAGTACTAAGTTTTGCTCCTGAATGTGCCATGCAAACCGTCCTTCCCACTTTGAGCTATTCCATGCAGTGGGAGCAGAAGAGAGGGGGAATGCCTCAAGTTTGCACTTACTGCCCAAAATGGCTTGCCTGGTGCATTCAAGTGCCTGCAAAACTTTACACCCCTCCAACTACACACTGGTGCTATGTACATTCATTATTTCACATTAATCAATAATTCTAAAAACACAATTTTCCATATACAAAAAATGTCTATTTCTCAGGTATGCTCCCAGATTAGCAATTAGGTTATGGCTTTGTCTTACCCTCCTGTAGGAAAATGAGTTGTGGGGGAGTCTACCTCTTACCTCTATAGCAAAATTCAGAATGGTCCTCCTTCAAATGTGGGATTAAATAAATTCTTTGGAATCCTTCCCTACTCTGAGCAAAGTCACTGGAAGACTGATGGGGCTGGAAGACCCCTACTAACCCAGTCTTTTTCTGGCTACCTGAATAGGCACAACCCTCCTCTTTCTCAAATTTACTGAAGGAGGTGAAGAATTCTAAAATCATAGGAAGGATAGCATCAATAGTAGGTCAGCGGTTTTAACCTTTCTTCATCTCATACCACACTGACAGGATGCTAAAATGGTCAAGGCACACCATCAGTTTTTTGACAATCAATAAGGCACATCACACATCTGGTGGGGGGGCTCATATCCCCCCACCATGTCCCCACTAATTAATGACCTTTCTCCAAATTGCTGTGGCATACCTGCAAACCATTCATTGTGCATCAATGTGTCACAGCACCCTGTTTGAAAATCACTACAGGGTGCACCAGAAATATGTATTGGATACAATGACCTTGGGGAAAGGAAAAAAAATATCTTTGTCGGAGGCATTTTATTTTGCATTCTATATACAAAGTAATTTCCTTTAAATAGGCTGCAATCCTAACCGTGTCTACTCAAATGTAAGCCCCATTGTGTTCAATGGGTCTTACTCCCAGGAAAGTGACTTTAGGATTGCAGCCATAGTCTCTTACATTGTTTCCAACTGCCATGATGCCTTCCCTTCTATCGTTCCCCTTTTTTCAAAAAATTGTATGGAAACAGAGGAAGGCTTGAATTGCCACATGTTGTGACACATTGTTATCTCTCATGTTTCCTGGTGGCAGTGGGCCATACACCAAAGCTTGGGTCCCTGGGTGCAAAGAGGAATTTGAGGTCTGGAGGTGTCCTGATATGAAAGGGCTCTAAAAAAGAATCCCTGCCTTTTAGAAGCCTGAGGCAATTGCTAACATGAGCATGCAGGAATCAACATTTTTTAAAAGTTCAAGAGTTCAGACTGGTCTAGGCTGCACCCATATAAAGTTGGAGCTTAGTCTCATGGGAGAAAGCAACTTATATTCCACAAATGGCCATAAACTCAACCGGAAGAACTGTCCAATCAGTCAATAGTGATGCTATTGTGTTCCAAAATATTATCCTGAGGTTACAGTTACAACCTTTTCACAGAGCCTTTTTTGTGCATGCAAACAATAATATGAGCAATGCTAAAGCAGGACAATAAAAATGATAAAAATGATAAAAGGTCATAATCAGAGAGAATCTTCTTGGATACTTTTGCAGCTTGGGTATTTAATAAGAAAGCTGTTGCTTGGTGTCTTTGTTGCATTGTGTCTTTTTAAAACTGTTATAAAACGTCCCTGACAATTTTTTACACATTGGATTTCTTGCTTTTGTCTGGAGAGAGTTGACCATCCATAGTTTTGTTACTTTTAGGAGTCTCTACTCTTTCCCCCTCATGATCATCATCAATAGCGCCAGTAACACTGCTGTAAGATGGAGGAATAGATTCTACAGAAGGAGTTTTGGATTTGACTGTGTCTTTAATATAGTTTTCATTCATTAGCAAGGCTATGAGACCATATTTTTCTGGAGCATCTTCCTCAAGAACATCACCATCACTTGTTTTACAGCGGTGTAAGAAAGAAGCCTGCTTCATGGAACGTTGGAGCAAGTTCCTCCGAAAGGCCCTCTGGATAATAAGTGCAGATGCCTCCTCTTGCTTCCGTCTGAGTGTGGAGGTAATTGGTTCGTAAGAAGCTTTGGATGGGTTGGCTGCCATAAATTTTTCCTCCATCTGGACTTTGAGGGTGTCCATCTCTCCAGAGTCTCCAAGCACTCTTTTGGTGAAGGCAAAGAGAATGTCCAAGCAGTGGATCTTGTCCCCACTCACCATAGGAAGATCCATAGCTATCAGTTCAAGCTTGTTTGGCTTAGGTATGCGCAAAGGCTCTCTCAGGGAATCTGCAAAATCAGAAAGGTCAGAGTAGGAAATAAACTGGGTTACCCGAGGGTCAAACTTCTCCCAGACTTCATAAAACATTTCAAAGTCATCATCGCCCAAAGGCTCAGTGCTCTCTTCCGTGGCCACATTGAAGTTTTCCAAAATAACGGCGATGTACATGTTCACAACAATGAGGAAAGACACAATGATATAAGAAACAAAGAACATGATGCCAACTGCAGGATTTCCACAATTGCCTTTGGAGAAAGTTGAAACAGTGTTGATGTTGGGATCACAATCTGGAGGCCCAGTGTTTAAAATAGGTCTGAGAAGTTCATCCCAACCGGCAGATGTCGTGATCTGAAAGAGGCACAGCATGCTGTTTCCAAAGGTCTCAAAATTGAACATGTCATCAATCCCAGGTACCTGTTTGACATTTCCAAAATTTGCCACGCCAAAAACAGCATAGATGAACATGACCAGGAAAAGCAAAAGGCCAATGTTGAACAGAGCAGGAAGGGACATCATCAAGGCAAAAAGAAGGGTCCGGATCCCTCTGGCTGATCTGATAAGCCGGAGTATACGTCCAATTCTCACCAAGCGGATCACCCGGAAAAGTGTAGGTGAGAAGGAAACAACAATATCAGAAAGCACATTTCCTAAAGGGAAGGAAAAAATTAAAAAAAACTTGAATTTTACTAGTGAACCTGTGCTAACTCCATATAACTAAGGCTATTTTTCTTTTTCTTAAAAGTTTGGGCAAATTAGGTATATTTTTTGCCGATTATAATGCTTTAATTGAGGTTTATCTTTTTTCTGGAAACAGTGGCATAGCTGGAGGATGCAAAACCCAATGTTTTGCAGGGAGCGTCATTGCAGCATGCAGCTGTCTCCTCCCTCTCACCTTCAGAAACGTTCTTGGTGATATGAACAAAACAGAGGTGCAGCCTCTGAACGGGGGGGGGGGGGGGGGGCAGGGGCCACTTTCATGCTGCTGTGATGCTCCCTGCAAAACTTTGCCACTCTTGTGGGGTTACACCAATGCAAAGATATAAGCTGGCCTCCCCACATCATCATGGAACAGGAAGATTGGTGCGTTTTGCTGATCTAAATTGGTTAGGATTGCACCATAAAAGGAGTAAATCAGCTATTTTCCTATTAATTAAAAATTATTAAGGAGACTGAATTTTTCAGTTTAACTTTTATATTAATTGTGGTGCAAAATGGGACTCATCAATTTATTGCCCAGAGCCATACATTATATGTCAAGGAGTTACATGTGGCTCTTGAACCTCAGTTTGGCCACCCCCGTTAGAGAAGATCCCACATCTACTCTGGCAAAATCTCAAGGTAGGGCTGAGTAAAGACCCCATTTGAAATCCTGAACAGCTGCCATCTCTCAGTTACAGCAGTAAACTAGATGGATTGACGGTTTGAGAGCCCAATCCTATTTCGGTTGAAATCCTAATGACACTTTCCTGGGAGTAAGACCCATTGAACACAATGGGGCTTACTATTGAGTAGACATGATTAGGCTTGCACCCTACATGATTAGGCTTGCACCCTACAGAACTAATTCTCAATAGTGTCAATAAGGCTTACTCCCAGGTAAGTGCGGATAGGATTGCAGCCTAATTCAGTAGAAGGCAGCTTCTTGTGTTAGTAAGGTATGCTTCTAGCAGGCTTTACAGCCTCAAACTAGAACAGCCAGACACTTGCTGTGCAACCCTCAAGGAAGACTTTTCATCAGTCTGGCAGGCATGAGATGCTGGTACATTGCTGCTGGCAGCCTCTCATTCCATCTCAACTGATTGCAACACAAAGCCAGCAGACAAGCCCATGCAGCGCAGCTCTCTGCACTACGGATTTTCACAAGAGGGATTTAGAAATCTGAGCTTAATTTGGCAAGCTTGAAATGATTAACATTGACTGGCGCACTGAACGTGAGACCGGAGTGCACAGTTCTGTAGCGACTTACCGACAATTGACATGATCACAACGACCAGATCAAATATGTTCCACCCATTGATGAAGTAGTAGTATCGCAGAGCCACCAGTTTCATGACACACTCCATTGTGAATATAGAGATGAAGAGTATGTTGATTTTTTTGAGAACGTCTGTCTTCGTAGAGGATTGATCGTCTGCCTCCACCATCATAGTGACCATATTAAGGCAGATGAGAGCCATGATCACAATATCAAAGGCTTGGAGGGTTACAATATCAAAGATGAACCCTTGGTATTTATTCTGGAGGTGGGGGAAGGCTGTTTAGTATCTATTTAATTACACATAACCCTTAATTACTTCCTTAATTACTCTAGACAACAACTTGAAACTATTTATTTATTACGGTACTTGGTTTATATCCCAACTTTCTTCCTTAAAAAGAAAACCCAAGGCAGCTAACAACATATAGAAACATAAAACACCATAAAAACCAGATAGAAGCAATAAATATGATTCTAATAAAACTAAAATGCAATTAAAGCTTGTATTAAATTGTATTAAAATACAATTAAGTTATATAAAACAATAAAAACCTAGGTTAACAACAGGCAGATAAAAAGGGAGATAAAAACCCAGATTAAAAACAGACAGTGATAAAAGGACTTTATTTAAGAAAAGTTATCATAAGCCTGTCTAAATTCATTTATCTTTTGCTCCAAACAAAAAAGAAACCCTCAGACTTAAACCCCTTTCAATGCCATGTAGAACTAGTGACCAGTCAGAGACGACCATTCTGTCTTCTGTAGATTAAGTTTGTTTGCTCTTAGGGTTGCCGTATGTCCCAGAAAACCCCGGTAGTGCCGGTTTTCAAGGACTGCATTCACATACTGGCAAATTTGACAAGCAAATTTGAAATTTGTCCAAGTTTTATGGAAGAGAATTATCCCTCCAGTGGCATAACTAGAGGTGGTGCACAGCTCTAAGCTTTGCGGGGAGCATCACCATGGTGTGGAAGAAGGTTCTCCCCTTTGGAGATAGGTGAATGCTAGTTTTGCTCCCATCCTGCAGAATGGCTCTGCTGGTAGTGAGGCTCCCTGCAAAACCTAGGGTTCAATCCTAACCTAGGCCAACATAACTCATCAGTCTTCCTGTGTTGATGTAGGGAGGCAAGCGCATGTCTGTACACTGGCCTAATCCTCCCCCAGGAGTGGTGCAGAGGTGTCGCACAGCACGTTTGGGCAAGCCCAAGTCAGCACAGGACTATGCTTAGCTTAGGCTGGCTGAATTGGACTTTAGGATTGCAGCCTTAGTTTTCTGCATCCCCTTTACCTAAGCCACTGGCATTGCATCTATTCCAATACCAAGTTCAGGTAGCAATTCTAGGTGAAGTGGAGATACAGGGGACCTTTTACACTATGGGACCTTTTACACTGATGTAGTTACGGGGCCATCTATGGGAAACCTATGGGAAATGCATAGAGCAATCCAGAGTAAGTGCATCTTACATCTTTCCATAGTTGCTCTGGATTGTAGGGAAAGTGTCATCTGCGTATTCTACCCCAACCTCCTGATAATCTCTGCAACATTTTCATGTAAATATTAAAAACATGGATGGAAAATCATAACCCTGTATGATGTCAAATTTCAGTGGAAGCATACAAGGGGTATCATAATTGATTCTACCTCTAAAGACTACCCCACTCCAGAAAGGTCTGGAGTCCCTACTACATACTGTAGTCAACAGTGATGGGCTAGAAAAAAATTAACAACTGGTTCTATGCCCATCTGGCAGCCACTTTTAAATGGCTATTTTTAAACTTTATATGTCCTGTCTCTCATTAACAACCGGTTCTATAGAGTAGTTGCAAACCTGCTGGAGCCCACCACTGGTTGTCAAGCCATAGCCCTGCAAGTCATACCAGGATATAGTAAAGTAGTATCAAATTTAACTCACAAAGGCTGCAAAAACTTACTTTTGAGTAGACATGGTTAGGATTGTGTTCAAAAGCTGCCACTGATTCTTAGAAGGAAAAACAATTTCCTTATTATAGTAGTAGAATAGAATCAATCTCCCCACAAAAAGTGCAGAAGATGCTGTTAACTCTCCACCCCAAAGGTGAAACTTCACTTTCAACTACTAAAATTGGCCCAAATCAGACACACAAAAGGTTAGTACATTCATCAACCACTTAAACCATTTGAAGTCCCCAGACCTATTTTTTTATAATGCTATTATCTTTAGACCCAGAACAACATGGTTCTCACCAGTGGTCGCGGGATGGGTTTTTGGGGCTTTTTAGATCCCAATTTTTTCATGGCATTGTAGTATTTTTTCTGTTCCTCTGTCATAAAAATGTCTTCTCCCCCTAAGTAAAAACAGGTAATGCAACTAATATTATTGGAGGAAAATTAATTAAATATGGTTTCATCACAAGAATTCTAATATCCTAACATTTAAAAACCAGATTCCTTCCTTTTTCTTTCTGCCCAATAGGCCTCTTCAACTAGAACAGAGACATTGCAAGCAATCTGACATCAGCTCTGGGCATGTCTACCGGGAAGAAAATCCTACTGAGTTCAGGGGACTTACTCCCAGGAAACTGTAGCCAGTCTCATGCTGCCCTACAAAGCCAAAATAACCAATAGTTACTATTGGTACAGGTGTTTCAAAATGGTGTCATTTACATACTCAGAAGTCCATTGTCTAAAAACTCCATTGTCCATTGTCTAACTCCAAGTCCATTGTCTAAAAAAGAAATGAGACTTAGGCTACAATCCAGAGTAACTACAGCATATTTTACACCAACGTAGTTATGGTGCCACCTGTGGGAAACCTATGGGAAATGCAGAGAACAATCCATAGTAAGTGCCTCTTACGTCTTCCCGAAGTTACTCTGGATTGTAGGGTCAGGTTGCTATCCTAATCACACTTTCCTGAGAGGAAGGCTGAAATCCTAAAGACACTTTCCTGGGACTAAGACCCATTGAATACACAGGGGCTAACTTTTGAATAGACATGGTTAGGATTGTGCTATAAGTCATAATGAATGGAATGGGGCTTACTTCTGAGTAGACATGCATAGGATTGCATAATTAGGGGCCAATCCTACCCAACTTTTCAGACCAATGCAGCAATAGTGCAGCCTGAACAAATTTTCCTTTATCCAAAGGAAGCCTTCGTAACTGCCGCAAACTGCAGGTGGCAATGCATGCCCCGTTGGCATTGCTACATTGGCACTGAAAAGTTGAACAGGATTGGGCTCATAAAATATAAATTTATCACACTCAATGGAAACAAACACCTCTAGTTATAGATATAGGAATAATTATAACCCATCTCTCCCTCAAAGCCAAAATAAAACAATGAGATATCGAGTGGTAAGGAAGATGAACTTGGACTAGAGAAAGAGTTTAGCGCTCATGAAAATATCAGACATACTCAGAAAGTTTAATCACAGATCCCAAACCAAAGCCCACTTTTTCAAGAGCCACTTTTGCAGTGTTGTTGCTATTGTGATAACAGCCCAGGTTTACATGATGACATTAAAGCAATATGAATAACACTTGGTCAAAAGCTAAAATCTGATCTCTTAGGATTTTATTACTAGTATTATTATTAGTATTATTACTACTACTAATATTATTATTAGGATATTAGTACTAGTGCCTGCTCCACCTCCTCTAGCTATGCCATTGCCCTGGTTTCAGGAGGCAGGGAGGGCTGAGTAGGGAGCACAGGGAGTAGGGGAGTGCACAATAGAGGCTGGCAGGGGCAAGGGGGGGGGCTATTTGGGAAGAGGCCCTGCCTCAAACTTGAGCAATTCAAGGGCAGCCACAGCAATGGGCAGGATATACAAGCACATTGTTATTGCTGACCATAATGACAGTGTGCAGGAGCAGACACTTGCATACAGTGCCTTGTGGCTCCTGCAATACTTACTGCCACACCACTGGGAAAAGAGCCTTTAAAGTTTGATTCTTCAAGAGCTGATGTGAAAATAGGAAACATTTTATATACTTATCTGTTTCTTCTGTTGACTAAAATTGTCAATAATGACACCCACAAATAGGTTCAGAGTGAAGAAAGATCCAAAGATGATAAAAATCACAAAATAAAGGTACATGTATTTGCTGTTTTCCCATTGAGGCTGTTGTTCTATCTGAAAAAAGGAAAATGGAGAGTATGACTAACAAGACAGAAAGATTAGCAGGCAATGAACAGCCCCATCATAATCTGAAAATTGTGTTATTTTTTCTTGTGTATTTTCTCAAATCTAACACTCACCTTTTTCAGCTGAAGTCAGTCTCCAAAATCAGGGTGCGCATTTGATTCAATGGTTAATTAAATTTGAGTAAATTCGGTATTTTGATTATAAGTATAGTGTGCACATTAGATTCAATGGTGCATTAGATTCGAGTAAATACAGTAAAAACATACCATTTGTATGTTTAACAGTTTTGATGTTTATTATGCCAATAAAGGTTTTTTGAACTTTTAACTTTGAGTAAATACAGTACTTATCTTAGTCAGAAGTATTTAGATACTACTTGTTTAGTAAGACTTGAGCTGTAAAAATGTCTTACCAGAAACAAACAACTTTATCTATTGGGCTTCATCCAGTGTCTGGAAGTGGTATCTGCCTTTGAAGTCACAAACACAGAGCTCTGACAACATGCAAAGCCATGCACTTCAGGAACACTACCAGGAATGCACAGTGGCTTGAAGCAACGAAGGCTGTCAATTTTAGTAGCTTGGGGGAAGGGGGAGAACAGAGGAAGAGCTACAATGGTGTAACTGGATAGGGTGCAAAGTGCTAGATTTGCAAGGTTCCCCACCATGCAAGTTGCCCCTTCCATTCAGAGCCATTTTGATCCCCCTGCTCTGAATGGATCCAAAGTGGAGGGGGAGAGGCTGCTTGCAAGCTGTGATGAGTCTCCCTGCAAAACCTAGTGCTTTGTACCCCTTCAAGCTATGCTACCTAACCCATGTCTCTCAATATTTCTCTGCCCAAAATTGCTCCCTCCAAGAATGCTTTAATTCATGAAAGGAAAAAACATTAATTCACAATGTCCATGTTACTGGCTGCTACTGGGAGGGATGGGATTTGATAGAGCAAAATGTACAGTCAAGAGTAAGATAAGGTTTACTAATGTTTCAGTGAGAAGAAAGGAGCTGTCATTCTGAGTGGCATGTGTGTACTGTTTACTTTGGTTCAGAGTAGAATTCCATTATAATATTATGTTTGCTATAGGTTAAAAAAAATAGTAAAACCCAGCATGACGAAAGAACATATGCATGTATGACATACTTCTGTTGAATCTACTGCTGCATACATGATGTCCATCCATCCTTTGAATGTTGCCTAGAAGAAGAAAAAAGATAAATAAAGTTCACACATGCCTGGAAGAGATCTGAAAGAGATAAAGAGAATTGAATTATTTGCATGTCTTCACTCTAGAGATATTTTCTGACACACTCGACTACAGCAGTTGAAAAAATATGGGCAGAAAGTGTATCATGACAGAGTTTAGATCACTGGGACTGAAGGTTCCAAATACAAGTCTCAGCATTTGGTGTGTCTTCAAGCAGCAGCACCCCTGAACTTCTGCTGGATCCTGCAGGCCAACTGCCCTGCCTGTTCCAGTGCAAGTGAGGATTGTGCTGTAAAAATAATTAAAGCCCCCCAATGGATCACACAAAACACCCAAAATTTCAAGATATCAAAGATATTAAATTTCAATAAATCAAAATTTCAAGATATAATGGCACATGGCCTGGATGCTTGGATAAATTTATGGAGGAAAAGTCCATCACACATTACAAGCCATGATGGGATTTTAAAGTATGCTATCTCAGAATGCCATATGCACCAGGATGCATATATTATTGTTTTATAAGGCTTTTGGTGGGCCTTTGTGAGATGGTCCACAAATTGGTCTAGATGGGTTCTTCTGATCCAACAGGTCTGATCCAGCAGGACTTCTATTAGGAACAAGGAGCCCAGGCGCTAGGCATGAAAAGGACTGTTTCTTCAGAGAAACCAGATTCTGGGGATGCAAATCTCAGGGGTTCTTTTTCTGGGGGCTCTTGTTTCAAGAGCTCTATATCCAGTCCAAGGTCTGGGCCTTTCACCCCAACAGCCTGGTCCAGTACTATCCCCTGGCTCTGATTCTGAGCTGCTACATAGGATTGGGGACAAGACATGGCTGGCCTGCCTCAGCCATAAAGCTTTGTGGAATGGAACACACAAGCATTTGGTTGAGCACAACCTGCTTTTGCAATTGCTGTTAATGAAGGTGGCAAACACAAAAGAGGGCACAGAATGGATAGGGAGCGACATAAAACCTACCACTTGAAGGAGAGCCAAATAACCTGAGCCGACATTGTCAAAATTCACTTTAATGGTTGTCCAGTATATTCTCTGAGTGTTATTTAAGGCCTCGCAGTCTGCCATGTTTTTAATACTCTCATTTAAATCAGATTTCTCTGTTGTCATATTCACACATTTTCCAAACTTTCCTGCAAAGAGATTGACTCCCACAATGCTGAAGATAAGCCAGAAAATGAGGCAGACAAGCAGAACATTCATAATTGAAGGGATGGCCCCCACCAAGGCATTGACCACCACCTTTAATGAATGAGAAAGAGGGAAAGTGAGAAGAAAAACAGGATAGGAAGAAAGAGAAGAGGGGAAAGAGAGAAGAGGAAAAGGAACAATTAGAAAAAGATCAGGGTATCAACTAGTTCTTTTGTAAAATTCTTTTTTAGCAATTTAAATCAAAATGTATCTGTGGTATAGTAGAGGGAGTACCAAATATTAACGGTGCAATCCTAACCAATTTACACCAGCACAACTCACCCACTTCCTGTTTCTGTGGTGGTGTGGGGAGGCCGGAGCATGTCTGTGCATTGTCTTAACCCCCCATCCCAGGAGTGATGCAGAAGTGCCTTATGGCACCATGCCATATGGCACAGCATGCGACATGTGCCATGAGTTATGCCAGCTAACTGGGGGTTAGGACTGCAGCTTAAGTTTTGCAGAGCACCTCAATGCAGCATGCATGAGGCTCCTTCAGAGCAAAGCATACACCTCTGTTTTGCAACCTCCTTTCCGGACAGAGAGTACTTCTCAGCTTTTCCTCCAGAATGATGGCAGGAAGAAGGGAGAACAGCAGGCAGTGTGGAGTCATTCTCTAGCAGTGCTTCCTTTGGGTTCATTACAATGACCTTTAATTTATGCAACATGCAAACCAAGAATCTGGCCACTGGATTAATGTTCATCTTACCCTCATCCCTTCAAATCGTGATAGGGCTCTTAATGGCCTCAAAGCTCTCAGGGTTCGGAGGGATTTTATGGAATCCATTTCAGCTACATCAAGCAAACCTGCTATGAGAGTAACTAAGGAGACCTGAAGAATGAAGAGTTAAAACAGTCAGTGATCTTTTGAAATTTGATCCATAATCAGTGTGGTCATCACAAACATTCTCGGTGCAAAAAGGGTGGAAAACATTGTTTCCTGAGAGTTCTTGCCCAGCTCATATAGTTGGAACATATAAGATGAACATGCCACGCAAAGACAAAACTAGTCTACCCATAGAAAGTCACTTAGAAATTCAATTCTTTATGCCCTCCCCTCCAAATCATGCAAAGCCACAAACCCAGTGAAGATTTAGATTCGAACTGGGGACAACACCCAGGGTGACAAAACAGAATGGAGGAAAGAGTGCCTTTACCTTTAACCATTGCATAAAAGAGAAAATTTAAGCAGGTTTAGCTCAACATAGAAGGGTTTAAAAAGCAGCAGCACCTGCCAAAATTCCCTCTTCTATACAATGATTGAAGTAAAGGCACTCTATCCTCTAGTCTATAAAGCAGTGGTCTTCAAAGTGAGGGTCGCGACCCCAGGTGGGTCATGAAGGCTGAGGGGCTGCCATCTTGGCCCCCTCTCCACAACCCCCTAGTCCCCCAAGGTCACCAAATGCACTTGGGGGAGCACTGCACCCTTAAGGCTATGCAGGTGCCATCCAAGGCTCTCCCACCTTCCACCTTCCTGCTAGAGCACTCTATATAGCTCCAGGGGCACGCTGCTAAAATGAGCCCCACCAGAGCAGCAGGGAGGCTGGCTGGGGGTCCTGGCAAAGACTGTGCCTTCCTGCTTGGGGAAGGTGAAGGTCCTGATGCTCCATTCTGGATGCCCTTCACTTCTCAAGCAGGAAGTCACAGTCCTTGCCAGGACCCCCAGCCATCCTCCCCGCTGCTCTGGTGGGGCTCCTTTTAGCAGTGTGCCCGTGGAGCTTTGCAAGACTTCCAGAATTCCAGAGGAAGCTGGAGGCAGCCTTAAGGTGTTTGTTTGTGTGTTGTGTGTGTTGTGTGTGTGTGTGTGTGTGAGAGAGAGAGAGAGAGAGAGAGAGAGAGAGTTTGAGTGAGTGAGTGCATGTATACTGTGTGAGTGAGTGTGTGACAGTGACTAAGTAAATGAGTGCATGCATGCTGTGAGAGTGAGTGTGTGAGTGAGTGCATGCTGTGTGAGTGAGTGTGTGAGAGAGTGAGTGAGTGAGTGCATGCATGCTGTGTGCGTGTCAGTGCCTTAACATAGAGTTATGGCCCATTGCTAAAGTCCAGTCCCTTCCTTCCCTATAGCTGAATAAACTGCAAAAAGGTCATGTTCTCTTAGAAACTAGTAGGTAGACAAATTGTTTCAAGCCAATGCTTACATCTACAATTAGGAAATCAAGCCAGCACCAGGCATTTGTGAAGTACTTGTGGAAGCCATAAGCTATCCATTTCAATAGCATTTCAAGGACAAATATGGAAGTGAATATCATGTCGGCATAATCCAGCATGGTCTTAACATTCTGTTTTTCATTGATATGTACATCTTCAAATGCCTGAAATGAGAAGCAGATATCATCTTAGAGTCCAATCCTATTCATGTCTGCTCAGAAGTATGTCCCATTAAATAGTGGCTACTCCCAACTAAGGGTGCAATCCTAACCATGTCAACTCAAAAGTAAGCCCCATTGTGTTCTACGGGTCTTACTCCCAGGAAAGTGTCTTTAGGATTGCAGCGTTGGTGTGAATAGGATAGTAACCAAATACAACTTTTCTTTTTCAGCTACTAAAGCCTGTGCCCACAACTTGACAAAGTCCCACATGACATTTTAATTGGGAAGTTGAAAAAATATGGGCTAGACAAGGCAATTGTTAGGTGGATCAGCAACTGGCTTGATGGCCGCACTCAAAGGGTTTTAGTAAATGGTTCTGTGTCAACCTGGAGGTCAGTTTCTAGTGGGGTACCCCAAGGCTCTGTCTTGGGCCCAGTTCTCTTTAACATTTTCATCAATGACTTGGAGAAAGGGATACGGGGGAGCCTGATCAAATTTGCGGATGACACCAAGCTGGGAAGAGTAGCAAATACATCAGAAGATAGGAGAAACCTCCAGGAGGATCTGGATAAACTAGAATACTGGGCTGTAACAAATAGAATGAATTTCAACAGGGAGAAGTGCAAGGTTCTGCACTTAGGCAATAAAAACCAAAAACTCAGGTATAAAATGGGGGATACTTGGCTTGGCAGCACATGTGAGCAGGATCTTGGAATCGCTGTGGATCACAAGCTGAACATGAGTCAGCAGTGTGATGTGTCTGCAAAAAAGGCAAATGCCATTTTAGGCTGCATTAAGAGGACTGTAGCTTCCAAGTCACGAGAAGTTATAGTTCCTCTTTATTCTGCATTGGTGAGACCTCACCTTGAGTACTGTGTTCAGTTCTGGGCACCTCACTTGAAGAAAGATGCAGCCAAACTGGAGCAAGTCCAGAGGAGAGCGACAAGAATGATCAGTGGGATGGAAGGGAAGCCCTACCAGGAAAGGTTGGGGGAACTTGGGATGTTCAGCCTGGAGAAGAGGAGGCTGAGGGGAGACATGATTGCCCTCTTCAGATACCTGAAGGGCTGTCATAGGGAGGAAGGGGCTCATTTGTTCATAGCAGCTTCGGAAAGCAGAACTAGAACCAATGGGTACAAAGTGCAAGAAAGGAGATTCGATTGGAAATCCGGAAAAAATTCTTGACGGTGAGGGTGGTTCGGCAGTGGAACAAATTGCCAAGGGAGGTGGTGGATTCTCCCTCACTGGGGATCTTTAAGCAGAGGCTTGACGTGCACCTGTCGGGATGCTCTAGGGGGAATTCCTGCTGCAGGCAGGGGGTTGGACTAGATGACCTACTAGGTCCCTTCCAACTCTATGATTCTATGATTCTAACTCTAAGATCAAATCACATGAGCAGATTTAGATTTAGTATGCATGCATTACACAGCATGGCACCAGCAACCATTTTCCAACAGCAGAAGACTTTTACACTGTTGTAAACCGTTCCCCCCATCCAGAATTGGGCTTTCAGTCAAGTGATGGTGTCCTCCCCATTGCTTCTCTTTCTTTCTACTGAAATGGAGTGACAATTAAGCAATATCAACTCTCTTTGTGTGGTTTTGAGCACATTTGCTTCAAGATGAGAAGAGTTAACAGCTTACCAGAGCTCCACTACTCAGCAGTATCATGAACACAATGAAGCTTTCAAACCAGTTGTGTTCTACAATTCGGTAGCAGGTCTTTCTCAGGTTCCACCACAACCTGCCTGGAAACTTGGTGATGTTCACTGAACACCAAGGAAAATGCTGAACAACTCCTGAATAAGATACAGTATATGATACATTACATGTGCATTGTGGCTGTGGTATTATCCATTGCAGAAGTTAGTATTAACCCTTGTACAAGAATCAATAAGGAATCTTTTATAAGAGAACTTCAATTTTCAACTCCCCCTCCCACAACCATCAACAATTGGTGGCATTCCTGACGTTCTCACCCATTTCTTAGTCAGAAAGCATAACTACATTATAAGACATACATTAAACATAAAAAAACCTATCCAGTTTTATGCTCTACTTTTTGTGTAACACAGGGGTCCTCAATCCCTGGTCCGCGGCCCAGTGCCGGTTTGCTGTGCCTGGCCACCAGGCCACGCCAGCACTGGGCCCCAGACCAGATGCAGGAGCACTGGGGGTACTCCAGCCCATTTTCTCACCTTACATCCAGGGAGAAACTGTGCAAGCACCGCCCGTTTACTGAGCTGCACCTGCGCAGTTCACTCTGACTGCAAGATGAACTGCGCAGGTGCAAATTGACACCAGGCTGCACCTGCACATCCTGCCCAGGCCAGAGGAAATTTTTCACAGGGCTGAGGACCACTGGTGTAACATATATAATGGGCCTTGGCATCTACAGGGGTTTGGTTCCAGAACTCCCTGCAGATGCCAAAATCCATGGGTGATCAAGTCCTCTTTAAAAAAACACAGAAGAAGCTTCTAGGAGCATTAGATGCACCAGAAGGCAGTGCAGAAACATTTCCCAAACTATGCATTATGATACACCATTTGGGAAACTCTCCTCAGAGTGGGTCTTGGAACTCAGCAGGACCTGGTAGCTGCTTCTAGGAGCTCCATATACTGCTTTATGGAGCTGCAGCATCCTTGGTTGATCAAATCTACAGGTGCCAAACCCATGAATTAGGAGGGCTCACTGTATAATTTCTCTCTGCTCCCTGATGTCAACACTCAGTGCATTTTCATCTCTCTGCGTCATATCATTGACTGTTACTTGATAAATGCCAAGCAAAACACAACAGTGACATCAGGACACAGGAAGTTTCACCATTACATGGTGGGGGAGAAAAACCCTATATAGGGCTTCCATTTTCAGCACCAGATGAAAATGTCTGATGAAAACATGATTCTCTTGAACATAAACAGGCATCCCCCACTTATTTGCCAGGTTAGTGACCAAAGTAGTACTGAAAAATAGAAATGGTTGAAATGGTATTTTTTATTTGTTTGTTTACAAGTGTTGCTTCTGATGCTTTTTAACTAGCCAATTGCAAATGCCCTTTTTATCTTGCAAATTCCTGCAGTCACAAAGATTTCTGTTAATTGAATCTCACTAACTCCTTTATCTCCTTATCTAGGAAAAGACAAGGAGCTATGTTTGTACTCTCTCGCTCTCTCTCGCTCTCTCTCTCACACACACACACCCCAAAACAATCTGAATCATCATGTCATAAACAACTGAACACCTGGAAGGGCAATTTTAGCCTTTAGAACAGTGAAGTTGAAAGAGTGGAACATGCACTGAATGACTGACTTCTGGTTATAACTGGAAGGTGTTGAAAGAGTGGATCATCAGAAAATGAATAATCAGAAAGCAGGTACACCTGTACTGGTAAATTGCTTAAGTGGATGCTTACTTTGGGGAAAACAAGGGTCTGGTTCCATAAAATCCTCAGATAACTCAGGGATGTGCTTCAGTACTTCTTCAGGATCTGTGAGATCCACAGTGCTACCTTCTGAAGAGCTGCTCGTGTCAGACTTCTGGAAAACAAAAATACAGTGGTGCCTCCCTTAACAAGCGTTTCACATAACAAGCAAAAATTTCCAAGAAATCTTGCTTCGCATAACAAGTTCTGCTTCACTTAACAAGCAAGTGCGCTATGGGCACGCGTGCTATGCAGCCCTGACACTCCGCATGGAGGCTGTTTAAAAGGGCTGCCAGCCAACACTGCTGCCCCTAACTGCCCCCAAGTGCCCCCACTGACCACCTTGACCCTCCAGCAGCAGCCCAGGTAAGCCTCCCAGGAAAGTGTCTTTCGAATGTGGAACAAATTAAGCTCTTTATGTGAGGCACCATTGTACAGTACTAAGCTCTCCTTGAGATCAGTCACTGTGCCTGGCAGTTGACTGGTACACACACAAAATGTATAGCTACAAAGTCTACATTTCTGAATGTCAAAATGCCAATCCTCTCTTTTGATGCCAGAAGAAGTATTTCCAATGAACCATTTGGACTTGAATTCAATCATTTTGACTGATGGAAATGCTTCTGATTTCACTGAGGGGAGGGCATATTTTGGTTTCATATTTTTCTTTTGTCTCTTCTGTAATGTATTGCCAATTATTGGACAGTCCAATCTGAGTCCATGTTGAAATGAGCAAGTCAACTGGCATACCCAACAGTGGAGTTGATGATGGCTCAGATTGGGGCAAAACATAGTGCAGATCCAAACACCTGATGTTGTGCAGGTCACACAGCAGTGGGGAAGAATCCTCTCAAGTGCCAGATCCTGGTTCTACGCATGCTTGACCCCAGCTTGCCCACTGACCCATTTACTGCCAGCCTTCCCCTGTCCCAGAATGCCTGTGTTCCATCCTCCTAGAACATCCTTTCCCCTTTCCCCAAGAAAAAACTCACATTTCCTCTGGTGCACTGGCACCAAATGGGGCCTCCCAACGCTTGAGATAGCATAAAAGTGCCTCACAGCATTTTCCAGCACTTCCAGGTACTTGAGTTTGCCTAAGGGCTAGCTGGAAAGTGCTCTTACTAATATAGCTGGAGGGGGCAGTGTGGCAAGTACTGCAGGTGCTGCAACACACTGTATAAGTGGCCCCTCTTCCTCTAACCTGGAGTCATTCTGGGCAGTTACATCAACTGTGTTTTGGCACTTGCAATACATACCACCCCTTTTAGCCACACCACTGGTCTGGTTTTCCCTGTTCTGTGATTGGGACATATGATCAACTGGTTGATCATCTGGCTCTATTTTCTTCCTAAATCAGCGGGTGTCTTTTACCTCTTTTTGTCTAGGCGATGAGGGTCCAGCTTTCCATTGTGGGCTCAATTCTCCGGGAGAGGAGATTTCTGAAGTTCGACTCCAGGCATCCAAGTTCTTGCTCCGCTCTCCTCGCAACCGCAGCTGGTTTTCCTGCTAAAAATAAGTCAAACTGACATGCACTCAAGAGCATTTGACAAGAAGTAATTTTGTTTTAATCAATCTTTGTCACCACCATTAGTACACTGTTAGTACAACTCCCTTAGTACATGGGGGCTCAAAAGAGGAGGCACAATGTGCTTTATAATGGTTGCTGGGATGGAGGTGGTATTGGCTCCAGCAGTGCCACTGATATCCTATCACCTTTCCTGCCTCAGTTTGCCTTCTTGTGTCCACTGATTTGTTTGTGCAGGTCTGCGTAGACCCATTTGGAAAGTGAAGACTTACACTGGAACAAGATTATAAATGTTGCCTTATCCAGAGGAGACCTCCAGGACTCCTGCCCCAAACAGGATGCAGCACATATTCCGGTGGCAAGGTATTTCAGTGGTATTGTGTAATAGGATTGGGCTGTTAGATGGTATCTGGATAACTGATGTATTATCATCATCACTTGTCTTGAGTCACACAGTATTGTTCAGACTTGCCTTGAACCCAGGGTGTCCAGATGACTGGAAATGCCCAGATTCCTCTGGAAAAGCAGGCCCATGGAGAAAGGAGAAAAAGACCTGCCTCTCCAGGATTCCAGGCGTTCCCTCTGGCCCTCTCATGCATACTGGCCTCAGATGTGTGTGTGTGTATGAGTGTGTGCTTGTGTGTGTGTGTTTGTCTAGGTCTGAACCACATAACATGGAGTCACTGGCTTGTGTTATGCTACTACAAACTGTCTCTTAATGGCTTGTGTTATGCTACTACAAACTGTCTCTTACATGTCTGGGTCTGAATCATGCATTTCACAAGGTTCAATTTTAAAAGTGTTTGAAATTAAGAACAGGAAAACAATATGAGTATTTTTGCTTTAACATGTCCTACATGTGTCCTACTTTTTGGGGGTGTCCTACAGTTTTAAGTGGGTAGGAATTTTGGCCTGAGGGTAGGAATTCTGGACTTGGGGTTCAGGAATTTAGGGTTTGGCATCTGGTCAGCCTGCTTGAACCAGAAGACCTGTCCTTGGGCCAGCTTCTTACCTGCTTTTTATAGTCTGTCTCCATCACTGCAGTCTGTTTCTCCCCAGCTTCTTCAGAATCCTCACTGTCGGACTCAGCATCGGCAATAGGAACACAGACAAACACACTGGGATTGGTGATAAAGTCATCCACAATATTAACAGAGCACCTGTCTTCATTTTTCTCTTTCTCCCCATGGCTGTAAATCTCTTTGGAGCTTTTGCTGTCTCTTCTAAGCTCCACCCCATTTGTCTCTGAATCACATTTTATTTTCTTTGGGGCTGCTTTTCGCTTGAACCCAAGTGCTTGGGTACAGAACACCAACATGGTGTGCTTTGCTGCATGAAGTCCTCTGTGGATCCGAGCAAAGGCAACCTTAAGATTGTTCATTTCTTTGTCATCCTCTGGAAGTTGAAGGTTATCAGAACTGAAGGAATTCAACAGCAGCGCAATGAACAAATTCAGAACCTGAAAAAGGTGGAGGAACAAATGTGTGGCAACAACTCAAGTACAGTAAAACCTTGAACTGAGAGTAACGTGAGAGTGTTTTTCAAGACAAGCGAACATTTCTAATAAATTTTGTCTTCATATACAAGCAATATCTTCATAAAGCAAAAAAAAGTCCTAGCTGGGATATGGCCGGTTTCAACACTCCACCAGGAACTCTTCAGCCTCTACTGAGAGACCAGCCTATGCATGTCTACTCTTAAGTAAACCCTATTAAAATCAGTGGGGCTCACTCCTGGGTATGGGGGACAGCCGGAGAGATCTGAGTGACATTAGTGCAGGTTAATTTGTTTTATTATTCTTTATCTTTTGCATTTTCTTTATTATTTTGTATTCTATTATAATATTGTAATCATTTTTATATGAATATTTTTGGGTTGTGGAATGAATCGTCTGAGTTTCCATTATTTCTTATGAGAAAATTTGTTTTGATATACAAGCATTTTAGATTACAAGCATGCTTCTGGAATGAATTATGCTCATAAACTAGGGTACCACTGTACTGGGAGCCAGTTGCCCTTAAACCCACAAAGGCAGCATGAGGTTCATTGTTCCATGTGCTCCATATCTAATTTGAACACACTGGGGAAGGTCTAGCAGGAAAATAACTTGTTTTTGCTTGATACCAAAGCAAGACAACATGGAGATTAACATGCTTCAGAGGATGTGAAAAGTTCTATCTGGATGGAGCCAATCTTTTAGATCCATTTCAAACACAAATAAAACAAGCAAAACATAACAGTTAAGGTCAAATAAACTTCCTTTCTTTTCTGCCCAGTACCCTCCACCTTCCATCCTTCACTTCTCCCTCTGACACAGTGAGTCTGAACCACTAAGCCTGAGCTTGAACATGATGTATGGGGAAATTAAAGTTCACAATAACTCAGAACGTACACGCTCCTCAGAACTTTCACACAAACTAACACACCCCTTTATTTTTACAAACTGATTTTAGATAATTTGTGCATTGATCATAGAATCCTATAGTTGGAAGGGAGCTAGTAGTCATCTTGTCCAACCTCCTGCCTGCAGCAGGAAATCCTCCTAAAGCATCCCTGACAGGTGCTCGTTGAGTCTCTGCTTGAAGATCCCCAGTGAGGGAGAGTCCACCACCTCCCTTGGCAATCTGTTCCACTGCCGAAACGCCCTCACCGTCAGGAATTTTTCCTGAAATCCAACAGGAATCTTCTTTCTTGCAGTTTGTTCCCATTGGTTCTAGTTCTGCTTCCAAAAGCAGCTATGAACAAATGAGCCTCTTCCTCCTTATGAAGATGCCCTTCAGGTATCTGAAGAGGGCAATCATGTCTCCCCTCAGCCTCCTCTTCTCCAGGCTGAACATCCCAAATTCCCCCAACCTTTCCTAGTAAGACTTTCCTTTCATCCCACTGATCATTCTTATCGCTCTCCTCTGGACTTGCTCCAATTTGGCTGCATCTTTCTTAAAGTGAGGTCTTTAGAACTGAACACAGTACTCAAGGTGATATCTGACCAATGCTGAATAAAGAGGAACTAGAACTTCTCGCGACTTGGAAGCTCCAGTCGTCTTAATGCAGCCTAAAATTGCTTTTGCCTTCTTTAGGCAAATCAAAGTTCAATATACTAGAGTAGAAGTTTTCTCCTCACAAAGCTATTGAGGAAAAGCTGAGACCCACCTACTCAGAGGTCGCATAAACAATGGTTCATCCCCTCCTGTCTCATGATGACTGGGATTTGTTTAATACTTAACCGGTGTGAAAAGAGAAGGAAGTGGGAAGGCCCTGGAAGATTTTTGACAGTTGCCATTTGGCAATGTTTTTAAAGACATACAAAACAATTAGGATTTTTTTTTAAATTCTCAGTTTAACTAACAGAAGGGACTATTTTGATAAGGGGGGAAAAAAGAGTCATCAGAAAGCTCACCACTAAATTTCCTAACACCATGACCAACAAGAAAACTAGCAGACACAAGGACATCTCAGAGACCACCATACAATCCCACATGGTGTTAATCCATTCGCCACACAATATTCGAAAGATAATAAGGAAGGAGTGGAAAAAATCCTCCATGTGCCATCGTGGCTTGCATTCATTCGATATATTACAGCGTTTCCCTGCATAGCTGGCCCCAAATAGTTGCACTCCACAGACAGCAAAGATAAAGACGATGATGGCCAAAACAAAGGTGAGGTTCCACAGAGCATCCACCGAGTTCAAAATTATCTTAATAAGAGTATTTAAGGTTGGCCAAGATTTGGCCAACTTGAAGACTCGCATCTGTTGGGGAGGAAAGAAACATATTGTTAGGCAATATTAAGAGCACAATCCTATCCATGTCTACTCACAAGTAAGCCCCATTGTGTTCAATGGATCTTGCTTCCATGAAAGTGTTTAGGATTGCAGCCTAAAGTGTTATTGCTAAAGGATCAAAATAGTTTACCAGATTCTGCAGGTGTGACTAGCACCTCTAAAAGTCCAAGCCAATTCAATGTCCATTATGTCCCATTATGTTTAATGGGGCTTACTCCCAGGAAAGTGTATATTGCGACAGTCGGTGATAGGCCAAGTGGCACTCTTTGTTGATCGTGATTTGGGAATACACAGCTCCTCCCAATTAAGGGTAGGCAAGCCCCCAGGAGCGGAGCCAAATTGGGTTTTTAAGGTCACGCACAAGATGAGCTGGCCTGTTGCATTCAAAAGGGAAGGGGGGAGCAGGTGTGATCTGGGTCACAGTTAAAGTGTACTTTGGGGGTAGCTAGTGCAAGGGTGAGCTCACAACTGCCCTCAGTGCCCTGACGGGGCAAGGGACTGGTTAGGGTCAGCTCCTTGCCAAGACCATTGTGCCTGCCTCAGTGTCCATTTGGTGTGAGGTGGGGGGCCAAGGCTCTGGTTGCACCTGGCCCCCTTAAGGGGCCGACAGTGATGGAACAGACCCCTAATTAGCGGGTGAGACCCTGAGTCAGTACACACCAATCTCGTGGCCCAGGATTTTCTCTGAGGCCTTGCCAGGATCCTCCTCAGTTCTCTTCCCTTATGTCTCACATGATGCAGCTGTCGGGTTTTGTGCCATGTTTATTGCCTGCTAATTATCAATAAAGTGGCCCTTCTCCTCCATACTCTGTTGTCCAGTGTTTTTCTTTGACCAGTGTCCAGACAATACAATTGTCTTGAGTTAAGGAAATCCACTTTTTGTTATACTCATATAACATATTGTAAGGCAGTTGTCTTTATCTGGTTATTTGGCTATAACTTTTAATAGAACACAGGTATTTCAAGCTGATCATTTGTTTCATTGCATTCTGCATTAAATTATCACACTTTGATTTTCATACTTTTGTCCTCTCTCTGTCTCTCTGTCTCTGACACGTGCACACATGCACAGAGTGTGTCACCTGATGCAGTTCACATTTCCCACACCACCCTAGAAACACTACTAGAAAATTATTTCAGTGTGCCCTAAGAATGTGTAATCACTAATAACCTTTTGCATGAAATATAACTCTTATGGAATCCTGCTCTAAACCACCACAAATTTTTTTTAGTCTGCGTGTTGGATGGTTGTAAAAGGATGAGCAATTACCAGCCTTAAGGACCGTAAGACAGAGAGGCTTCCTTTCCTTCCGCCTTTTTTGGGCTCGTCTTTGAGCATGCTCAGTTCAATCATGCTTATGAAAACAATAACACTGTCAAAGATATTTGCACGCTGCTGAAAATAGTAATACGGATCCAATGCAATGATTTTCAAGATCATTTCTGCAGTAAAAACTCCTGTGAAGACCTATAAGATGAAAATGGCATTGTCAGATATAAATGTATTACAATCCTCTCTCCTCTTGTCAGGATTAGGGTGCATTCGTGCACAGAACCTGGCATATTGCAAATATGGGATGCAAACATGGGATGTTCAACTGGCAGTTCAACCGGCATTTACCATCATGGGATTTGCCCTCCGTTGTTCACCTTACAGTGACAAGCATCCCTAGTGACAAGCATCCTTAGAGGTCACTAGCAGGACTTCTTAGCATGTGCACATCTGTACATTTCCCTCCCTATCAGCCAACAGAGGCAGGCGGAATAACTACAGAATGCACATGCATTAAAATAGGGCTTTTTGCTGTGCTCCATCTAGGAGCACTGTCCTAAGGGTGTACCAGGAGGGATTATTACAGAACCCATCAGAGCTTTCTCCAATCTATCCTGCTCCATGCAGGAGAACCTTAAATGCCAGATGCTTTGTGGGCAAGGAAAGGTGGATATAAGAACCAGCAGCCTGCCGGCCTCCTCTTTAGTAATAGCTGGTATGTTGCAATAAATGTGCACCTTTATCTGTGCCAACAAGATGAGAGAGAGGAAGGGAGAACAGAATCAAGCCCCTACCAATCAATAAATACAAATATATTTATAGTATACACTGATGTGAGATATCTTCACTGTCAGAATTCACTTACCAAGTTGCCAATCGAAAGCATGAACTTGAAACTGTCGGTCATTTTGTAGTGTTCTAGTGCCATGAAAAGAGTATTCATCACAATGCAAACTGTGATCAAGAGATCAGTAAATGGATCCATCACCAAAGTGGTCACCCTCTTCTTTATTCTCAACCACAGTGGGCAGCAATCCCAAATAAGATACTCGCGGGCCAAGTTGCTCAAGAATGAGGGGCATTTCCGATTGGACTCTTCAAGTTCTAATCAATAAACAAAACAAGGTAAGATATCACTGCTCAGAAATTTTAAAAAGGGGGAGACTTCTGAAATAAGGAAGCGGGCTTATTGGCTATTGACAAATTTGGAGGTGCAGGGAGGCCTACAGAGGTTTTCAGGGTTTTGAGGCTCCCTTTATCCTCTGGAGAACATTAGTGACCCCTAGGTACATTAAAAAAGCTTTGAATGCAATCCTAATGACACTTTCCTGGGAGTAAGACCCATTGAACACCATGGGGCTTACTTCTGAGGAAACATGGTTAGGATTGTGCTCAAAGTTCCTGGCTGTGGTCCAATGGTGGCAATCACATAACCACTTCCTGCCTCACAAGCTCCAGCAGGGAGAGTTCCCAAACAACACATGTGAAATGGATTCCTTATATGGTTTGCATCACAAATTACAAGGTTTTTTGGTCTTTTTTTGGTAGAGGCAATTTTTAAAAATCTCTGTATTAGAAAACTATTACACTAACGCATCCTCAGTGGAAAATGTGCATTTCTTTAATATTGCAAGCTGCTCAAGATAAACATGCTTTGGCAGCTATGCCTCGAATATGAAAATATTAGTTCTTGTATTCCCTAATTGTAGTAATTGCTGCAAGGACATTTTGAATGTCCTTCCTCCCCTTCTACCACCACCCCAGAACACACATATCCTACCAAACCTGGGGCACCTGAAATCATCTCATTGGAATGGGTTTTTCACATGTGAAGTCCAACATAGGTGTGTGCCTTTCCTTGGAATTGTGCCTCTGAATTGGGTATATGCCTTATTTCAAAGTGAATAACGAGGTCAGTGGCAGAGCCGCCAAGGGATTGAGGCACATGTTCATGTACAATTTAGACCTCATAATCAAACAGACTATTGGTGCTGATTAATATGGAACAAAAAAAGCCCGCACCCTCCAGAACACTGGTAATGATGCTGACTGCACTTGTTGCCCTTTGTCTTTGCAGGGGGTGATGATAAAGGTCTGCTGATAGTCGGTGGGTTTGCAGCATCTTGTTGGCTTCATCATATACCATCTGCTAAGAAAAGAAAAACAGTACATCTCATAATGGAACACAGGTAGCCATGGATATGAATGCAAACAGTGTCAGGGAACTCAACTAGTGATTTCTTAAACTATCAAACATAACAGAGCAATCAAGACTCATTATTCACTCGGATTCCATTCAGAAACATCAGGAATCACTTCCTTAAACAAGGAAAAGGCACACCAGTTTCCCAAAATGAAGGGTGACCAGATGCCTGAACACCAAAAAGATGACAAGCTCCCTCAAAATTCCTGACATCCAAGCAAAATTCCTGACATGTTAAAAAATGTAGGACACCCAAAGATGCAGGACAAATGTAGGACATATTAAAATAAAGGCTAAAAACACTCATATTGCTTTCCTGTAATTAATTTCAACACTATATTACTTCTTTTAAAACTGAAAACCTCTTTGCAAGACCTGTTTTCACCAACAATGCACATGTAAGTGGCTCAAAGCAGACATGATCATCCCCCAGGGCGAATATATGCCAGCCCATAACCAAAAAAAGAGGACAAGGCCCCCCAAAATGTAACATATCCAAGCAAAATGTAGGGTATGAGCAAATCTGAAAACAAAGCTGAAAACATTTGCTGAGCTCCAACTGCACAGGATCGGGACCGTTCTGGAAGCCTTGCACTCTCTGGTTTGACTTTCCACACCAGCAAGGCATGCTTGCTTACTCGTGAGTAAAAGCAGCTGTGCAGTTTCACTTTCAAAAGGGTTTAATGCAGTGGAGCTTGTAGGAAGGGTTTCCTTGTGCTAGTAGAGGCTTCATTTATTGGATCAGGACCCGCTTTCTCTCAGCCTGCCCAAATACCTAAGACAAGTTTGCCTATTCGCAAGTAAAAGCACAGAATGGCTCCCTTTCAGTTCCCATAGAGCAGCGTTTCTCAAGGTGGGGGTCGGGACCCCTTTGGGGGTCATCTAGAGCTTTCCTGGGGGTCGCCGAAAGCCCCTTGGTACAAGGGGCCAGGTCAGGCTTGCCAGACCTCAAGCTGTAGCTGCGCACACACTGGGGCTGACTGACAGCCTCAGGGCCCAATCCTATGCATGCTTATTCTGAAAAAAATCCCATTATAGTCAGGGGGCCTTTACTCCCATGTAAATGTGGATAGGATTGCAGCCTCAGGGCCCAATCCTATGCATGCCTACTCTGAAATAAATCCCATTGTGTTCAATGTGTGCATAGAACACACATTTCATTTGTAACAATGATAAGCAGGCCTCCGTCAATCTTGAAAGACTATGGTATCATGCTCTGCACTGCATACGCTGCATGCAAAGCACGAAAGCCTGGATTAGATTGTTATGGAGGATAGGCTGTTACCCAAGCAGCAAATCCACGCCACTGAATTAGTCCAATGGAAAGGCAGAGCTGACACAATTGGATCCACCTGGTGTCGCAGAGCTGGGCTAAGGACAGGAGCTCACCCTGTCTACCTACAGTCTACCTACAGTATTTATATACCGCTTTTCAACTAACAAATTCACAAAGCGGTTTACAAAGAAAATGGAAAAATAATAATAGCTAATTAAAAGCTAATGGGTCCCTGTCCCAAAAGGGCTCACAATCTAAAATGCAAAAAAAAGAACACCAGCAGAAGCCACTTGAACAGACACTGCTGGGGTGTATAGGGCCAGTTACTCTCCCCCTGCTAAATAAAAGAGGAACACCCACTTGAAAGAGTGCCTCTTGCTCAGTTAGCAGGGGTCACATAACAGGCTGTGGGTGGCGCAAGTGGCTAAGACACTGTACCTGTTAACCATCAGGCCAGGGTTAGAGACCCGGGTCGGCCCCACAAGACAGGGTGAGCTCCTGTCCCTAGCCCAGCTCTGTGATGCTTGCTGGATCCAATTATTATGGTGTCCTTGGATTCCTCTCAGCCTGGCCTTTCTGGCAGACTATCCCCCAAATCCAGAGTAACTACGGGAGCACGTAAGAGATGTTACGTGCACCCGTAGTTATTGCACCACCTAGTGAAAACCTATGGGAAATTCATATTGGAATCCAGAGTAAGTTGTTCTTACACTGGAGCAAGGACTCCCTGTAGTTACTCTGGATTTTGCCTTATGGCACGTTTGCCTACTCATGAGTAAAGCCATGTTATGGGGAAACTTTTCTTTTCCATAGAGCTCAATGCATATTTTTGTTTTTCAGTTTTTGGCATAACATTTGATAAGAAGGAGATATCTCAAAACCGATTTTTGCACTGGATTGTGCTCTTCAATGTGGATCCAATGACATATGACATGATGGGTACTGCGCAACACTGCAAAGTTCCAAAATGAAGCCAAAATATAGGACAATGAAGCCAAAATGGAGGATATCCGGACAGGAGATTAAAAATCCAGAAAAATCTGGGAATTTCCAGTCATATTATCACCCTGCCCAAATGTAGCTAAAGCCAAACAAAATTAAGCTAGGACCTTGGATTCACCTGAGCCACAAGGGGATCAGCATAAATTCATGTCTGATGAAGCACCAGAGGCCTCTGCTAAGCAATCCAGCTTGGGATGATGGTGCAATGAGTACTACAAGCACGACATGCTGTTTAAGCGGCACCTCCCATTCAGCACTGGAGCCATTCCAGGAATGCACAGGAATGTAGTGAGGGAGGAGCACTTACCTGGTGCAGCAATACACCAACATCAACACTTACCACACCAACACTCCTATAGATACACCATTGCTCTGGAACAACCTGAAGCTTCTTAGCAGACAGAGCTGCTAGCCTGTTCTCTCCTGTGCTATTATCACCAGCACACTGCAAAGTGGTTCCAAGAGTCACGTACTGGTCCTGTCACTATATGTTCAAAGCAGCCATGGCTGAGGATCAACAATTTGTTTCACCTCCAATAAACAAATACCACATCAGGATGCCTATATTTATGCTTACCATATCACCTCTGTCTGGGTTTTCCAAAACTGGAGGAAGCAACAGCCCTTCACCAGGTATGGTCTCTATGTTAAATGGTCTTGAGCCACTGCCTCCCATTAATGCAACCATCCCATTGCAGTTGTCTCCAGCATTCCACTTGCCAGGATGCATATAGCTTGGAGTTGCTGGGCGAGAGCTGTGGCTGAGTTGGCTCTGGATGCTTGCCCGCCTCCCCATGCGTGTGCTCAGCAGTGATCCACGATGGATCTCAGTCTCCCCAGTGCTGCTCGATTCATCCTCTCCAATTTCTGTCTTTGATCCCAAGTCACGACTAGGTAGATGGAAATTGAAGACACTTCCATGGCTGGGACGGCGCTTCATGGGGGTTGAACCAGGACCAAAACCATGGCTATAGAATGCCTACAGGAATCAAGACAGCAAACAGCATGATATGGACTCTGACAATCTCCTTCAATCAGTGGCACAGCTAGAGGGAGTGCAAAGCACTAGGTTTTGTTGGCACCAGAATAAGCCATGCAAGTGGCCTCTTCCCTTTGGAGTTCCAGGTGGTATCTAAGGCAATAGCTCTAAAGAGAAAAGGAAGAGGGGCTGCTTGCATGATGTATTCAGGTGCCTGCAAAACCTAGGGCGCAATCCTAACAAAATTAGGCTGGCATAACTCACATGGCATATCTTTCCATGGTAACATGGGGCGGTCATGCTCTTTCCATGGTAGCATGGGAAGGTCATGGGGAGGTCATGCTCCTAACCCCTGCCCCCACAAGTGGGACAGAAGTGCCTTACGGCACTTTTATGACACCCCCAGGTCTGCACAGGACTTATGCCAGGGCTTACATCGGGCTAACTGGAGGTTAGGAGTGCAACCTCTACACACCCCAGCTAGCTATGCTATTACTCCCTCCAGCCATGAAAATAAATATGTAAGTCAAATGTATTTAATATCAAGAGTGATAAGAGGACTTTCCAAACACCCTGCCAAAATGCATTAAAAAGCTTTTGGCTCTCAGGGGTACTGCTTTTAGATGTCCACTAGTATATAGTGGTACCTTGAATTACAAGCGTAAACCATTCTGGAAGCATGCTCATAATTCAAAATGCTTGTCAATCCAGGCGAGCATTTGCTTAGGGAGTAATGGAACCAATGATTATCATTGGTTCCACTCTCTCTCCCACCCCACTCAAAGCATGATTGCTCTTCCACCTGTCTGGGGACCCGAATTGGGCTCTTCCACCTGTCTGGGGACAACCAACAAGGACCCGAATTGCAGCAATGCCTTGCTTGTTATGCAAGGCATTGCTTGTTAATTGTAGCAAAGATTTCTCTGAAATCTTTCTTATTTTTCAAAACACTTGCAATTCGGGTTACTCGTTATTCAAGGTACCTCTGTACTTCCAAGTTACAGTTGCCCAGAAACTGACCTGCCTACCCACACTCCCTTTGTTAATTACCATTATCCTAGAAAAGGAGGTGGAAGAGAAGTCAACTTCCCTGGAAAGTGGCCTTCAAAAAGGCAGATCTCAATGTCTCAGGGAAACCTTCTTCCTACTGAGCGTCAGATGGCTAAAAGAAAGGATCAAAACAAGATAATCACTTTCCCCTTTAAACTCCTCCATCTAGGAGAACAGAGGAGATAAAGGGCACAATCCTATCAAATTTAGGCTCACCTGGCATATTTTCCTGCAGAGGTGTGGGGATGTTGGTGAAACCCCTGGCCAGAAACCCCTGGCCTAAACCCCCCTCCCCAGGAATGGCCTTACACAACATTTGTGATACCCTAGCAGTGCCTTACAGAACATTTGTGATACCCTAGCACAGGACTTATATCAGAGCATAAACTGGCCTAAGTGGAGGTTAGGATTGCAGCCTAAGTGTATACAAGGATCAAAAAGGTAACTGTGGAGGAAGCACTTAAGCCACTAATTACCAGTTTCTGATGGCTATCACTAGAGTGCACTCTGGGGATGTTTAGGTCTTCCCCGTGATCTTCCATCCCTAAGGACAACTTTTTCTTCATTCTGTTGGTTATTTCTTTGTCCTCTTTGGATGCCACAGGTGATGCTTCAAATGAACTACGAGACATGCTGTCATTTTCTTTTGTGGTGAGTTCCTGGAACATGGAAACACAAAACTGGGAATTGATGGATTCAGAACAAAAAGGTGATAGTTACGAATATCACAACATCTGGACTATCTATGTGACTCACAAGTGTATTGTGCTATTTTCCCAGATTTTTTACACTCATCCCTTTGCTTGGAAGGC
Source organism: Cryptoblepharus egeriae (assembly GCA_030015325.1). NCBI lineage: Eukaryota > Metazoa > Chordata > Lepidosauria > Squamata > Scincidae > Cryptoblepharus > Cryptoblepharus egeriae. Next base: position 5,688,828 of record JAREYC010000004.1, on the reverse strand, counting down.
TTGACTTAAAATATCTGTCTTGCCTGGAAGGTGATTGCAGCTTCTTAGTCCCCAAGCTTCCTGTTTTTGGTTGGTGATGCAAGGACAGAATAGCAAATCAGGTGGAAAGAACAGCAAACAACTGCCTCTGGATATAGGTACAGTAAGTCCTTGACTTACGAATATTCAAGATGCAAACTTTCATACAAACGAACATCCCCACAAACTTTTCAACTATACAAAATCAGCACCTGGAGTGAGGAGGGATTCTCTCCTCTTTGGTTTGGCAAAGGACTTTCATGGGACCCCAGCACTTGGAGTGAGGGGGGATTCACATCTCACTCCAAGCACTGGGGACCTGCAATTGCCATCTCAGCACCTGGAGTGGGAGGGGATTCCTCCCTCACTCCAAGCACTGGGGACTCGCAATTGCCACCTTAGTGCCTGGAGTGAGGGGCAATCCCCCCTTACTCCAGGTACTAAGGTGGTGACATGTTGGTCAGTTCAACAAATTTCAACTTACGAATGAGGTTCCGGAATGGAATTCATTAATAAGTCAAGGACTTACTGTACATACCCACAGAGGGTATTCATATTCTTTGCTAATGTGTTTCTTGTGCTCTGGCATAACACATTTGGGAAAAGGATTGTTGTATAGACCTCATGCTCCTTCTTCAGCATCTCCATGGCTTCCCGAAACTGTCTTTCTTTGGCCTCCGTTTCCGCAATTGTGGCCTTGCTCTGCTCTTCATACGCCAGTGTGACCACTGCTAGGATCAGGTTGACCAGGTAAAAGGAGCCCAGAAAGATGACCAGAATAAAAAACAGCATGTAGATCTTTCCGGAGGCTCTAAGGGTCTGCAGGCAGAAAACATATGTGAAACAATCTTTGCTCAGGGTTTTCACCCATACCACCAAACTGATATGAAAATATGAACCCTGAATGTTAAAGGATGCCAATTCATTCGCCCAATAAAAAATTACAAAAGAAACAATATTTATAACTATAAATGCCAAAATTAAGCAAACATATTTAAATCCACTTAGGTTGGATGGATGGATAGATAGATGGATAGATGCTCTTTCCTCTTAACTTTTCCTGCAAAAGCAGGACAGGATCCATAACTTTCCATAAGAACAGAAATGCTTGTCTGATGGAACAGTAGCTCTAGTACTGCTTTTCTAAGCTTATGGTGAAAATGTGTGCTCATAGGAAATTATAAATCTGGTGAGCAACAAAATATCAAAAGGTCAACCCCTTGCTTATTACCTGACTATGCCAAATGAACTGCCCCCACATAGCAGAATTCCCCTTAGAAAGGAGTGAAAAACTTCTTTATTTGGCCAAGCCTCCCCAACTTTAATTGCTTGTTATTTTAAGTTTTGACAAATTTTGTATTAATTATATGTTTGTCTTGTTTGTTCTTGTCAGTTTTTTGCAAATTACTTTTATCTCCTGGGAATGAAGCACAGGTGAGATCACCTGGACAGGAAGGGAGGCCCTGCCACCCTCCCAAAAAAATCCCCATTCAGAGACTGTAGGGGCAGAGGATGCCAAACCAAAGAGAAAATGCAACAAAACAAGCACCTCATAGTTGGAACAGTTTTATATTTTCAAAATCTCCAGCAGTGGGCAGGAGATTCTGTGCAATCACTCTTTCACAGAACACTTCAAGAATTAGGTTCCACCAAAGAAAGGAAGAAGCTTCACTTGGACAGCATGGTAAGTAGTCAAGCTATAGAAGTTTCGAAGCTGCAAACAAGAAGCAGGGCCTGGCCAAAGCATGCAGCCAAAGGAGAAGGAACATAAGAGGCAGAATCTTGGGCTGACTGAATAAACTGTACCACTCTCCACTAATAGGACTATACCATTTCAAACAGCAAAGGGATGCATCACATGTAGGATAATAAAACATGCTCTGCAAAATGGAAGCTAGCACAGAGGAGTGAGTGTTGCGGAGCTTAAAAGGTTTCTCCTGGCTAGCTTTTTACTTGCAGTGAGTTTTTTTGTGGAAGAACATTCAAACAATGGTTTTTCATCCCAGCTGCAGATGGTCCTTTGTTAAGGTTTCCATATGTCTTGGAAATCTGGGGCTGTCCTGGTTTAGGGGCGATTGTGGTTTAGGGGGATTACTGGCAAGTTTGAGAGGAGGTCCTGTCCCAGTTTTGTAGAAGAAAATTATGGCAACCCAATCCTTTGTATCACCTCCAATTCCTCCACCTTCTTTTGCTGCATGTGAAGAACAAGCCTAAAAAAACAACTCAGAAAATCTGATCAAGGAGCTCATGCCAGATTTGATTCAATACAAGGGACAACTGTACCTGTTGATAGAGGCGCTCCCAATTATCCTGAGTCATGAGGCGGAACAAGGAAAGAAAGGCCCATCCAAAAGTGTCAAAGCTTGTGAAGCCATAGTCTGGATTACCGCCAACTTTTATGCACACATAATGCGGTGGACAGGAGCTGGAAAGAACGTTTTCTCAGAAGTGGTAAAAGTGCCAGTATTTAATTATTAAGAGATTTTTTATAAAAAAACCTTCTACATGTTGAAAATTTGCATTAATTTTTAAAAAATACATTTTCCATATCCAAAATGTTTGTTTTCAATTGGTGTATCCAAAATATGGTATATTTTAGAACTCACCGCATGAGGGCGCATTGCCACACCAAAATGACAAGCCATAGTCTTAAGGATCAGCAAATGCCTCTGTTTTGCTCCCATGGCAGGGAATGGCTCTGAAGTGGAGGCTCTGATTACTGTGGTGAGGGTCCCTGCAAAGCTTAGTGCTTTGCACTCCCTCTAGCTATGCCAATGAATTCAGGAATGGGGAGCAGGGATAAGAAAACTAAGTTGGAACAGAATTTAGCTTTAGCTGAAGAAGCATTCTGTCCCACTGTTTCCACTGCAGGTGAATTAGCTATCATTTTATAACTGAAATCTACATGCTGTGAATACAAGGAAAGCAAGTGGCAAGATTTTAAATAGCTAGGATGAACAACAGATACTGTAACTCAGGGATCAGGGAACTTTTTTACATTTTACCCCAAAATATATTTAGATATGCCGATGTTACCCCCACCAAACCTTGCATCCATCCCTTCCCTAGTGTCCCTTGCTTTCCCCTATATTGTTACGTCCCTCCTCCTGCTCTCCCAGTGCCATTCCCCAGGGCCCTGCATATTGCTTTCTGGTCTGTGTCACCTCAGTTTCCCCCCAGTGCCTAGCAACCAGCTGGCGCTGGGACCCCTGACCTCTCAGGGGCTTGTTGCAGGTGGCCGGGGTGCTCCTGTGCGCATTCTGGCTGGCTCCTGGGGGCTTCCCTTGGTTCCCTTTCCCCACCCAAGTGGGCATCAGCCCCTGGACCCTGTCAAGATGGGTAAGGAGGGGAATCTGGCCTCGACAGATTCGTATGTATGCCCAGCTGTGTCTTGGCAGCACAACCGTCCATTACCACCAGGAATTTCATTTTTACCCCATTTGGGGTAATTTACCCCTGTTCCCTGACCACTGCTGTAACTGCAAAAACTCACCCAGAATCTGAACTATTGCGACACAATAGTATGTCTTGGGTTCCATTTTTCAGTTTGTAGTTTTCTATAACAAAAATGAATTAGATTACTATTGGTAGTCTTAATAAAAGACATTTATTGTGCTGTGCAATTTAAGCCAATTAGACCAATTTCTCCCACTTGAGTCCTGCACCTAACGTAGGATTGCCATATGTCGTGAAAAACTGGGACAATTCTGATTATGGGGGATTGTTCACATACTGGCAAATGGGACAGAAGGTCCTGTCTCAATATGGTGGAAGAGAACTCTGGCAACCCTAACCTCAGGGATCTCCCGTTCTCTAGTCTCAGCAAATACACACAGCAACACAATGGACATTTTGATTCTTGTAACAAAAAAGTGAATATTGTTTATGAAATCATTTTACAGTCACTAAAACAAGTGGCTTTTAGTAACTTTAGAGGAGGCTCTGTATCTGTGAATCCCATATCCATGAATTCACTTATCCATGGATCTGCTCGTGCTAGGCAGGTTGATGGTGATCTGGATGTGAAGGACATCTCCATCACTCCGTTGCCATGGACAGATCACTACCTTGTCACAGCTGGTAGCCTCTGCACAGGTGGGGGACCATATTCTATGGTTCACCCCCAGAGACTGATGGATCCAGATGGTTTCCTGAGGGCTCTGGGGGATTTTCCTGCTGCCAGAGCTGGCGTCTCACCCAGCTCCTTGGTCAATCTCTGGAACATGGAGATGACCAGGACCCTGGATGAGATCACTCCTGAGCAACCTCAGCCCTGCCATAGATCAAACGCAGCTCCTTGGTTTTCTGGGGAGCTGCAAGCTTTGAAACAGCAAGGTCGACGTTTAGAGGGACACTGGTGAAAAACTCGTGTCATTTCTGATCGGGCAGAGGTCAGGGTTCACTGGCAAGCCTACTCTGCGGTGGTGGTGGCGGCAGCTAAAAAGATACATTTCTCTGCCACCATCGCATCCGCAGAGAACCGTCCAGCAGAGCTTTTCCATGTGGTCTGGGGCCGACTCCATCTGGCCCCCTCCACTGACGTGGTAGAGCACATGGAGGCTTGCTGTGACGAGTTCGCTCAACACTTTGCGGACAAGGTCGATCAGAGCCGGCATGACTTGGACTCCACTTTAATAACATTCAACAATGTCCCTGGGCCACCTGTACTGTCCATCTTTTGGGATTCTTTTCAGCTTGTAGAACCTGAGGATGTGGACAGGATTCTCTGTAGTGTGAGACCATCTACTTGCCCACTGGACCCTTGCCCAGCCTGGCTAATTAGATCAGCCTGGGATGGACTGGCCGAATGGACAGGGAGGGTGGTGAACTCCTCTCTGAGGGAGGGGGTGTTGCCTCCTGCATTAAAGCAGGTGATGGTTCACCCCCTCCTGAAGAAACCCTCCCTGGACCCTAAAACTTAAACAATTATTGGCCAGACTCAAACATCCTGTTTCTGGGCAAAGTGGTCGAGCAGGTGGTGGCGTCCCAGCTTCAGAGGGTCCTGAATGAAGCTGATTATCTGGATCCCTTCCAATCTGGTTTCAGGCTGTGGTTTGGGACAGAGACTGCCTTGGACGTCTTGGCAGATGACCTACGCCGGGGAATGGACAGGGGGAGTGTGTCCCTGTTGGTCCTGCTGGACCTCTCAGCGGCCTTTGACACCATCAACCATGGTGTCCTTCTGGGTCGGTTGGCCAGGTTGGGGATTGGAGGCACTGTTTTGCAGTGGTTCCACTCCTTCCTGGCTGACAGGTCCCAGAAGGTGGTGCTGGGGGATGCTTGCTCAGCACCCTAGCCTCTTCAGTGCGGGGTGCTGCAAGGTACCATCCTATTTATTTATTTATTTGTTTGTTTGTCTGTTTGTTTGTTTGTTTGTTTAATATCCCGCCTTTCCTCACCTACAAGGGGGAGCTCAAGGCGGCTAACATCAATCAGAAAAATAAAACACCACTATCCCCCATGCTATTTAACATCTACATGAAGCTGCTGGGAGAGGTCATCCGGAGGTTTGGAGTGAGGTGTTATCAGTAAGCTGATGATACCCAACTCTATCTCTCCTTTCCTCTTGAGTCCAAGGAGGCAGTTGAAGTTGTCAGTTGAAGGAGGCAATTGTTGTCTGGAGGCAGTGGGGGACTGGATGATAGTGAACAAGCCGAGATTAAATCCTGATAATCCTGGTCCGGAAGTCCTTGACTCAGATTTTGGAATACCATCCCATTCTGGTTGGGATTGCACTCCCTCTGAAGGAGCAGGTTCGTAGCTTGGGGGTTCTCCTGGATTCGCAGCTGGTCCTGGAGTCCCAGGTGGCGGCTGTGGCCAGGGAAGCCTTTGCTCAGCTTCGGCTGATTCGCCAGCTGCAACCATACCTGAGTCGCTCAGATCTGGCCATGGTGACCGATGCCCTCGTAACATCGAGACTGGATTATTGTAACGCGCTCTACATGGGACTGAAGACGGTCCAGAAGCTTCAACTAGTCCAGAATGCGGCGGCCCATGTGGTTGCTGGGGCTCATCAGTTCAACTCTGTCGGACCACTGCTTCAGCAACTACACTGGCTGCCCATTCGTTTCCGGGCTGAATTCAAAGTGCTGGTCCTGCCCTTTAAAGCCCTAAACAGCTCGGGTCCAGGGTACCTGAGGGACCGCCTTCTTCTGTACAATCCAACCCGTCACCTAAGGTCATCTGAGGGGGCCCTACTGACTGTGCCGCTGCTAAGAGATGTGAGAGGTGTGGGGGCCAGAGATAGGGCCTTCTCGGTGGTGGCACCCCAGCTTTGGAACTCCATCCCCTTAGAACTGAGGAAAGCTCCTTCAATACAGAGCTTCAGGCAGAGCCTTAAAACCTTTTTTTAAAAAAGCTTTTTAATGGGGGCAGAGGTTGGGGGCTTTGTTTTTATCGTTTTTAGTCTATATGTTTTAGCTTATTAATCTAGTTGTATTTTAACTGTATTTTAATTGTGTTTTAATCTGTATTTATTATCTAATTTTAATGGTGTTTTATTGTTCTTTTAATTGCTGTCAGCTGCCTTGAGTTCCCTTCGTTAGGGAAGAAAGGCAGGATATAAATAAATAAATAAATAAATAAATAAATAAATAAATAAATAAATAAATAAATAAATAAATAAATCTGGTCCTGTGTGTACTTCTGTGTGTACCCTGGGGGCCTCTATCTACAGTATTTCAGTATATCTCACAGTGCAACAAATTAATTGTCTTGGAAAGAGTTAAGCACAACGGTTACCGTTATCACTGATGAAGTCTTCATAAAGGGGTATGTTCCAATTGCCTACAGGGTGGAATCCATTTGTGACTTTGCTCTGGTTGGTAAATTCCATGATATATTCTGTATAGTTCCTGACACATTTGTGTCTCAGATTTCCCTTAAAGAGCTGAAGACCAATGAGGGCAAAGACACTGAGGCAGAAAACAGTCAGGATCATAACATCTGCAAGCTTCCTAATAGACTGGATAAGGGCACCAACGATGATCTTCAGACCTGCAAGGGAGGAACAACAACAATGGGACAAAATCAAATATCTCCAGAAAAATCAAATAGGTACAGACAAAAAAAATCTGCAGAACATTTAAGAGCATAATAAAAGCTCATAATAAATGCCCTTCTAACCCAGCTTTCTAGCACACAGTGATCTACCTATTGGCTCAGAGAGCATTCAAACAACAAGATATCTGAATCCTGTTGCCACTCCCTTAAACCTGGCATTCAGAAATGGGCTATTTCAAAAACCTTGGGGTTGCAGATAGTCATCATGACTTGTACCTGTGTCTGTGATGGACATTTCCTCCAGAAATCTATCCAGTACCCCTTTAAAGGCATCTTGGCCAGGTGTCATCAAATCATCCTGTGGCAAGGAATTCCACAGATTAACTACCAGAATCCAGTTGGACCCAGTACTACTTTACTACATTTCCAGTCTGTTCATGATCATACTCTGAGGAGCTGTTGTTGCATTTGAGTGTCCTACCTAGCCCCAAGTACCTGAAGGAACAACTACTTCCACAAAAACCTGCCCATACACTAAGATCAGTGGTGGGCTTCAGCAGGTTTGCACCTACTCTGTAGAACGGTTGTTAACGAGAGATACGACATATAAAGTTTAAAAATGGCCGTTTAAAAGTGGCTGCCAGATGGGCATAGAACTGGTTGTTAATTTGTTTGAATCCTATCACTGGCTAAGATCGAACTTGGGGCTCTTCTCTGGGTACTTCCACTATCTGAACTGAGGCGGGGGACCACTTGAGAGATGGTTTTCCATATAGTGACACCCAGTTTGTGTAATTCCCTCTCTAGGGACTTCCCTGGTGTCTATATTATAATCTTTTCAGCACCAGGCAAAGGCTGCAATCCTAAAGACATTTTCCTGGGAGTAAGACTCATTGAACACAATGGGGCTTACTTTTGAGTAGACATGGTTAGGATTGTGTTCAAAGATGTTTGCATTTTCCCAGGACTCTTAACATATTAAATGCATTGCTATTTATAATTGTTTTTTAACATCATATTTGGAATGATTTTATGCTTTCACTGGAAACTCCCTTGAGAAGCTTGTTGAAAAGGAGCATATAACAGCAGTAATATATTTATGACACCATTTTATTACAGTAAATTGTTAACAAGGCATCCTAAGAACATTCCACAAAGGCAAAATAGAGACAGGTTATCTTAATAGCACAGCTAGAGAAAGCAAACAGTACTAGGTTTGCAGCCACCTCTGTTTTGCTCTCACCAATGGAAATGGCTCTGAAAGGGAGAGTGAGTAGCCCTTACAGGGAGCACTCAGGCACCTGCAAAATGTGGAGCTTTGCACTCCTTTTAGCTACACTACTTGCTTAGCTAAAAATTAAGAGCCACTCTGCTAACTAGAGCTTGTTCAAAGACACTGTAATAATCCAAGAAATCTGTGCTGTGTGCACTCAAAAAGCCTTATTTTAAAATCTGGTTAAGTTATACAAGGATTGGTTCAAGAAGCCTCTGAGTTGGCCAGTAAATTGTTTGCTGATATGAAGTTCACATCTGTGTAAAACACAAAACAATCAGAAGCTGGAGTCCAGTTGATAAGGACAGCCCCCTTTCAGCTCCTCTGTTCCTCAAGGTCATTCTCATCACACCATGTCCACCTGTGTTTAATTGGCTAACCCTGTTCAGCTGTGTTAGAACAGCCTGTGTTAGAACTATGAGTAAGATCCAGTTATGATCCATTCTGATTGGCAAAATGTTATTAAGGGGTATTATAAGTTACCATCCTTTATAAGTAGAACCATTGTGGGTAATGTTGTTCAAGACTACAAGGGAGAAGAAGCATGGTGCAGAACCATTGCAAATGGATTTCCTTGTACTTTCTTATCTTGTTCCTGTGCTTGTCTCTTTTTTGGAGTATTGGAGCAGTCTAGACTCTCCCTAAGCTACTGGTTGAAAGGTCCAGTCTTTGCATAGGAACTGAGAAACCTGGAGTCCTTGCTGCAGAAGGACTGTCATCCTGGACAGTGAGATCTATTGACATATGAATAGACAGGACTATCAGTTTAGTGATTAGGAATTAATTAGGAATTAATTCCCACAGATTAGGAATTAATTTGTGCTGATAAGGATTATATGTGTATCATTCTGATCTAGGAGCCTTAAGATGTTTTATACTGGTTGTGTGATTACAATAAACCTTTCTCTTCACCTTTTAACGAAGAGTTGTGGTGTGGAATGCTCTGAAGTCTCTACCAAGAATGGATCCTTGAGGTGGGAAGTTTTGATCTACCATCCCAACTAAATTCTAAGTAAACTTTGACTCTGGTTTATGAGTCTGGGGAACCCTGAGACCTAAGTGTTTGTAGGTCAGGTGGGCCCCAGGAAGGCCCCTCCTAAATTTGTAAGCCTGGCCAGGTGTGATGGAACCCTCAAACACTAGCCAGTGGGGAAGGCTGGTAAAGATCACGCATAAGCAACTGCTTTAGAACTGATCCATGGATCTAACCTCAAACACATATATTTTGGATATAAATCAGAAAGTTTTCAAAGTTTGTCCTACCTGGGAGTATAGAAATCGTTTTTAAAGCTCTCAGCACCCGGAACAGCCGAAGAACCCCGACATTGCCCAATTTGGTAGCCTCACCCACAAATCTGTAACATTCAAAGTGACAAACAGCCTATGAGAAGCGAGGAGGTGTTTTTTTGGTCGTGTATTTCCTGAAGCCTGACTGTTGGGCTCTGTGGTAGCCGTGGGCATACTGGCACACTTTGGGGGTCACAGGTGCATTGTAAAAAGCTGCACTGAAAGTTGGGAAGTCGGACAAGACAAGGGAAGTCTAGCTGAGACAAATGGATGTCAGTGACAATTCCAGCAATGAGCAGCTGAATATAGGCTTGCATTGGTGGAGGAAGCAAATATAGGGAGGGAAATGGAAAAGATGTGTTCTAAGCTAGCCAGGATAGTGGAATAAACAAAGATGTTTTAGACCGGTGCCAAACTCAAAATAATGCCCTCAAAGTTATGTCACAACTGGACAGGACATTTGCAAATATTTCAATATGCATAGCGCATACAAGTCACAGAAGCTGAACTTTCTTGGATGAGTTTTTGGCTAGCTGGGGCACAGAATTTCAGTTTTGTGTTCTACATGCCCATTGCAAATGCAACCACAACATTGGGACAGAGTCCCAGCTCATGGCCACTGGAGATGTCAACAGACACTTCCCTCTTCCCAGCAACTGGCCTGTTGTCAGTTACCTCTGAACCCTGTGATGTAATGTAGCTCTCATGATATACCAATAGCCAACATTTTCCTACAGTAACCCTTAGATGACCAACCGGATTTATTGTCTGGCAATTATAATTTATGCAAATTAGGCTAGTTTTGGATGGTCATCTAATAGGAAGACATAGGACATACCCTGGGTTTAAACCAAAGTGCAGTTGCCTCATTTACCCACCACTAATTAATGGAAAGATAAATATTTCCAAACAGTTTCTAAATACAGTACTTTCTTTTTAGCCATTGCTGTCATAACTGTAAGAAATAATATTAGAAATCTGCCCAGTTTCTAAATGACCAACTAGACACTTACGCCATCACAATCACTGTGAAATCCAGCCAGTTCCATGGGTCTCGGAGGAATGTGAACTCATGCATGCAGAAGCCTCTTGCCAGTACCTTGATGATGCATTCAAAAGTGTAAATGGCAGTGAAAGTGTACCTGAGGCATAAGAATTAGCACAGAAGCATGATCAACATAGGAGTTAATGTGCCAAACCAGCGGTGTAGCTAGAGGGGGTGCACATCATTAAGTTTTTTCAAGGAGTCTCATCATGACATGCAAGCACCTCTCCCTCTCCTTCGAAGTAATCGTGATTCAGGTGGGGATGAACAAAACAGAGGCAAATGCCTGACTACAAATAAGAGGGGTCACTTGCACACCATGGTGAAGCAAAATGTAGTGCTTTGCACCCTCTCTGGAAATACCACTGCTTCTTGTTTTGTCAGGCATTTCAGTTATGCTGACTGTGCCCTTGTTGAGATTTCAAAATAGTTTTAATGATTTATTAATATTTGTATATAAAGATGGTTGTTTGTGAGCTGCTGTGAGGCTGCCAGAGGGGGATACAAATCCTTCAATCAATAAATCAATAAATCATGTTGACAGTGGCACTTCCTCATGCAATCTTGTTTCAAAAATTAATTCTAATAATATATTTTTCATGGCTGCACTAGCAGACAGAATACGAACATAAGAACTTACTCAATATTCTTGCTGAACAAAGATGCGTTGCTTGACGGTGAGTCCGAGACAGCCATGAAGACGCAATTAGTGAAAATAGTCCCCATGATAAACCAAGTGAACCACGTGGGTTATAGAAGTTAAGGGAAAAAAAGGCTTTTTTGGGTGAACATATTACTAAAATTTGCTGTAGATAGTGGTGTAGCTAGGAAGATGCTGGGGGTAGCATTAGAATGTTAGCCGCCTTGAGCTCCCTCTTGCAGGAGAGGAAAGGTGGGATATAAACAAACAAACAAACAAACAAATAAAAAAATAAATAAATAAATTAGAACAGAATACCAGGCATTGGGAGGGCTACAAGCTGTGCATGACTAAAATTGTGACAAACAGGTATGTATGAAGAATAGTATCATCATGTTACATATATATCTATGGAAGATACATATCAAGATACATATATATCTTTGGAAAGGTAATTTAATGTAGAATGCAATGAAACAAATTGCATTGAAATATCTTTATTCTATCAAATATTATATCCAATTAACCAGAAAATAAGAACTAAAAAGCCTATGGAAGAAAAGTGTATTTTCTTAACTCAAAACTTTCGCATGAGACTGATTTCTCTGACAGCCTATGGGAGATAATTATACTAATGTAATGAACTAATAAGGTGTTAATGAGTCAGCTCTCCTTTCCATATATCATAATATACATAGTTACCCATGCTAACTGGGTAAGAAGCACTTCTAACTGGTGCTCCTTTTGTAAATACAGCCAGCCTCACAATGTGCTGTTTAAGTGGCCCCTCCCAATAGGATAGGAGCCACTCATGTAGCGACACTGTTATTCCAACTGCTAGGGAGAGAGCCTTTTACACAGCATATTGTGGCACCTGTTGTACCTATCACACCAACCTCCCTGGCTCTTCTTTCCCCATCTCTCTTAGGGTTCCTCATATTGTTTTTGTCCTGCTACTCTTCTCTCTTTACACACTCTCTATCTCTCTCTCTCTCTCTCTCTCTCTCTGGGTGATCACATTAAATCCTATGGCTTTCAGTACCCCCATTATACTGATGGTGCCCAGCAATAGGCTCATACCCTAGCCAGAGAGAACAGTGCAGTAAGTACAAAAGTGTATATGCTTGCAATTGCTGGCCAGCACCACCACATTTTGTCCAGCTACCATGTCACTCTGGGTCTGTACATGGGAATCCCCCTTGCCCCCTCCCTGAATAATTTTGCACAGACCCCAAGTGGCATTGCATTGCACAGTACAGCAGCCAACTTTGCAGCCAGATAAACTCAGCCAGCAACTGCAGGACTGTCCACCTTTTACCTCAGTAAAGAAGCAAGGAAGTGTACCAACAGGCCTTATTTTCCTGCAGTTTCTGGGGAAATTCACTTCTGTTCTGAAGCTTGCACAAGAGGTGGACAACTCAGAAGTGACTGTTGCTCAGGGATAGCCTAAAACAGTGGTGGGGAACATTTTTTGGACTGAGTGCTGACTGACTGCACTCGTGCCCAGCACGTGTGTTGGTGCCCACTGAGCATACCCAGAACAGTGGGCATGCACTTTGAGCCAGGTGCGCCCTGCGCCCATTGCTCTTGCCCAGAGCTCTGGATATGTGTGGCGAGTACAAGTCCCCTGAGCAGCTGCCCCTCTTCAAAGATAAGCTGAATTGAGGGGACCGGTGCATTCGGGCTGGGGTGTATGGCAGTGCTATGGCCACATGCTGGCCAGGAGGGCTCTATGTGCCCTCTCTCACATGCATGTCATAGGTTCACCACCATTGGCCTCGAGGGTGTGGGACTGGCCTGTGGAGTGACACAATACTATGGAGGGGATGGGCACACTAGGTATCAGCAACCTTCAGGATAGCACTTTATTAAAATCATCAGACCTTTTTTCCTTTTTTGTTAGACCTTGCAGATCAATTTTCAGGTTCTCTTGGGAACCACAGGACTTGATGGACTCTTAGTTCACCGACCAGATTCTTCTTACATTGTTAATGAAAGGATATGAATGTACCAAAACTTTAATTACCATGCGTCTGATTCGATGAAAAGGGCTGAGGATGTACAAAGCACGCATGGCTGAAAATCGATAGATGGCTTTCCCTTTGTTCAACACCATAAATGTCTGTGGGGGAAAAAACGCATTAACTTGAAGCATTTTTTAGGCCAGCTGCTGACCATAGGTGTACTCCTTCTCCATGTGTCTGTGTTTGTATGTGTGTATGAAGTGGATGTTCATACATCTAGTTCACTCAACCAGTGGATGAACTGAGAATTTCTTAGAATTTAGCCCTCAGTGCAAGTGGTGTGGCTAGTTGTGGCTTATTATGGAAAATTTCTCCTTCATTTCGGAAAGGCTTCATTTCACCTCTAGTTCGGAGGGACTCCATTTTGCCTCCAAATCTGATAGAAAATTCCCCTCCTGAAAGGCTTCATTCTCCCTTCAATTCTGTGGGGCTTCATTTTTCCTCCAGTTCTGAGGCTTCATTATTCCTCTAAATCTGTTTGGAAACTTCCCTCCAATTGTGAGGGGCATCATTTCCCAATTCTGGGAATTCCCAATTCTGTGGGAAAACCCTCCAGTTCTGAGAGAAAATTCCTCTGGCAGTCTGAGGGACTTCATATTCCCTCCAATTCTGAGAGAAAATTCCCCTGACATTCTGAGGGGCTTCATTTTCCCTCCAGTTCTGATAGAATATTCCCCTGTCATTCTGAGGGGCTTCATTTTCCCTCCAGTTCTGAGAAAATTCCCCTGTCATTCTGAGGGGCTTCATTTTCCCTCCAATTCTGAAAGAAAATTCCCCTGAAATTCTGTGCTGCTACATTTTCCCTCCAGTTCTGAGAGAAAATTCCCCTGACATTCTGAGGGGCTTCATTTTCCCCCAGTTCTGAGATGAAATTCCCCTGTCATTCTGAGGGGTTTCATTTTCCCTCCAATTCTGAAAGAAAATTCCCCTGAAATTCTGAGCTGCTTCATTTTCCCTCCAGTTCTGAGAGAAAATTCCCCTGTCATTCTGAGGGGCTTCATTTTCCCTCCAATTCTGAAAGAAAATTCCCTGAAATTCTGTGCTTGCTTCATTTTCCCTCCAGTTCTGAGAGACAATTCCCCTGTCATTCTGAGGGGCTTCATTTTTCCTCCAATTCTGAGAGGAAATTCCCCTGAAATTCTGAGAGGCTTCATTTTCCCTCTCAGAAAATGAAGGATATCCAGAAAAAATTCCTGACAGTGAGGGCGGTTCGGCAGTGGAACAGATTGCCAAGGGAGGTGGTGGACTCTCCCTCACTAGGGATCTTCAAGCAGAGGCTCGATGAGCACCTGTTGGAGATGCTCTAGGGGGGATTCCTGCTGCAGGCAGGGGGTTGGACTAGATGAACTACTAGGTCCCTTCCAACTCTTATGATTCTATGAAATTCCCCTGAAATTCTGAGGGGCTTCATTTTCCCTCCAATTCTGAGAGAAAATTCCTCTCCAGTTCTGAAAGGCTATATTTTCTCTCCAGTTCTGAAGGGCTTCATTTTTCTTCAATTTCTGAGAGACTTCATTTTTTCCCTCCAAATCTGAGGGGAAATTCTTTTCCAATTCTGGAAGTCTTCATTTTCCTCTGGTTCTGAGGGGGCAAAATTTTCTTTCCAATTTTCCCCCACATTCATTTTCCCCCAAATTCTGAGCAGCTTCATTTCCCTGACCTCTCCAATTCTGAGGGGAAATTCTCCTCAAATTCTGAGAGGCTTCTGAAAGGCATTATTCTTCCTCTATTTCTGAGGGCCTCCTTCCACTCCCAAAGAAATAAATGTTTCTTTTGTGAGATATTAATGGATCCAATAATCTACCCCTCTCCCAAAGATAACTTCACCTTATGGTCATGATAGTAAGGGTCAAGATCTTCCAGTGGTTCTCCTATCAGCTCTGGAGGGGGGTTTCCATAGAGGGCTGGCAGTTTCTGGAATGCCTGCAGGTCAAGCTGAGGACGGGGCTTCTCTGCTGGGGGAGGGTCCTTGCATTCTTTCTTTGCCGCAATACGTTTTTCAATGGCAGCCAAGGATTCGGGAGTGAAGCGGCGGAAATTGTCAGCGCCAAGCAACATGATGTCAGCCATCTTTGCATCCTTCTCATTCCTTACCACAAGCAGACGTCACCCTTGGTTGGAGAACTCACACTTGCATAGGTGTGACTAGCCACGCTGTGAAAAAATGCTCTGCAAACATTAAAATATTAAACAGGAAATTAGATATGAAAGCTGGTTCAAAATCTAAATATATACTGTAGAGTGTGTTAATGTGACATAGGAAGGACCTTGTGTCTCCTCAGCATACATCTACTTGCAATATAACAAACAAAACAAAACTCATTTGCAAATCTGCAATATAAAACCATAAGCCTGCTGGAAGAGGTCGGGGAATGTGGTCCACCACGTTCCTCAAAGTACACAAGACAACAAAATACAGTGGCGTCTCACTTACAGAGCTTAATTCATTATGGAGGCATGCTCTTTAAGTGAAACGCTCTTTAAGTGAAGCTGATTTTCCCATAGGAAATAACGGAAACTCAGACGATTGGTTCCACAACCCAAAAAATATTCATATAAAAATATTAACTGTTTATAAAAATGGTAAAAACAACTGATGGTGTGCCTGGACAATTTCACTGCCTTAAGTGTGCCGTGAGATGAAAAAAGGTTGAAAATCACTTATCCACTCTGTGTAACTCCTGCATAATTTTATATATCTTTAATCATGTTTTCCCTCTTCTTAATTACTATAAACTTAAGTACTCTAGAAGTTTAGACAGAGTGCTTTTTTCTAGAAATAAAGGTGAGGGTACTCACCACAGAGGTGCCAGTACTCACTACACTGATGCCAGTACTCACTACCAGTGAGTACCCCCATGGAAAGACCCCTGGACAGACAGATGGCAAGAGAGGGTGAGAGCGCATTTTCCTAAAAATAAAGGTGGGGATACTGACCATGAAGATGTTATAAATGTAGGGATACTGACCCTGGAGATGTTCTTTGTAATCATAGGCATGTTTACTTGGGGGCCACGGAGGTGCCAGTACTGACTACAAAGGTGCAGGAACTCAGTACCAGTAAGTACCCCTCAGAAAGACACCTGGACAGACAGACAGACAGATGTGAGTGAGTGATAGTGCAATCCTAACTACGTTAGGCCAGCATAAGTCACCTGGCATAACTTCCTGTGGTGGTGTGCAGACAGCAGTATATGCCACTGCTCTGGCCTAACCCCTCAGGAGTGGGGCAGAGTATGTGCCACCCCCCACCCCACAGCAAGTTATGTCAGGTGAGTTAAGCCAGCATAAATTGGTTACGGTTGCACCTTGAGTTATTGATTATATTGAACTGACATTCATGATTACGGTGCATTACATAGAATGAAAAACAAGTCTTTGCTCCGATGGCTCACAATCATAAACCAGATTTCAGAATTATGTGTTTTTCTTGTTGCAGAAGTTGTATTTCTTTGACACGTGTGTGTTTTCTTTAAAGCCACAGGGTTTTTTAAAAGCACACAGTCTGCAGTGAATATGCTCTATCTTAAATGCAACAAAAGCTCTCTTTGAGGTTTCATACTATTCTTCATGTTCAGGATAAATGGGAGTGGAATAAGGGGGAGGTAAACAGGAAAACTAGCTCTGAATTATGTATGCCTGATATCACTCCTGCACAGACACAGGGGAATTATGGTAATGGCTCATTTATGCATTGTGCCAAGAGACGCAGGCACTTGCCAGTTCGTTCTTCTGTCACAGTATGCCCGGCATCATAGGGGCCCTGTTGCTTTTTTGAAATCAGGTTTTTGAGGATCAGGTATTTTGCTCTGATTGTAGCTAAGTGGGTGCAGGGGAGAACAGTTGCACCTGGCCAAAGAATTTAAGGGGGTAACAAGCTGAGCTTGATACTAGTGGCCAAAATTGTGAAAAATGGGGTGTTTGAATAATACCCCATGTTATATAGCATTGGAAAGGTAATTTAATGTGGAATACAATGAAATAAGCTGCAATGGAATAGCTGTATAATATTAAAACATATGACCAATTAACCAGAAAATGAAAACGATTACCCGTATTTACTCAAATATAATTGCCATCGAATCTATATATCAATAGTATTTATATACCACTTTTCAGCTAAAAAGTTCACAAAGTGGTTTACAAAGAAAATGAAAAAAATAATAGCTAATGGGTTCCTGTCCCAAAAGGGCTCACAATCTAAAATGCAAAAATAACACCAGCAGAAGCCACTAGAACAGACATTGCTGGGGTGTGTAGGGCCAGTTACTCTTCCCCTGCTAAATAATAGAATAACACCCACTTGAAAGAGTGCCTCTTTCAGTTAGCAGGGGTATAACACACAGCCTGATTTTAAAAGGTTAGAGGTTTTAAAATGCTGGTGATTGAAATGCACAGCTGCAAAGCAGGTGTAAAATTGAATTTTACCACATACAATAACAGTGGGTTTATGTTATGATTTTTACCTAATTGCACTACTTTAGACAGCAATGGGTTTATGTTACATTTTTATTACAATATAGAAAACTGTTAAACTAAATCCTGACCCATACTTACAGTCCAAATATTGCATTTACTTAAATCTAATGCACCATCAAATCTAATGTGCATCCTAATTTTGGAGATTAAATTTGGCTGGAAAAGGTGCATGTTACATTTGAGTAGATATTTCTCCCACCACCCAGAGCATGCAGCACTGCCAAAAGAGAATGCATTTCATACTGTGTGTGGGGAACCAGACGACCAGACAGAAGTAACTTAAAATACTTTTACTACCAGGCTATGAGTAGATCTTGGTCTTCTCAT
Source organism: Cryptoblepharus egeriae (assembly GCA_030015325.1). Classification (NCBI taxonomy): domain Eukaryota; kingdom Metazoa; phylum Chordata; class Lepidosauria; order Squamata; family Scincidae; genus Cryptoblepharus; species Cryptoblepharus egeriae. The sequence goes on along the minus strand of JAREYC010000004.1, from coordinate 5,670,733 downwards.
TCCTATGCCTACACCAGGGTCTGTGGCATAGCTAGATACATACATACATAGCCTATATGTGACAGCATTCTCAGGAAGCCAAAAACCATTAAGCCCATATTCACCCAGAAGGAATACCAGCTTAAGCCAGCACTTTTTCTCTTCTGTAATTTTTCATTGTTGATATCATGCTTTTCTAAACTACTTTGAATGTAATAAATGTAGTATGGAAATCAGTAACATCCCCTCTTCTTTTGCTGCCCGTTTCAGTCTGAGAAGAAGGAAGAGCCTGAGGGTTCAATCTTAACTAATTTGCCAGCTCGAAGGTAAGGGCATAGCTAGATGTGTACAAAGCATTAGGTTTTGCAGGAAATTTCATCGCGGCCTGCAGGAAACTTCATCACAGCGTGCAAGTAGCCCCTCCTTCCCTTGAGAGCCATTCCAGGCTGTGGGAGCAAAGTAGAGGTGTTCCAAGGGTTGGAAGCAGGGCAGATGGGGAGCAGGACACATGGAGCCAGATCTATGCCCCCACGTCAGGCCTCCCCGCCCAATATTGGGCTGTTTTACTCTTGGGCCAGCTTAAATAGCCTGGACAGACATGAGTAATCCAATTGTGGGACCTCCTGCCTTACCTGGTGGAAGGGGATTAAATTCCTCTTCCCTCAAGGAGTGGCAGCAACTGCCCAGTGCCCGTTGGATGAAGCAGAAGCCATTTCAGCACTGCTGTTCCTCTAGGCACCCTGCAGCTCAGGATGGGCTGTGAATCTGTACACTTTCTTGGAAGAAGGGCAGATGGAATGCAAATGTGTCAGATTATTCTATATCTATTAATCTAATATTAGCTAATCATCTTCAAGAACCACTGAAAGTCTTTCGTGAAAGATGATTACAGGGCAATCATCTCATTCTTCCCACCAACTCCCCCTCTTAAAAGTTTTATTCTCTGAATACCCGCAATGAAATAAGCATCTGCCATCCTGTGAAGTGAGTTGTTGACATAAAAGCCTGACAGCTCAATCCTAACCCCTGGTTAGGCTAGCACAAGTCTTGGCACAAGTTCCTTGCTGGTCTTTGGGTGTTGTAAAAATGCCATAAAGAATTTCTTCTCTTCTCCTGGGGTGAGGGGAAAAGCCTAGATATGCACTGGCCTCCCCACACCACCACAGGAACAGGGAGACGGGTGAGTTGTGCTGGCGTAAATTGGTTAGTATTGCATCCTGAGTCTGAATTTTGATTCTGAGACTTGCTACAAAGTTTGCCAACTATTTTAATGGAGAAAATAAATACACAGCCTGTATGTGACAGCATTCTCAGGAAGCCAAAAACCATTAAGCCCATATTCACCCAGAAGGAACACCAGCTTAAACCAGCACTTTTTCTCTTCTGTAATTTTTCATTTTGATACCATACTTTTAAATTCTAAACTACTTTGAATGTAATAAATGTAGTAAGGAAATCAGTAACATCCCCTCTTCTTTTGCTGCCCGTTTCAGGCAAGAGTCTGAGAAGAAGGAAGAGCCTGAGGGTTCAGTCCTAACTAATTTGCCAGCCCGAGGGTAAGATAAGGGAACAAACCATTTCCTGAGGAGACTGCCCTCCAACTGCAGAATGTAGTACATCCTCCACTGAGACTGCTATGGCAGTGCTAGAAAGTTGGTTAGGATTGTGCCCTGAGTTGGCTAGTAGGTATTGCATCAGGGTATTGGATTTATTCCAAGGCCAAATAGAGGTGATCCCCTGGAAGATAGGTATGACCTGGGTTTAACTAATCTTGTTAGGAAATCCAGGCCAGGGTGCCCAGAACCTCTAGGGTTCCTTGGAGGTCCCTGGAAATTTGGCCCCTGCTCCGGGCCAGGGAAGAGGCCCTCCTCCTCTGGAAAATGGAGGGGCAGAGGGCGCTCTGGGGGCTTCAGCGATGCCCAGCAAGGCTTGGTAATGGCCGCCCGGCAGCTGCTGACTTCTATAGCTTGGCTGTGCAGCTGCGTGCAGCTCTAATCGGGAAGCAGTGCTTCCTGGAAGGGCGACCCAGGCGTGGGTGGAACATCCATCTCCAGGCTGTGGTTGGGCTGCACGCACCTCTGTGCACCACTTTCACTCTCCCCAGAGGCGCGTGCAGTCTGGGGATGGATGATCCACCCATACCTAGGTCGCCCTTCCAGGAAGTGAAAGACCTTCCTGGGTCTTCCTGATTAGAAGAATCTCTATTACCAAGCCTTGCCAAGCAATCCCAAAGCCCCCAGAGCTGCCTCCCACCAGGCACCAGCAGCCCAGTCCCAGGCAGGTCTACTCAGAAGGAAGCCCATGAGAGTCTATGGGAGTTACTCCCAGGTAAGGGTGGTCAGGAGGACAGCCCGAGTCCAGTCCCAGGCAGGTCTACTCAGAAGTAATCCCATTAAGTCAATGGAGCTTACTCCAGAGTCAGGGAGGGAGTCCTTGCCTCAGCAGCCGAGTCCTATTCATGCCTCAGAAGTAAGCCCATTAAGTCAATGGAGCTTACTCCTGGGTCAGGAGGGGTCTGAATCACACATGTTATGAGGTTTTCAATTTAAAAAGTGTTGAAATTAAGTACAGGAAAGCAATACGAGTATTTTTGCTTTTATTTTGTCCTATATTGGGGGATGTCCTATGTTTTTCAACCGGGTAGGAATTTTGGCCTGGGAGACAGGAATTTTTTTTTTTTTTTTTTTTGGGGGGGGGGGGGCTTGCAGGGAATTTAGAGTTTAGCATCTGGTCACCCTGACCCAGGCTGCAATCTTCATCTCCAGTTGGGTTAGGATAAGCACCAGCACAAGTCCTTTGGTGACCTGGGGGTTTCACAAAAGTGCTGTAAAGCACTTCTGCCCCACACTGGTTAGGCCAGTGCCCAGAATAAGCTGACGTTTCCACACCACCACAGAAAGATATGCCAGGTGAGTTATGCCAGCCTGAATTGGTTAGGATTGTGCCCCCAGTCATGACTTCTAGCTCCTTTCTTGATTCAAATTGTCTTTGAATTTAAATGAACATTTTTGCTTCTCTTGATTTTCACACACTAAAGGCTAATACGCTTTTAAATAAATGCTTCATGCTCCTAAACCACAAACTCGTATCAAACTCATGTCTCCTCAATGTTATTGTTCACAGATGTTTTGGTAAAACCATGAGGTCTAAGCACCACATCCAAATTTCACAAAAAACAAGGTTTCCAAACCTTTTAATCCATTATAAAGGCTAGAAGAGAGAAAAAGAACAATCTGGCAAAGAAAGGTTGTGTATATGATTAAAGCAGGTCTCCGTCAGTCTTGAAAGACTATGGTATCGTGCTCAGCGCTGCATATGCTGCATGCGAAGCACGAAAGCCTGGGTTGGATTGTTATGGAGGATAGGCTGTTACCCAAGCAGCAAATCCCCCTCTCCACACCACTGAATTAGTCCAATGGAAAGGCAGAGCCAATACGATTGGATCCAGCTGGCGTCACAGAACTGGGCTAAGGACAGGAGTTCACCCTGACTTGTGGGGCTGACCTGGGTTTCGAACCCTGGCCTGCTGGTTAACAGGCACAGCATCTTAACCGCTTGTGCCACCCACAGCCCAGTTGTATATGATTGCAACTATCTAAAATATCTTAACCTTTCTAAAGTTCAAGTTGTAAAAATATCTAGAAACCTCAAAAATTGCTAAGAAAATGCAACAGTTTTGAAATAGGTGCTCCTTTCTTCTGAGGGATCAATAAGTGGAAAGGCTTACAGCAAGGAGCGAGCTTAAATAGTTTTATAGTGGAAGGAAATAAGCACTGGGTTTCCCTACAGATCTACATTAGATATGGTACCAGTTATCTTATACCAAAGTGCTTTGGAATGCAGTCACCAGTTAGATAGTCAAGTTTGTACATAACATCTAATTACTCAGGGTGGTGAAATCCCAAGCCAAAGGTGAAAAGCTCCATAAAGATTTCTCCAAATGACTTACTACAACAAAACAGTAGACCTACTGTAAGAAATTGCAACATGATGGAACAAAATATACTGCATTCACATATACTGTAAGTAGATGAAATATAACCTTAGGTAGCCCACCAAGGAAAAAGTTTTAGGGTTAAAGTAAAGCCTCACCGATTATGTAACTTTCAATGAAGTAGCAATAAAACAAGATAAATTTGGTATTTGGAATTATTAGAGAAGAAGCAGATGAAAATATAATAGCCAGTGCAATAATACCATTGATAAATTGCTGGTGAACAATTTAAATTAAATTTAAATAAATTGCTGGTGATAAATTGCTGTGTTGAGTTTTCTTAGTTCATTCTCATATGAAGTATTGTAAAGCTGGAGACCATGCAAACTGTTTCTCATAATGTGTTGGAACTAGAGGACAACCAACAAAATCAGACTCCACGGTCACATTTTTAACAATAAAGGATTCTGGTAGAAGTCTCAATGTAAACATTCTGTATGCATCTTAACCCTTTTTTCACAAATTCTCCTAAAAATCACCTTTAAATTTTTTAATTAAAAATACAACTAAATGCTGGTTCTGCTTAAGAACCCTTGTCCAATTTGGGAGGATCAATTCATTTACCAACCAGATTTCTTTCAAATTATAAAATCCATTCCTCCATCCATCAGTTAACACCTCTTAACATTATAGCAAATGTCATGTTATACTAAGCCTTATGTCTTCTTGGCATCATTGCAAACTAAAGCAAAGAATATTTCAGTCTCTTCCTCCCCCCAAAAAGTAACAATTACACTTATTGCAGAATTAAAAATATTTTCTGTGAAAGATTCATTCATCTTTTCCGTCCTGTTTTCTTTAATATAAAAAGAGCTTCAGCCAGGGCATTAGCGAATCCACCCTCTAAAAAGGTTTCTGCTTCTAAATTACACTACTCTACATTATGGGAGGAAAAAAAAAGGAGGAAATTATTAACCACAACAGAGACTTACATGCTTTTCTGGTCTTTCTAATTGGAACCTCTGGGTTTTGCTTCAGGATCCAAAAAGGAACCCATGGTATCCCAGTGCGTCTTCCAAGAAATTACCCCTCATAGTGACCCTTGTGCGTTTGCTCCTTTGAGCACCTTCATTTCCACACAGGCTGAATTCAATCCACAGAAGAGGGTGTTCTTTGTATATCGGGTCTATATTGGAGAAGGGCAGGGTGGCTGGGTGGAGAGAAGGAAGAGTGTGTGTTTGTTTAGATGTTGAAAGTGTCTAATGCAGCTTTGCACAGTCTCTTGGGGAAGGCTGTAATTTGAGTAAGCAAGATTGGGAAGGCTCCTCCTTGGCTTCTTTGGAAATATTATTCTAGCCTTGCAGAAATGAGAGGTTTGGGGGGAACTGTATGTTCGCTGTCTTGCTCTGGCCCAAATGGGTAAAAAGGGGAAGGTGCAATAATTGAGCCAGAACTTTGGGGTAGAGTCCATTGTTGAAAGTGTGTTAAATATTAATATATATATATTTCAAATTTTCTCCACCAAAATCCAAGAACTTAAACAAGGAGCTTCAGTATAGTCGAGCCTACAGATCTAGCCACACTACTCAAGAAATCACTTTCAAAAGTCAGGGCTACTTCATTCATAGAGCAGAGCCCAGAACAGTGTGAAAAGGGGAAAGATGGACCAGTTCTTGGGTTTACACAGAAGCACTTGTGTATGGCACTTTTTTAGATCAGCCAAGCCACTGACTTCCATGAAAGGACCTGTTTCTGTTGTGCTCCTGTTTGGCCTGACTGCCAGCCAGGCTGAAGCATGGGAGAGGGATGTAAGGCAGCAAGCAAATGTAAATACTTCTGTTGAAGCAGATTGTCAATTTCTAGATTACCATGAGCTCGATGTTCAAAATCACTAAGTGATGATCCCTGTAGGATAGATCAATCTGACACGCCAGCAAGCAAACTCTGCCATTATATTAGTTCCACAAATTGCATTGAGAAAGATTTGCTTAGCCATTTGGCATCCCTGCCTTTCACGTTATATTATTTAAAATTAAGAGTATGGAGCATGTTCAAATCAATCAAACAGCTCCATGACACAAACTCAATTTACTCATAACATCTTCCTTTCCTTGCTTCCTTTCGTCTTCATTGTGTAGTCTAAACTGCTCAGCTCCTTATCGATAGTAGATCATCAGCCAAATGGTGACAAATCATGATGTGGCCACGTAATAATCTGGTTGTCTGAAATCACCAAAGAACGTTCCTCCACATTTGAAGAATTCTGAGAAACAGGATGACATGCAATAGCATAGCTAGAGGGGGTGCAAAGCACCAAGGGCGCAATCCTAACAGGTCTTATGCCCTGTGCTGAGCTAGGTGTGTCACAAAAGTGATGTAAGGCACTTCTGCCCCACTCCTCTGGGAGACAGGTCAGTGCACAGGCATGCGCTGGCTTCCCCACACCACAATGGGAAGATATGCCAGGTGTGTTAGGCTGGCCTGGCCTAAATTGGTTAGGATTGTTCCCTTAGTGCTTTGCACCCCCTCTAACTATGCTACTGCATGTCATCAACTTCCTGTGGAAGGGATTGCCACTCTCAAATCAGCCTTTTAAGCCATACTAGATGCTGTTTTAGGACCTCCATTCAGAGCACAATATCATAGTCTTTCGAGACCGACGGACGCTAATGATGATGATGCCAGCCCAAGTGGAGGTTAGGGTTGCAGCCTAAGTTTTGCAGGAAGCATCACTGGTACGCAAGCAGTCCTCCCCCCTCGCCTTGGGAGCCAGGCATATGCCTCTGTATTGCTCCTCCCACCCAGAATGATTGCAAAAAAGAAGGGGCTACTTGAACACAGCAGTGAGGCTCCCTGCTAAACCTACAGTTTGCACCTCCTCCCCTGCTAGAAGCTTTGCTCTGTAATTTTCAGCACTCATTAAGAGGCAACATCTGGGAATCATAGCCTTGTGTGGAGACAGAGGATTTTGACCAAGTTGCTCACTAGAGTGTGAATGTTCAACAGGCAAGGAATTAATCAGTCAATGTACAGTATTTAGATACCACTTTTCAACAAAAAGTTCACAAAGCAGTTTACAGAGAAATGAAATAATGTCCCAAAAGGACTCAGAGGGTGCAATCCAGAGTAACCACGGGGAGTACTTGCTCTGACGTAAGAACAATTTACTCTGGATTGCAATATGAATTTCCCATAGGTTTTCACTAGGGGCACAATCCTAAGCTTGTCTACTCTGAAGTAAGCCCTGTTGTCTTCAATGGAGCTTACTCTAAGGAAAGTGTGCATAGGATGCAGCCTAAGTGGTGCAGTAACTACGGGTTCACGTAATGTCTCTTACGTGCTCCCATAGTTACTCTGCATTGTAGCCATAATCTAAGAATATGCAAAAGCAGAAGCCATGATAAAAGACATTGCTGGGGTGAGGAGGGCCAGTTACTCTTCCCCTGGGAAATAAAAGAGGATCACCCACTTGAAAGAGTGCCTCTCGCCCTGTTAGCAGGGAGAAGGAAGGGTGTCCGTGGGCCATCAAACCCCAGGGCATCTGTAACTGCTCCCTGAGGCACTTTGATCCCATGACCAAAGGTAGAAAGAGGACACTCCAAGTAACATGGTCAGCCAATGTGGGAATGTATAGGAAGCACTCCAGCCCAACGTTCTTTTCCAACCTGCTAGATGTGAAACTATTCCCCTGGGAGGCAGAGATGAAAATGCTTCCTTCTCTGAGCTCTTGGGAAGAAGAGCAGAATGGAAATATAATAATGAAGGGTATAGACATGTCAGTGATTTTCGGGACTCAGAAACGGTAGTGTAGCTAGATGGGGTGCAAAGGTTTAGCAGGTGCCACACTGCTTTGTACAGAAGGGACGTCCTCCCCACCTTGGGATCCATTCTGGGCCTCTAGAACTAAGGCTGCAGTCCTAAAGACACTTTCCTGGGAGTGTCCATTGAACACAATGGGTCTTACTTTTGAGTAGACATGGTTAGGATTGTGCTATAATTGGAGGCATTCACCTCAGTTTCTCTTTGGTGGGCCTTTAAAAGGGAAGAATCGCTTACAAAGCACAGTGAGTTGGCTGGAAAATCTAGTGCTTTGCACTCCTCTAGCTATGCTACTGCTCAGAAATAAAACTACACCTGGACATTTGCACCAGCACCCATAAGTGTCCTCAGGCTGAGATCCCGAATTGTAACTGTTATAGAACAGGGGTATCCAAACCCCAGTCCGGGGACCAGATGCAGCCCGTGACAAGCCTCAATGTGGCCCACATCAAGACACTCCATCTGTCCTGCCTTGTAATCCTCCATATCTGTCTCTAATATACTTATATGTAAATTTGAAATGTAAGACACTTTTCCAGCCTCTGACACAGTGTTAAAGAGATGATGTGGCCCTCCTGCCAAAAAGTCTGGATTCCCAACAAGCCATATATAGAACCTATTGCTCAGACAATCCCCCCATCACATTCTAACCATCTTAATGACAATTTGTTCACCTCCAGTTCTTAGCTGTCATAGTACAATTCTTTGCCCTCGATAGATACCTTTTGGCAACCCAACCCTGCAGAGGCAGTATGGTTTCTACAGAGACTTTCATCCCAAAACATATATGATAAATATACTGATAAATACTATTCCTTATGGAATGAAGAGCAGAGTGGGGGAACCCCCAGACACTAACAATCCCCCTCTTTCTACAATTGAATGAGAATCTTTGGATTGAGTTTGCAGAAGGTGAAAATGGAGAGATGGTGCTGAGAGGCCAATCCAATCCGCTGGGGAACGGAGATGGCAGAGAGCAGCTTAATCGAAATGGACAAATGGATGGTAATGGACATTTGATAGGGGAATTAATTCTTAAAGATGGGAGATCTTTCAGTATTGTATATGCTTACTGCTTGTGAAGCATAGTGTTCATTAAAAGTAATGGAGAATAACTTACAGCAAAACTCATATGAAGGAAATGATGGAGTATGATCAGACAAAAAGCTTTCCCATTTTTTAAAACTAATTTGAACCTAGGACAGGACGTCATGAGGAACATAAGAAAAACCCTGCTGGTCAAGAGTTTTGGCAATTTTTTGCAATCTATATCACAAATAAAACATCCCCTATAGATACCTACCTTTCCCTGCTTGGGATAACAACTTTAATGGGGACAAATTTAAGCCTGACACTGGGAATACCCTCCCAAATCAATGCAGGGCATTCCCAATTGGGAATGATGCTGAAACAAACATTTTTAACATCAGATTGTGCTCACTTGTAGTGTAGGGATGCAGAATAGTCAATGAAAATTGGAGGAACTTGCAGGAATTAGGCTGCATCCTAAACACTTTCCTGGGAGTAAGACCCATTAAATACAATGGGGTTTACTTTTGAGTAGAAATGGTTAGGATTGTGCTCATAGTCTTGGCAATACTAGGTCATAATAGCTTCAATCCACAGCTTTTTTTGTCCAGGATGGGATGGACAGCTAAGCAGTGGCATAGCTAGAGGGGGTGCAAAGGCTAAGGGAGAGTCACTGCTGCGTGAGAGTGGACACTTTCCTTTTGGAGTCATTCCCAGGCAGAGGGAGCAAAATGGAGAATGGCTCTAAAGGGGCCTTGCAGGCTGCAGTGAGGGTTCCTGCAAAACTTAGGGTGCAATCCTAACCTGTTTATTCCTGGATAGCTCACCTGGTATAACTTCCCATGATGGTGTGAGGAGGTTGGCACATGCCTGTGCACTGGCCTAACCCTTCAGGAGTGAGGCAGAAATGCCTTACAGCAATTTTGTGACACCTCCAGGCCAGTACAGGACTTAAGTCAGCCTAACTGGAGCTTAGGAGTACAGCCTTAGGGTGCAGTTCAGAGTAACAATGGGGAGTACTTGCTCTGACGTAAGAACAATTTACTCTGGATTGCAATATGAATTTCCCAGAAGTTTTCACTAGGTGGTGCCTTAACTACGTTGACGTAAATGTCTCTTACGTGCTCCTGTAGTTTGGATTGTAGGGTTATGTACACTGGATTGTAGGGTTAGTGCTGTGCACCCCCCCCCCCCCAAGCCATGCAACTTTTAGGGTTTCAATTTCTTCTTTCTTAGTATTAGATTCTTTTTGGGGAACAACACCCCAGCCATTGAGACGAAATCCAAATTATTTTGAAATAGATCTTAGCATATCATGAAAACACAAAGCGATTTGCAGGAGGGGAAAAAAATAAAGTAACTGGTCAGTTACATCCAGCCATCAGCTTCTAAAATGTTATAATGTGGATTATAAATATGTCCCCTCTTTGCTTGCCATTAGGAGACAACACCTGTGTCTGATCCACTCTGTGATTTGTGATGTAATAGAAGGAACTGTATTGAAACCTTTGAAAGAGAATCAAAAGAAAGCAAATGCTATGAAGATTTTTTTAGTTTGGGGAAAAAGTGGTTTGACTGCAAAATAAGGGAGATGAATGGAGATTATTCAAAAGATTGCTGCTCTAGCATGTACAGTACTGTACAGAGTGTTTCAGACATTCCAGCAAGGCAAGATCCATGCAAGTTATAATATTACTATTCCAACGAAATGATCTGGAAAGGAATTGTTTTCAGTCATGAAAGCTGCACATCAGCATATAAATCTATTAACAGGAACCTGCTTGACACAGTAATAGAAAATGACACATATAAATGCACAGCGGAATCATTTGCAAAGCAAATCTTCTGTTCTTTAATAGCCTAATGCACATTAAAATAGGGTGGTGTGATTCGTCCAGAATCTACTTCAGTAGAAGGGAGCAGGGATGTTGAGTTGCTACTCTTAAGAGTCTGGCAAAGTGATATAATGAGTACCAGGAAAGCATGAGTGCCAGTTGGACTGATATGGGGAGCCCACATGTAAGAGAATGCGGATGAAACAGAAGTCGCAAGCTACCTCTCTGGCAAAAAAGATTCAGCAAGTCATTTGAGGCATTTATTCATTGACAAATTTTTAGCCCATTTGCAGATTACAATCACACTTGTTCTAAACAATAATAAGTCTGTTGAAATCATTTGTAACACCACCTAGAATAACAGATTTGTGTTTCCTCACTGAAGTTCAAGCAAATGGAAGTGATTCTTTTGGAAGGCCAACTTAAAGGAAGATGGATGTCAAAAGGCCCTGTTCTTTCCAGCATTTGTTTGGTCTCTTTAACAATGTTGAGTTTCGGAGCAAAGCCCCCCTTGAAGATTTTAACAGATTAACACAGGGTGTCCAAATACAAAGTCCTGATACAACCCATGGCAAGCTTCAATGTGGCCCACGACAAGACCCCATGGCCCACAGACAAGCCTTATAATGTACAATATCTGATATACTCTTGTATTTGTGTATATTCACTGGCCTTCCTGCCAAGACTTTTGGACACCACTGGATTAATAGTGGAAGAGCTCATGCAGAAAGATGCAGCTTCCAAACAATTTCCGACAGAGTTAAAAAGGGAGCCCATGAGCCAAAGGAAGTCATAAAGAAGGACCAGGGGCTAAATTCACATTTTAAGAGACTAGGGAAAGTGCCCAAAAGTATCTTTGTGCCCTTATAAAATTGCTCTCAGTGACTCTGGAGTTGGCTGATCAGATATCAAGTTAAACTGAAAAGCATACAGGATGGAAAAACCAGTCATCAATAGTTGTCACTTTCAACTGGAGCAGAAATGAGACATTTGCAATGAATAATCTGTGACATCCTACCTAGCAGTAAGAATTAAGGTAAATTTTCCCGTTACATTTCACTAACTACATATTGTACACTTTATTTCTCGAAAGGTCTGTTATATATTCCTGTTGTATTTCATTAACCATGTCCTGTAAAAACACATTTTATTTTATAAAAGGCCTACAGCTACAAAAGCTTTTGATCAAACATGCATAAGTACCTAATGTGTCATCGTAACGTATAGTTGTTGGTTTGACTTCTTCTTACCGAGTATTATAAAGGCTAAATGGCTTTTGCATATGAAATGCCTGCCCTCGTTCGTGCAATTCCTCCTTCTCTTAAATACTTCTTTGAAGATTTCAATTATTTATAGTGCAGCTTCTTTGCTTCTCTCTCTCTCACACACACAAATGCGAACAGAGACTGCCAAGAAGATAGGAAATTTTGTTTATAATAGATTTTTTTCTTTTAAATTGTATTTGTATTGTTCTAATATATTGTTTACTAGCGAAAGGTGTACCCGCGTTGCGGGAGTAACTTCCCCATACAACATCCTCCATGGCGCATCAACAACCCATGTACAACATTCCCCTGTGCGCATCATCCCCACGCGCAACTTTCCCTATGTGCATCATCCCACCACGCACAACTTCTCCATACGTGCAACTTCCCCCCGTGCGCAACTTCCCCAATGCGCAACTTCCCCCATGTGCAACTTCCCCCCATGCGCAACTTCCCCCATGAGCAACTTCCCTCCATGCGCAACTTCCCCCATGCACATCATCTCCCATGCGCAACTTCCCCCCATGCACAACTTTCCTACATGCGCAACATTCCTACATGCGCAACTTCCCCCATGCGCATCGTCCCCCGTGTGCATCGTCCCCCGTGCGCATCAACCCACCATGCGCATCATACCGCCATGCGCATCATACTGCCATGCGCAACTTTCCCCCCATGCGCAACTTTCCTCCACGCGCACCATCCCCCACGCGCAACGTCCCCCCATGCACAACTTCCCCCCATGCACAACTTCCCCCTGCGCATCATCCCGCCATACGCATCATCCCGCCATGCGCAACTTCCCCGTGCGCATCATCCCCCCATGTGCAACTTCCCCCATGCGCAACTTCCCCCCATGCACAACTTCCCCCATGCACAACTTCCCCGCATGCACAACTTCCCTCCATGCGCAACTTCCCCCATGCGCAACTTCCCCCATGCGCATCATCTCCCATGCGCAACTTTCCTACATGCGCATCTTTCCTACATGCGCAACTTTCCCCATGCGCATCATCCCACCATGCGCATCATACCGCCATGCACAACTTTCCCCCATGTGCAACTTCCCTCCATGCGCACCATCCCCCATGTGCATCTCCCCCCATGTGCATCATCCCCATGCGCAACTTCCCCCATGCGCAACTTTCCTACATGCGCATCGTCCCCATGTGCAACTTCCCCCGTGCGCAACTTTCCTACATGCGCAACTTCCCCCATGCGCATTATCCCATGCGCAACTTCCCCCATGCGCAACTTCCCCCCATGCACAACTTTCCTACATGCGCAACATCCCGCCATGCACAACTTCCCTCCATGCGCATCATCCCCCATGCGCAACTTCCCCATGCGCAACTTTCCTACATGCACAGCTTTCCCCATGCGCAACTTTCCCCATGCGCAACTTCCCCCCATGTGCATCATCCCCATGTGCAACTTCCCCCCATGCACAACTCCCCCATGTGCAACTTTCCTACAGGCGCATCATCCCCCCATGCGCAACTTTCCTACATGCGCAACTTCCCCCCATGTGCATCATCCCCCCATGCGCAACTTTCCCCATGCATAACTTTCCCCATGCACAGCTTCCCCCATGCGCAACTTCCCCCATGTGCATCATCCCCCCATGAGCATCATCCCACCATGCGCAACTTCCCTCCATGTGCAGCATCCTCGCCAGCGCAACCTCTTCCTCCGAACACCATCCCCCAGTGCACCAGGGTCTGAGCACCCAATTGGCTGGATGTGGTTCAGTCTCCCATGTTAAGCATAGGACAGAAACACGTTGCCCCCTTTTCAGCCCCTGAAGGGTTAATTTCTCCAGATGGTTCTTGGTGGGAGTTCAGGTGACAGAAGGAACTCCCAGAATTCCATGCTTCAGGCCCAGCAGTTGGGGCGGAATGTTGCTGAGTCAGCAATTCTCAATGCAAAGCATAGGGAGGAAAACGTGTTGTGCCCCTTTTCACCCCCTTCCGGTTGGAATTTCGGAAAACCAGTTCTTAGTGCACCCCTCCGTCACGGAAGGAACACCCACCCCAAATTTCACGCTTCTAGGGTGGGCAGTTTTGGCAGGGTGGTGATGAGTCAGTGAGTGACTTTTTTATATATATAGATTGATATTGTTCATTAGGCAGGGGGCATTCATAGAAGCTAATTATTCTTGCTTTCCAATAAGGGCACCCCAACTTTTAGCCCTAACTCCCAGTTGGTATCCTCTTTCATAATAAATAATTATAAAAAACAGATTATTAAAATTATAATCACTTTATAATAATCAATCATTGATTATAATTATAATCATAATAAATACAGATTGCCCAGAATGCCATGCTAAAAAAATATCAGGCCATGCTTCATTATTCATTGGGCTTGTTCCAGATCAACCAGGAGCATTTAAAAATAAATCAGTGAATAACAAATTATTGAAAAAATAGCTTCAGGACCCACTTCGATTTCTTGCTCCTCTATTGTTACCACAGAAATCATTAGTATATGACACTAATATGATACTGTATATGTATCATAATAGTATATGATAATAATATGATACTGCATCATATTCAGCCACCAGATGGGGTAAATTTAAAAACACAAAAGTAGGAAATTTTGGTGCTTTTTTCCCTTGTTTCAAGGCAGGCGGATCTCAGAATAGGTGGTGAGGTCCTCAGTATCATAACAATATTAAGTCTTTCCTTTTCCATAACTATTATTCATTACCTTCTATTGGCCGTCTTTACACCTGCAAAGATACACAACTTAACGGGGGAAAGCTTTACGCTTTACGAAAAGTGGCTATAATGATAAAAGTACGGTTGCATTATGACATTCCTTATAAATGTATACCAACAGAACAATGAATTGTGAGTCACTCAGTGTCGCTACCACTGCCTTTGATCGTCACCTGCAGAATGTCATCATTGGCAGCTGTGATGTTACTGTAAGAGGGAGGGATGCACATAGATGAGGGGCTTGGGGATCCGCCTGGCTGGCTGTCTTCATGGTCACTCAGCTTGAAAGCAGAGACATTTTCCTCCTCAGGAATGTTTTCCAAGGGGTGACTCCCACTGCTTTCAAGACATGCTGCCTGCATTGTACGCTGAAGCAGATGCATCCTGAAAGCCCTCTGGATAATGATGGCAGATTCATATTGTTTCCTCTTGGGAGTTGTCACAATGGGTTCGAAGTGAATCTGCTCTGGATACTTATCCTCTATTTGAGATTCAAATGTGTCCATTTCCCCAGACTCTCCCAGCACCCTTTTGGTAAAAGCAAACAAAATATCCAAGCAGTGGATTTTATTTCCGTTGACCATGGGAAGGTCCATAGCCGTCAGTTGCTGCTTGTTTGGTTTAGGGATACGTAAAGGTTCTTCCAGAGCATCTGCAAAGTCAGAAAGGGCTGAAAAAGCAATAAACTGGGTTGCTTGAGGATCAAATTGTGCCCAAACATCATAAAAAATTTCAAAATCATCATCGCAGAGAGGCTCTGTGCTTTCTTCCGTGGCGACATTAAAGTTCTCAATGATAACAGCAATATACATGTTGACCACAACGAGGTATGATGTAATGATGTAGCTTACAAAATATGCAATCGCCATGCTTCGGTTTACACAGGGACCATTTAGTGTTGTTGTGTTTATGTGTAAATTGGCAGCACAAGGACCTTCCGTAGTGTTTAGCATAGGGCTGAGAAGCTCAGCCCAGCCAGCTGATGTTGTTATTTGGAAGAGGCAAAGCAGGCTGCTGCTGAATGTTTGGAAGTTGAAAAGGTTGTCAATCCCACCCTGCCACCTGGCACAGGCAAAGTTACTCATACCAAAAATAGCATAAATAAACATGATCAGAAAAAGGAGGAGTCCAATGTTGGCAAGAGCAGGAAGGGACATCAACAGTGCAAAAAGGAGGGTCCGGAGCCCCCTGGTTCCTCTTATGACTCTCAACAGTCGGCTAATCCGGACCACGCGGATGATTCTCAGGATTGGAGGAGAGATATTAAATGGAAGTCCTTCAACTGCAGAAGCTGTTTTTAAAAAGGTATTAACAAGATATTTTAAATTTCAGGTTAAATCTGTATTTTTTTCTTGCCAACACTAAGCAGCTGCAAGCTGAGGCTGGGCTTCTTGTACTTAAAGTGTGTCATTTTATCCTGTACTCTGGATTGTAGGATTTCCCTGGAGTGTAGGATAGGACCTGAAAGAGCCAAATTCAGCTTGTGGATCCTCTTGCTGAGTTGAACCCAGTATGTATAAGAAAGTACTCAAAGCAGAGATGTGTGAAGGATGGGGATACAAGTGAGGCAGTGCCCTCCACACTGGCACTTTTTGAAAGATGTTGCTGCTGCGGGAAGTGCTCGAGCACTCACAATCTATGCGCAAAAGAAGGATGGACTAGATGTAGAGGGAAAAGGCCCAGTGACCTTCTGTGAGATTGGTAAAATCCCAAAGAAGACCAAGCTCTGAGGCCACACAGGCAATGGTGTGGACATTTCCACACTGCCCTAGGGCGCAGTCCAGAGTAACTATGGGGAGTCCTTGCTCCAGTGAAATTTACTCTGGATTGCAATATGAATTTCCCATAGGTTTTCACTAGGTGGTGCCTAACTACATCAACATAAATATCTCTTACGTGCTCCTGTATTACTCTGGATTGTAGGGCTAGATTGCATTTGTGCCAGACAGGACCCTGCCAACTTTCCTGAATCCCTCGGACACCCTCTGCTTCTGGGCTGTGTTCCAAAGTGCCACAGAAAATTAAAATCCCACAGATCCAAATCATAGACTTCAGATATTATAAACTGTGTGCTCAGTATCCAGAAGTAAACTGGGTACATGTTAATATGGGTTTAAGGGTCAAATGTTGCTCTCTTTGTATGGCAAAAGAAACTGGAAAGGAAATTGATGGTCTTTTTAAAGCCACTTTCAGTCTCACTGCACACAGAGGCCAAAATATTCCCACAAAAATATTGAGGTCAGTAGCAGTTTCTTTTAATTCTGCTACCTGTATAAGGTCAGTCTGCCATGAAAAAAAACCTAAAAATTATAGTTCCAGTTTGTCTCCTGCTTGCTATTGCTGCATCCCCACCAGATTCTAATAATAGAAATATATATAAATATATATATATATACTTACTCAATATTGAAAAAATAACAACTATGAAATCGAATACATTCCAGGAGTCTTTGAAGAAATGCATCCTCAAAGCCAACATTTTCATGATGGACTCTCCAGTAAAGATGGCAACAAATACTATGTTTATATTTTCCAGAAGCTTCTCAGTTGCATGTTCTTGGCCTTCGTATTCCACAGCCATGACCACCATATTTAAGAAAATGAGGGTTATGATGAAAATATCAAAAGCTTGCCTGGTTACAATATCAAAAAGGAATCGCTGGAATTTGTTCTATGATGAAAGAAGGAAAGAAGCACTGGTGTCACTGGGGAGCTCAAACCCTTGAAGAAAGACAGTCACATTTTTATAGTTTCCACCTACTTATCTCCCTAAATTCCTCTGAGGCACCAGAAATTACTAAGAATAGAAAAAGGGAAAGAGTGTTGGTTGGAACAGTTTTTGCTGGAGGAACAACATAAGTTAATTTTAAGGGGATATAAGGAGATGAGGTTAAGTTTGAGGACAATATTTATTAGAAGTAAGTTTTCCTAAAGCAGAGTGACCATATGACTGGAAATTTCCGGATTTGTCCTCTTTTTTAGCCTCCTATCTGGGTGTTTTCCAAAAGGGCTTCACTGGGTGCAATCCAGAGAAATTACGGGGAGTACTTGCTCTGGTGTAAGAACAATTTACTGTGGATTGCAATATTAATTTCCCATAGGTTTTCACTAGATTGTGCAGTAACTACAGGTGCATGTAACGTCTCTTAGATGCTCCTGTGGTTACTCTGGATTGTAGGGATTGTCCTCCATGTTGGGTTCATTTTGGAACTTTGCAATGGTGCGCAGTACTGCATCATGTCATATATCATTGGATTAGTATTGAGGAGCAGAATCCAATGCAAAAATTGGTTTTGAAATAGCCTTCCTATCAAAAATTATAGCCCAAAAACAAAAAATAAAAAATATACATTGAGCTCTATGTGAAGGTGCCCAATGAGCACAATCCTAACCATGTCTACTCAAAAGTAAGCCCCATTGTATTCAGTGGGTCTTACTCTCAGGAAAGTGTCTTTAGGATTGCAGCCAATATCACGGCTTAACTTGTGAGTAGGCAAACCTGCCACGGTCCACCAGAAAGGCCAGGCTGAGAGGAATTCAAGACCTTGTCCTCCTTTTAAGGTTTGGGCATCTGGTCACCCTGTCCTAAAAGAAAAGGCTGATACCAACACACAACCAGACCAAGGGCCCAAAACTATCCAGCCTGCAGCAGAGATGCAGCCATGTAATGGGGTAAGCACCATGCACTACCTCTGAGGACTACTCAAGGTAATTTGTTCCCTCATTTTGGGGCTGCTTCAGTGCTGAAACACTGGATAACTAGTTTTACTCTTGTTTTTGAAAGGTTTCTATGATTAACTAACAACCACAACTATCATCATTGGGCATATCCTTGGCATTTCAGTCTATGATTGTCCTACCTGTGGTGGTGGAATAGGTTTATGTGGCTTCTTGGTACCAAGCTTTTTCAGTGCATTATAATATTTCTTCTGCTCATCTGACAAAAAAATGTGTTCTCCACCTAGGTATAAGGAAATTGAATGATGGTATTAAATTTAAAATATGCCTTGCTGCTAGAAGTGTTGCAAGGTACAATATCTATGCAAAACTGCCTCGGGTTCCCTACAGGGAGAAAGGCAGAGTACAAATCAAATGAATGAATGAAGCGTGATACTTCCTGGCCAGGGTTTCCAGATGACCGGAAACAGCCAGACATGTCTGGCTTTTGCTTATTGGACCGACCATCCAATCCAATAAGCAAATGTCTAGTCATCTGGGGCGAGGGGGCGGGGTGGTTGGAGAGTGCTTGGTGACTTTAGTGGCTGCCCCGGCATGGCGCATCTTAATTCCAGCCATCCAGGCAGCAATTTTTTAAAGTATTAGGCTGCACATATGTGCACAGCCTCTCGTTCGGAAACGCTTCCTACGCGAGGTGGCATGGGCGGAGCATCGGCTCCTAGTACCTCACCATGCGCACGCACCTCCACTCTTGCCGGATCTAGCCTTGGACCTGGTCTCCTGTGAGTGAGAGTTCCAGCAAGAGGGTGTTCTCCATTATTTAGTAGGGGGAGATTAACTGGCCCTACACACCCCAGCAATGTCTGTTCAAGTGCCTTGTGCTGGTGTTCTTTTTGCATTTTAGATTGTGAGCCCTTTTGGGACAGGGACCCATTAGCTTTTAATTAGCTATTAATTTTTTTCATTTTCTTGTAAACCACTTTGTGATCTTTTTAGTTGAAAAGTGGTATGTAAATGACAGACAGACAGACAGACAGACAGACAGGAGGCCAGTCCAGGGCCAGGTCCAGCAAGAGTGGATGCACACGCACGGCAAGGTCCCAGAAGCGACACTCCGCCCACACCAGCTCATGCCGTAAGAAGCATTGCTGAAAGAGAGGCTGCTCATACTTTTAAAAAGGCTGCCCAGATGGCCAGAACTAAGATGCGCCGCATCGAGGCAGCCATTAAAGTCACCAAGCAGCCTCCCCAGACGAGGTAAGCCCCAGTGTATTTATATACCGCTTTTCAACTGAAAAGTTCACAAAGCGGTTTACAAGAAAATGAAAAAAATTAATAGCTAATTAATAGCTAATGGGTCCCTGTCCCAAAAGGGCTCACAATCTAAAATGCAAAACGAACACCACAGAAGCCACTAGAACAGACATTGCTGGAGTGGTAGGGCCAGTTACTCTTCCCCTGCTAAATAAAAGAGGAACACCCACTTGAAAGAGTGTCTCTTGCCCAGTTAGCAGTCCTACCCATGTCTACTCAGAAGTAAGCCCATTAAGTCATTGGAGCGTATTCGAGTCAGGGGGCAATTTATACATGTCCTACATTTGAAAAAGTCCAGTTGAAAGTCCAGATTTTTTTTTTGGGGGGGGGGGGGGGAACGTGTCCTACATTTTGGCTTCTAGCATTTGGTCACCCTGTTCCTGGCAGTAAGGAGAATTCAACAGGTAACACTGCTGAAAATTGGGGAAAGGAAGTGGTGTAACTAGAGGGGGCACACATCACTAAGTTTTGCAAGTGTTCTTACTATGACATGCAAGCAGCCCCTTCCCTTGCAATTCGTGGCTCCAAAGTGGCTCCAAAGGAGAGGTGAAGGGGCTGGGTGACCATATGCCATGAACATAAAAGAGGACAACGCCCCCAAAATGTAGGACACGTAAGATGTAGGACATGACAAAAGAAAAGCTAAAAACACTTGTATGTATACTGTTTTCATATGGTTAACATAATGTTATATTACATATTACTAAATTTAAAACTACTGCAAATAATTCCTTAATTACAAGAATTCTATATGGTGCCTGCTGACAAGTAAAAGGAGGACAATGAAAATTTTTCCCCATCACACAAGGCTAAAATCAAGGACTTATCCTGGAAAAATGGGGCATATGATTACCCTGGTGAAGGGTCCACTTGCAGGCTGCAATAAGTTGCCCTGCAAAACTTAGGGCACAATCCAGAGTAACTACTGGGAGTCTTTGCTCTGGAGTAAGGACAAGTTACTCTGGATTGCAATATGAATTTCCCATTGGTTTTCACTAGGTGGTACAGTAACTATGGGTGCATGTAATGTTTCTTATGTGCTCCTGTAGTTACTTTGAATTGTAGCCTTAATGCTCTGCACCCTCTCTAGCTGCACCACCGGGAACAGTTCAGAGTTGGGATTGAAAAGCCTTCTAAAATAACAGCTTTAATGAATGGGCTTAATTGCATGCATAGGACATATCTTTTTTCTCTGTTGGTTGAAGTTGTCAATAACCACTCCAATAAAAAGGTTCATCATGAAGAAAGATCCAAAGATGATAAAGAACACAAAATAAAGGTATGCATTTTCATTGTTTTCAAAACAAGGACATGTGTCATTCTGAAAGAAAGCAGAAAAACACACAGCATTAAATGGAATTTAATTGTATTTATGTTACTTTTTAGAACGACAGTGAAAGATTTAATACCCATTACATTTTATTTTTTTTAAAAAATCATGAATTTCATGCAAATATTGGAGGTGTGCACAGAATATTGGATCCCAAAATATGTGGGGGCAGAGAGCAGGACAGCAGCAGTCCTCTATTTGGGAAGAGGACCACCCCATTATCACTGCATCTTCCTGTGAGCTGGAGGAGGTGAACAAAATGGGCAGGGAAGCCACATTGAGCAGGCAAATGAATTTTGGCAGCATCTCTCATGCTTCAGCTTGGGCTCGGTTGGAGCAGGAACACTGGAGTAGGAAAATAGCCACACAGAACACAGAATAGAGTTAGTGCTCTGCAAAGTCTGTTGCCTTGTGACACCTTTTTCAGTGGTATACAAAATTGTGGATCCCTGAGAAACACAATCATTTCACAGTCATGGCTTACATTGTCAGGGGCATCCACTGCAGCATACATAATGTCCATCCAACCTTTAAATGTTGCCTGGAAAATTGAAAAAGCAAACCAAGTTATGAAGCTGTCCCATTAGTCAGGGGTTCACCCCAGTGTGCTCTGCAGCTCCTGGCACACTTGCAAGGGCATCACACCATGCCACATGGCCTTTTCTTCCCAGCTTCTTGCAATATCTATCTTTCTACAGTATTTATATACCACTCCTCAACTTAAAAATTCACAAAGTGATTTACAAAGAAAATAAAAAAAATAGCTAATTAATAGCTAATGGGTCCTAATGAGATCTCATATCCTTATGAGATATCCTAATAGATCTCATCAATAGATATCCTAACAGATCTCAACAGTACAGAGATGTTGTACTGTCGTCAAAAGATTTCATGCTATCCTTATGAAATCTCATATAATGTTAACCAGCGACCTGGGAAGGCCTTAAGGTGCCATGCAGCACTTTGTAAGTAATAAGGGTGCCACAGCCAAGGTGAGTTTGGGAACTACTGCTGTGATTGTTCTTAGTATGTCTGCCTGAAGTGTAAACAGAGGAAAGAATATTTCCACTCAATGCTCACCTACCAAGCATCCAACAGTAGTTCCAAAACATTTTCTAATACTTGATCTATTGAGCTATTTGGCCACGGCTTCCCATTAGGCCTAGAATCCCATGCATTGTACAGGCCAGTGGGTATCTCACAAGACTTCCACAGCTCCCTGGCTAGTTTCTTTGGCTCCACAGCGCACAGACTGGTGAAACAATAGCCTGTATTAGTAATACTTTTTTAAAAAATGAGGGCGTCTTTTGCACCACTTTAGAATTTAACTTCCTACTGTTCCCCTAGCATTCTGCCAAGGCCAAATGGAACATGACAAGGACAACCATAAGAGTGGCAGTATGCCTCTAAACACCAGTTGTAGGGAAGTAATGGCAAAGAGAAGTAGCCCTTTTACTTGTGAGCCTCCCTACAAAAACTGACAGATCACAGGATTACTTTGGCCTGATCCAGCTGGTTCTACAGATGATCTTAAAACAAGAACATTTTAGGGCACAATCCTAACCAATTTTTCACCTTGAAAGTAAGATCAATGCAACTCCAAGGTAGCGGAATAAGCATTGCCTTACCTTGATGAAGCCTCTTTGACTTCCGTCCATTCCCCTGCCAACTACAGGATGCAGCACATGCCTCACTGGCACAGCAATGCCCATGTTGGAAAGTTGAGTGGGGCTGTGCCCTTAGTTACACAAATAGCTTTTTCCAAGTTTGTTTTCCTGCCCTCCCAAAACTGCTGCATTATTCAACGTACCACCTGGAGGAGAGCTAAATACCCAATTCCAACATTATCAAAGTTGACAGTTCTGGCTTTCCATGAACAATTCTTTCCACTGTGATTTGTAGCTTCATTCATGTTCCCAAGTTTTCCTCCAAATAGTTGTCCTCCTAGGATGTTGAACGGAAGCCAGAAGACAACGCAGACAAGCAGGACATTCCCAATGGAAGGGGCAGCACCAGCAAGTGCATTTACTGCAACCTGAAATAAATAAAAGATAAACAAGGCCAGCATTTCAGTGTAGAGGATAAGTCCAGCAATGAGCATCACTGTGGCTCATGGCAAGTCCTCTCCCTCTGGCCTTCAAGTAAACCTTGTAATCTTCTGTATTTGTCTTTAATACACTCTTATATGTAAATTTATTCAAATTTATTCAAATTTGAAATGTCAATAATTTTTCTAGTACAGTATCAGAGAGATTATGTGGCCCTCCTGCCAAATAGTTTGGACACACCTACATTAACAGAACAATCTCCTTACATAGGCAAACAATTTGATTAACACAGGCAGTCAAGTGAATGGGTAGAACATCAGTAGAACATGTATAGAATGGTGCTGAAGCCCAGTGGGATTTCTCGCTGGTTCAGGCCGCTTAAGGGTGATGCACACATGGGGCTGACACCACTACTGGCCAAAATGGGGCACCAGGAGAGACAATGTTACTGCCTTCTCCATGTGCAGCACAGACATTATAGCTGATATAGCTCATGCATGGACTTGGTCATCCTCACTTGAAAACAGAGGCAGGAGGACTGATAAATCTTTGAAAAGAAAGTTGGCCAGGATGAAGGAGAAGGGAGTTCTTTTTCAATTTTTATAAGAATGTTATTAATTTCAGAAAAAAGTAAATCCACATTTGCACTATGTTGTGATGACATTGTGTGTTGTTTACTCCCCTTCAATTCCTTGCTATGCAGCCAACCCACAGGTCGCCATAAGCCGTCTTGGGTTTCTTTGTTCTCACACCAGAGATAGTGATGGAGGTAAATCAGCACTTCGCTTTAAGTTTGTTCTGTACCTCGTTTCACTGTGTCAGGTTAGATTTAACAGGCTTCCAGTTATCAGCTTTTCCTTCTTCATAAATCTTTGGATGTACAAGCAGTGGGAGGAAGAAACAGAGGCACACTGCTAATCCGCCATTTAAAGATGGAATTGCTAAAGACTTATGCTATGAGCTAAGGACAGTTTGGGGTCAACACCCCACATGCTGAAAGGGCCCAAAAGCAGCTCCTGCCCCTCTACCCCACTCTTGGAGTATCGAGGGACCCATAGACCCAGAACTGGGGATCTAGTGAGGTATAAATCTTTGCAACCAATGGAAGCTCGAAAACCACAGCTCCATCAAGGAGAAGCGAGTTCAACTGGGGAGTCCTGATTGGGGAGAAGAGCAACGCAAGGCAGAAATAACAGCTCCCTGCTCCAACCCGCTCTACCAGGACAGCGATACCTTTTCTAAAATGCAATACAGCCTTTCTGCTAACTCGCTGCAACAGTGTGATTACAAATACAGGGATAGAGAAAATGTGTATATCATACCTTTATTCCTTTAAATCTGGACAGTGCTCGAAGGGGTCTTAAGGCCCGCAGAGTTCTGAGCGATTTTACAGAGCTCCTGTTGTCACAGATTAATTTTGATTGAAAATTTTGCCACAGAGAAGGAAAGGAGACCTGTGAGCATTGAAGGAAGGTTGTGCAACTGTGAAACATGCCCTGGGAGTTATTCTTCTTTCAGAAAACCCTTTTCATGTTGGTTTATGCCAAGGCACCCCTATGCATTGCCTTGCTGAAGATGGGGATGTGTATAACCCTGTGTGTACCACTCCCCAATTGTATGTCACTGTTCCTTGTATCTATATCTAAAATTAATAAAATACTTAACTGAAAAAATGAAGATGGTTTTCCTTTACCCACTCTCATTTCCCTCTCCTCTCTCAATTTAACTCATTGTTTACTCATTTAACTCATTGATTACCACTACCTTGTTCTGACTCTCAGACAGGTCTATTCCAATTCTAACTGGTGATGTTAAGATTGAACCCATGACATTCAGAATGCAAAACATAGGCTACAATCCAGAGTAATTGTGGGACCTTTTACACCAACATAGTTACAGTGCCACCTATGGAAAATACATAGAGCAATCCAGAGTAAGTGCCTCTTGCGTTGTCCCGCAGTTACTATGGATTGTAGGGCAAGTCTGTAGCTGCCATTGTATTATATGGTTGTTTCAGTAGGTAATTGCTTTCTATCAAAATGCACAAGAATATCAAATGGGGTGCTTACCCATACAATAAAAAAATCAAGCAAACACCAGAGGTTAGTGAAATACTTCCTGAAGCCATAAGCCACCAATTTCAGCACCATTTCTAGGAAAAAGATGTAGAAAAAAAATACATCTGCATAGTCCAGTAGTTTTTTAATGGTTGGTCTGTCCTCAAGGTGAATGTCTTCAAAGGTCTAGAATTTCAGAAATTAAATGTTATTTAGAATATAATGCAGTACTAATATTTAACATTTGTGCCAAAAACAATCCACTTATTTGGCATTCACTGATTCCAACTGATTCTAGTTTCAAATGACAAATGTGGGGGGGGGGGGAGCTGGACTAGATGGGGCTTTGGCCTGATCCAACAGAGCCTGTTCTTATGTTCTTAGGTGGGTCGCGAGCCATTTTCAGGTGGGTCCATATTCATTTCAATATTTTATTTTTAATCAGCTAGACTTGATGCTATCAGGGTATTGAGTTCATTTAGGGAAGGTTTCAGATTGTTATTTTGACCAGGCTACTATGGCTGCAATCCTAAAGGCACTTTCCTGGGAATAATCCTAAAGACACTTTCCATTGAACACGATGGGGCTTACTTTTGAGTAGACATGGTTAGGATTGTGCTCTACGTGTATGCTTTTAATAATAATAGTCCACTTCTGGGTAAGTCTAGTGTAGGATTGGATAGATACACCTGTATTGGATTCTCAAAAATTTTTCTGCTTGATGGTGTTACTTCTGACCATGACATTACTTCCAGATGAATGAGATCTCTTTTGGTGGATTCCAACAGATTATTCATTTAAAAAAATGGGTCCCAGTGATAAAAAAAGTTTGAGAGCCACTCTTTATGGCATGCTTACAACACCTAGCATTGGTGTTATTGCGGAGAACTGGCATTTGGAGGGTATATGATTGGACTCTAAAAGCAGGCCTCCGTAAGTCTTGAAAGACTATGGTATCATGCTCAGCGCTGCATACGCTGCATGCGAAGCATGGAAGCCTGAGTTAGATTGTTATGGAGGATAGGCTAATACCCAAGCAGCAAATCCCCCCTCTCCACAGGATTCACTGCTCCAAAATTATATTTAATTATATTTAGTTGCTTGATTCTTTGGATCTTGGCCATTGTTCTTCTAAAAACATCTGTACCATTTCTCCATCAATAAAACAAAACAGGGACAAAAGGATAATTAAATATTAAGGTGTTCAAATGTTATACCCAACAACTAAGTACAACCATCAGAAAAACAAAGTTTACCGTATTGCTAAACACTAAAGTTACTCAGTTATATAGAGAAGTTATTATGGGAAATTCACCAGAGTGAAGCTGCTCAGCAGGATCAGGAATATGATGAAAAACTCAAACCAACTGTGTTTTATAATCTTGTAGCAGGTTTTTCTAAACCTCCACCAAGTGTTGCCTCCAAGTATGTCAAAGTTTGCAACACAGCACGGGAAAAACCTGACCAAAGCTGCAATAAAGAGAGAACAAATGAAGATATTATCAGTATCTTCCATTTCATTTCCCATTAATTTTTTTTTCATTTTCTTTGTAAACCACATTGTAAATCTTTTAGCTGAAAAGTGGTATATAAATACAGTAGATAGATAGATACAGAGATTACAGAAGAGAGAATATGCTTTGCCCAATCCAGTAAAAAAAATGGAAAGTGTTCCACTCTTTTTCCATATACAAATGCATAGAACTGGCTTGTCCAACACGCGGCCTGGGGGCCACACATGGCCCAGGATGCAAATTAATGTGGTCCTCCTGCAGATGCTGGCTGCCACTGGAAAAACCAGCTTTGTGGCGGCTTCCAAATTTAAATTTCACGTGCTGCTGTGTGCGCTGCTTTTTTCCTGGGTCTGGGCGGGACAAGAGTGAGGCAGGAGAGAAGGAAGCTCCTCCCCGCCCCTGCTTTGTGGCCATTCAGAGTGCTCCCAGGCAGCCTAGGTGCTACAGCCTTCTGGAACGCACTCCTCATGGGCCGCATGTGCTGCCGCCTGTACACCTCACAGCACCAGCTGCATGCCTGCCTGCTGCAGGTCCTGCAAGCCTCCCGTCACTTGCAAGCCACCCATCCACCACCTCCTTGAATTTCTCCTCCACTGACCTCCAGGTAAAGAGGAGCAGGAGGAGAAGTAGAACTAAGGAAAGTAGTCTGAGAGCCCAATCCTATGCATGGTTACTCAGAAGAAAACCCCATTATAATGAATAATACTTACTCCAAGGTTAAGCTTGGAGAGGATTGCAGCCCATCCTATGCAGCATGCCAACTCAGAAATAAGTCCCATTAAAGTCAGTGGGGATTACTCCCAAGTAAAAGTGGCTATGGTTGCAGTCTGAGGCCAATCCTATGCATGCCTATGTTTTCTATGGTTTTTTGGATGATCAGTTATCGTTATCAACCCATCGCATATCATATGTGCGGCCCAAACCAACTCATCTTCTTCCAGTGCGGCCCAGGGAAGCCAAAAGGTTGGACACCCCTGGCATAGAGTGACTTCGATCAGCTACTAGCATCTCATGACACTCAAAGGAATGGCTCCTGCTGATGGCATAACTAGAGGGGAGTGAGCATGGAAGTGAGCATGCTTTGGAGGAAGCATGGAAGGGGCCGCTCTCCTTCAGTGCCAATCCAAATGAGGAGAGCAAAAGACACGTACTAATAACCACACAGTGTGGGGGGCACAGTGTGGGGGGCACACATGTACTGTGGTGTGTGCTGCATTGTCCTAATGTGTGTACTTATCCTGTGAGACACACTTGCCAAGGCCATTGGCCACCACTGAACAAATTGAATTCTGTGCCACAAAACCCAGACTTTTACCTTGAGGAAAACAATCCTCAGGTTCCTTCTTCCTTTTAGGTAAATGGTAAACAAGATAGGCTTGATCCACTGTGCTGGTCTCTGAACCACTCGTGTCAAGATCCAACCCCTGAAGAAAAAAATAAATTAGTACATTTTTATTACTTTCATTGGGATAACTGAATTAGTCTCATTAGTAACATCTTAAAGACATAT
This sequence comes from Cryptoblepharus egeriae, assembly GCA_030015325.1. Taxonomy (NCBI): domain Eukaryota; kingdom Metazoa; phylum Chordata; class Lepidosauria; order Squamata; family Scincidae; genus Cryptoblepharus; species Cryptoblepharus egeriae. Next base: position 5,642,695 of record JAREYC010000004.1, on the reverse strand, counting down.
TTTTTTAAAAAAATCTTTAAAACATCCTTAAAAGTCTGAAGTGACCCCTCAGGACAGGTCAGAAAGGGAGATACAATCTCAGTGTGTGTAGCTACTACCGCGATCCTTCCATTCATGATCAATCCCATACCCAGCCTGATACACATCCCGATCTACCGACAATGCTTCCCCAATATGAACGCACCATTGACATACCAGCAAAGTGGAGGACGGGTGAGGTTCAGCAGGCCTCTGTCCCCTCTGTGCAAAATCCGGGCAGTAGAGGGCCATTCGCCCAGGACTTACAGTGACAGATCATGGAATCTGCAACTGTACGTTCTGGATAGGTAGGACCATTAGATGCATAACTTAAAAATATCCACAAAATACAGCCTCAGGGAATGATCTTAACCAATTTAGGCCTGTACAATTCACTCATGTTCCTGTTCTTGTGATGGTGTAGGTAGGTAGGCACATTTCTGTAGCACAGAAGTGTCTTACAGCACTTTTGCACCAGCTCCAAGCTAACATAGGAGTTGTGCCAGGCCAGCCTGAGTGGGGGTTAGGATTGCACTGTCAGGGATTTAAGTATATTTGGATCAATACTAGGGGAAGAAGATGAAATGCTTTCTCCCAGAAGCTATTTTGGTAAAACTCTAGGGTGGTCTCTCCCTAAAACATACTTGTTTACCATGTTTACACAGCCCTACATTGAGGGCAAGTGAGAGAATGCCCTCTTCATACCCTCAGATTATGGAGAGCCTTCCTAGCTGTGTGAAACTAGGCTTTGATGTCAAGAATTGCAGAATATTTCAAGTCTACCTGGCTATTGTATATTTTGTGCTACCAGGTAAGACTTCTTTGGGTCATGGGAAACTGCTGACAGCCAGAAAAGATGGCTAGATGGGTGAAACATAAGCCAAGAATTCTTCTTGGATTCCAACATTAATCCAAACTGGAGAAAAATATGGGGACTTCTTATGCTCTCTTCTATGAGAGGTGCCTGACTGACCGTTCCTCGCTCACCACTGTGAGTTTGGGCCAATGTGTAACCAACATTTGGAGTTATGACTTTGATGAGGACCATGGAGGAAAAACCAAAAAGAAAGATACCTTTGTATTGGTAAATTAAAATATTAATGGATGTGTACAATCCATTCATCTGCAAGCAACTCAACAATGAATGCCAGCATTGTTTGCTCTACCTTGGGCACATCCAAAGACCAAATGCTTGCATTTTCAGAAACCTGAGAAGACAATCTTCTTGTGCTTCTGAATTGCTCCCTCCTACGGCTTGCATGGCAGTCCTGAGGAAATGTGCACACAACAGACAAGGCATTTTCTGAGGCCTTCTTTGAACAAGGGAAAGTGAATTAAATCCAGCATTAAACAAACCAAAAATATCAAAATATACACAGGAGGGATCAACATGAATGGGTGCATTTGTGAACTATGATGTCACCACAAGAATTATGTATCTTTGATAATGGAAGCATTTTACCCAAAATAATCACATAGTGCAGATCAGCAGGCCTTGAAAGACTATGGTATTGTGCTCAGTGCTGCATACACTGCATGCGAAGCACGAAAGCCTGGTTTGGATTGTTATGGGGGATAGGCTGCCTGTTACCCAAGCAGCAGATCCCCCCTCTCCACGCCACTGAATTAGTCCAGTGGAAAAGCAGAGCCAATACGATTGGATCCAGCTGGCTTCGCAGAGCTGGGCTACGGACAGGAGCTCACCCTGTGTTGTGGGGCCGACCCAGGTCTCGAACCCTGGCCAGCTGGTTAACAGGCACAGTGTCTTAGCCACTTGCGCCACCCACACCCACAGTGCAGATCAGTGGTCTACAAATTGGGGGTTGTGATCTGCAGGGGGTCGCAGAATTCCCAAAGGGGGTCACGAAGCTGAGGGACCACCATATTGGTCCTGTAGACCTGAAAAATCAACTTCAAGATGGTGCACACTACCCGCCATCATGTCATATATTGTTAGGTTTGTCTTGTAAAGTTGTTTTGAAATAGCTCCTTCCTATCAAAAGGTATGGCCAAAAAACTGAAAAGTAAAAATATGCATAGAAAATGCATGGGAAAATGAAAGTAATTTATATTGTGGCTTTACTCATGAGTAGGCAAGCATGCCATAGTCCAGCAGAAAGGGCAGGCTGAGAGCAATCCAAGGACACCAGAAGGGTCCTGATCCAATGAGCGCAGCCCCCAAAATCACCCCAGAAGGAAGTTCTCACCTCACTGCACAGCTGCGTTTATTCACGAGTAAGCACACTCTTTGGCTGGTATGGGAGGTCAGTCCAGGGGGTGCAAGGCTTCCAACATGGCCCTGATCCCAGGCACCTGGAGCTTACAAGTGCTTCAAAAGGCAGCCCCCCAACACTGAAAACAATAGAAACTGGTTCTATGTGTAAGATAATTTTTTAAAAAAAATTATTTGTAAAAATAGTCCAAACTCCTCTTCCCCCTCCTCCCAAGCCTAATTTCCTGTCCTTATCCCTCTGGGGTTTTAATGCTTTTGGGAGGTGGCTGGGTGTTTAAGGTCGTTTTTATTTATTGATTGATCAGATGTCCTCTTTCTCCAGGACACATCCTCATTTTATCCATATATCCTGGAAAAAAATCTTCATTGTCCTCCTTTTCCTTGTGAGCAGGCAGCCTATAGCCTGCTTGGAATTAATAAATTATATGTAATAATTTTAAATGTAATGTTCAGTAATACAGTGTTTAACTTAATTAAGCACCTAATACTTTGCACCCTCTCTAGCTACACTACTGGTTTTCAAGACTTGACTTTGCTTCTTTTTGTATTCCCAACACAAAATGAACACACTTTTGTGTTTCCAGTACTTGCTGTTCAGTGCTATGCTGTTTCAGAATGCAGAGTACAATACTGCTATCATTATAAACAGTAATTGATACTGATATAAACCTCTTCATGAATTTGTTTGATTAATTTTAAAGTTGGTTAACCCCCAAATCCAGAGTAACTACAGGAGCACATAAGAGACTTTATGTGCACCCACAGTTACTGCACCACCTAGTGAAAACCTATGGAGAATTCATATTGGAATCCAGAGTAAGTTGTTCTTACACCGGAGCAAGGACTCCCCGTAGTTACTCTGGATTGCACCCTAAGTGAGTGGTGACCAAGCAAAAAGATCACATGAAGTGCCAGTCTGACAGACATCTGTAAAAAATTTAAATACAGATCTCTAAAAGAAAATGATTGGAAATGCAAGATCTTAATTGTTTACCTGTTTATAGCAATCGACTTCTGTGACTACACTATCTTCCCCATCGCCCAAAGACTCCATTTCCGCAAGAGGGGCAGAGAGAATTTTACTAGAGATTCTTGTAAAATCATCCTGTTCTCCGTTCAGTGGTGGTTCCCATACATTTTTGAAAGTTACGGTGGTGTCACAGTTTAACTGAATCTTCCCCATCAGTCCAGTTGTAGCTGCGATAGTCCTGTTTGTGCTCAGTCTTCTTAACCTTTGCGCGACTGCACTGCAACACAGATCCCACAGAAAACCTTTGACAAACTGCACCCCCCTGGAAAGGTGAGCAAAAACCACCTGAAATGCAGGGTCTACTTCAACTGCCTCTGTTTCCGAACTGCTGCTACTGAAGGAACTCAGCAGCAAAGCAATAAAGAGGTTGAGGACCTGCGTGGAAAAACAAGATGAAACCATCAGTGGGGAGTAAAAAGAGCAATTTGGAAAGAAACAGAATCCATCTGAGGGAATAAATGAAATACTGTGACACCAATTCTATCTACAGTAATGTTTAGACCAGTGTTTTGCAACCTTTTTCATCTCACAGCACACTTCACAAGGCACTGAAATTGTCAAGGCACACCATCAGTTGTTTTTACCATTGACAAGACACACCAGACTGTTCAAATCCCCCAATTTTCCTATTAATGAATGTGAATCTCCAAATTCCCACAGCACACCTGAGGACTATCCGCAGCACACCAGTGTGCACACTGGTTGAAAACCACTGGTTTAGACTCTAATGGTCCAATCCTATGAGTCTTTAATGACAAAGTATCTCTTTAGAAAAGGATCAGCAATTGCATGAAAAGTATGCCCTTGCCAGATCAGTTGCAGCAGCCACAAAATGTGGCAGCAGGCCTCTGTCAGTCTTGAAAGACTCTGGTATCGTGCTCAGTGCTGCATACGCTGCAAGCGAAGCATGAAAGCCTGGGTTGGATTGTTATGGAGAATAGGCTGTTACCCAAGCAGCAAATCCCCCCTCTCCACGCCACTGAATTAGTCCAATGGAAAGGCAGAGCCAATACAATTGGATCCAGCTGGCGTCGCAGAGCTGGGCAAAGGATAGGAGCTTGCCCTGTCTTGTGGGGCCGACCCAGGTCTTGAACCCTGGCCTGCTGGTTAGCCACAAAACGTGGCAGCAGATCTGCACCTAATAACATACAACCCAGTCTATGCTGATCCAGTACATTGGTGGCTGGGGAGGGGGGAGGAAGGAGCCATTTGTGGGACGGATGGGGTGGGATTCAGTGACAGTGAATTGCACCAGGATCCTATCCCTTCTTTCCTAGTCCACCTTGCCAATTTTTCTTCTTGGAGTTACACCAGTTCCACAGCTAGAGTGGGTCCAAAAAGAACCATAGGCAGCCAGAAGGCTTACACAGAATTAAGTAAAAAAGTAAAGTATTAACTTCCATTTTGCCTACTAGTCACACAAATCAGCATGCAGTGTAGCCTCCACTGGCAACACAGGGGACAGGACTGGTTGTTTTTTTAATTATGAAGGAATTCTCCACTACAGCCATTTCATGACTCTGAATTAAAAACAATAGCTACTTTCATATTAAAAAAAAGTTGGAAAAACATTGAGGATTGTAATCATATTGTATGAAAGTAGGCTGGCTGAATACTGGGTTGGCTGCGCTGGCTTTTTAAGAAACTGCAATTCAGGGCAAGTTGGTAATTCAGTATTAGAGACCCTCTTCTGCAAGAGTCAGGGAGGGGATCAGGATAGTGCCAGATCACCCAACTGTTCTTTGAGGAGCCCAAACTGAAACATGAAGGTAATAGAGAAGATGAAAAATTGGAGAGGAATATTCAAAGCTTGCACACACAGAGTTCTTGTCTCGGAAAATATCTCTCTATGGCTGCAATCCTAACCTACATTAGGCTGGCCTAAGCCCTGGCATAAGCCCTCTGCTGACCTGGGGGTGTCACACAAAAATGCAGTAAGCCACTTCTGCCCCACTCCTGGTGGGATTAGGCCAGTGCACAGGCATACACCAACCTCCCCACACCATCACAGGAAGATACGCCAGGTAAGTTAGGCTGGCCTAAATTGGTTAGAATTGCACCCTACCTATATGGCTCCAAAAAGTTACTCTGTCTGAAGAAAATCAATATTAACCTTTGGCCATTTCTGCTGTGGAAATGGACATTCTGCTTTCCTGGAGAAAGACCTTCCCTTCTGTGGAAAGTATAAGTGGAAAAGATTACAGTAACTGTTTCCTCCTTCCAAAGGGGTGCGGGGAACTGGATGTCTACACATTCCAGGAAAACCAGCTGTAACAAATTTTCTGTATCTAAATAACCCTTAAATGGTAGATCCCCATATCTCCCTGAAAAAGAACATCTTGGAAACTTACCACTAGGTTTCCTAACACCAGGACCAACATGAATAGGGCAATACACCACCCATCATCAGCAACCAGCATACAGCCCCACATGGTTTCAATCCATTCTCCACACAGAATCCGAAATATAATCAGGAATGAATGCAAGAAGTCCTTCATATGCCAACGTAATCTACATGTTTCAGTGGTATTAGCAAAACGGTTACAAACGGGTGTCGTGTCACAGTTGACAGTTGCATTTCTGTATCTGTCCCCCAAACCTTGCTTGCCCACCAAAGCGAAAATAAATATGGTAAGCATCAAGACAAGTGTGAGGTTGCTAAGTGGTCCCACTGATTTCATCATGATTTTCATGAGTTTATTTAAGGCCGGCCAAAACTTTGACAATTTGAAGATCCTCAGCTGTAGACAAAAATAGAGAAGAGCATCAGAAAAGAAAAAGTTAGAAGTTGCTCCACAAAGAGGTAGAATCATAGTTGGAAGGAACCTAGTAGATCATCTAGTCCAACCCCCTGCCTGCAGCAGGAAATCCCCTAGAGCATCCCCGACATCGAGCCTCTGCTTGAAGATCCCCAGTGAGGGAGAGTCTACCACCACCCTTGGCAATCTGTTCCACTGCTGAACCGTCAGGAATTTTTTCCGGATATCCGACCGGAATCTCCTTTCTTGCAGTTTGTACCCACTGGTTCTAGTTCTGCTTTCTGAGGCAGGTAAGAACCAATGAGCCCCTTCCTCCATATGACAGCCCTTCAGGTATCTGAAGAGGGCAATCATGTCTCCTCTCAGCCTCCTCTTCTCCAGGCTGAACATCCCAAGTTCCCCCAACCATTCCTTGTAGGGCTTCCCTTCCATCCCACTGATCAAAGGTAAATGCCTTCAGAACTAATTCAGTAAATTTTTTTCACATGGTGGGGTGGACAGGGCTAGATTGTCACCTCCTAATCTTCCCTTTTCTGCGTATTTTGATTAATATACTGACAATGCAATATTGAAAGGGCCTTGGGGTGAAGCAAGTGAACCCCATATATAAAGTAGTACTCTTAGAACAACCCCATATATCAAGAACAACCTCATACATTCAGAACAATCCCATATATTAAGTAGTATATTATGAAGCAGTTTGATTGTCACGACTTCTTTAAAATTTTGCTACAAACACTTATTTCCACAGAAAGATTTATTTCTAAGAAAGCAGGTTTAGGTCATCACATATTCATATAGAAAATTATATGTACTAAGAGGAGGAATAATTACCATTCTTAAAACCGAGAAGCGCAATTCAATCATCAAGTTTATTAAGCCAATGGTAACTACGATGAAGTCAAATATATTCCAAGGCTTCTGAAAATAGTAGTAGGGATCAAGTGCAATAATTTTGAGAACTGCTTCTGTTGTAAAAATGGCGGTGAAAATCTGCAACAGGAAAAAAATCTCAAAATACAGCCAAGAATGACTCATGCAGTACAATAAATAATATACAGAAAGTGACACGTAGAGCCACTTGCACGTAGAGCAGCTAAGGAATTACGTGACAAGGGAAATAACAGCAAAACCTACAGATTTTTGTTTGTCATACGTATAGAGGAGATTCTAATATAAAGACCAAGAAGGTGCATAAAAAAGAATGACAGAACAATTCTATATGTATTTACAAGGAAGGAAGATACACTGAGAGCGCAATCCAGAGTAACTACAGGGAGTCCTTATAAGAACAATTTACTCTGAATTTCAATATGAATTTCCCATAGGTTTTCACTAGGTGGTGCTGTAACTACAGGTGCACAAAATGTCTCTTACGTGCTGCCGCAGTTTGGATTGTAAGGTTTGTGGTTCCTATCAAAAGTTATGGCCAAAAAAACCTAAACATAAAAAAATATGCATTGAGCTCTATGGGAAAGAGAAAGTGCCCAATATTGCGGCTTTACTCGTGAGTAGGCAAGCATGCCATTGTCCACCAAAAAGGCCAGGCTAAGAAGAATCCAAGACCTTGTCCTTCTTTTGAGGTTTGGGCATCTGGTCACCCTGCAGTAACCCCATAGAGGCTGCTGTGGCTTTACCTGGGGTTATGGGAATTAAAACCCATTGCCTGAGCCAGTTTCAGCCCCAAACCTGCTATAGATGTGGGGCAGGCCAGACAGAACAGTTAGGCAGGAGAATAACTGTGGATTATTTTAGCAACAAAATTATCTCAGAGTTTAAAAAAGTAAATCTTATTAGGGTGCTTAGTTTTGACTTCACTTACCTGATTTCCCAATTTAACATGATTTGGGACGGGGAATTTCTCAAATGTCATTAACAGAGTATTCACTATTATACATAAGGTGATAAATAGTTCAGCAAATGGGTTTATTATCACTTGCTTCACCCTTTCCTTTATTTGCAGCCAGAGTGGGCAACACTGCCATATGAGATATTTTCGGACAGCATTTTTCAAGCCTGGAGGCAATTTCAGTTTTGGCTCATCCCATTCTAAACAAGAATACAATTCCAGGGAAATAATCTAGTGAGTGACATAGCAAGAGCATGATTGCATTTAAAGCATTGCAAATACTTCTTTGCACACTCACACATGCAAACCACTGGAAAAGCATCTACACAAGCTCTAGTTAGGTCCTTTTTCTGCACAAGCCACTCTTTTTAATCAATTTCTACGATTTCATGCAATAGCAGGGGGGAAAGGTAACTACTATACATTGCCCTTTTGGTTCATATACTTAAATGTTTCATGTAAGATTATGGAAAAGACAAAGCCATATCTGTTCTCTCTCCACAGCCTGATATTCTGAGATGCACTGGTGAATCAGCACACCAAATATCCCAGTTGTGCAGGATGGGACAAATGTCCTCTTACCTTGTGGAGACAGTCTGATTAATTTCAAGAGATGCCCCACTGAATTCGAACTTGTTAGGGTTGGGCTGTTAATTTACACTTTTGAATCCTGTTTTTATATTCTTACCACAATCATTGCAAGTTTCCCTGTTTTACCTGCCCTATTAACTTGCCTGTTGCACTATTGGTCAATGGGACAACTGGAACCTACCAGTATTAGTGAACAGGTTGTTAATACTGTAGCGCCTTCAGCTCATGCCCCTTTTCCTGGTACACAATTTATTTGTCCTCATGTTACTCTATTTTTTTCTGCAAAAGGGGTTCCAAAGCAGTATACAACTAACAAAAAATTAAAAATTCAGGCTGCAGTCCTAACTCCCAAGTAGGCCAGCACAAGTCCCTTGCTGGCCTGGGGATGTTGCACTTCTGCACCACTCCTGGGGAGGTTAAGCCAGTGCACAGATATGCATCAGCTTCCCCACACCACCACGGGAATGGGGAGCGGATGAGTTGTGCCAGCCTAAATTGGTTAGGATTGCATCCTCAGTCAAATTAGATGGATAAATGCAAGGTATTCCTCAAAGAAAAATAAGAAAATCCTTTCTAACTGCAGAGATGAGAAGGAAAACACAATAGAAATTAATGCTAAAGGCTAAGAAATACTGTAAAACCATAATCAATGATAACGAAAATCTCTTTTGGCATGTCAAATGTTGGTTTGTCTTTTCAGGAGACTGTATTTCTGCAAACATGGGCCAACATATCCACTTGTAGAGGAGTGTAGCTAGAGTAAAAGCATTCATCTCCATTCTGCTCCCACAACTGAAATGGCTCGGAAGGGAAGGGGGATGAACTCCTTGCACACTGCAGTGAAACTCCCTGAAAAACTTGGGCTGCAATCCTAATCCCCAGTTAGGCTGGCAAAAGCCCCAGCTCCTGTCCTGTTCTGACCTGGAGATGTCACAAAAGTGCCAAATGACACTTCTGCGCCACTCCTGGGGGATGATAGGGCATGCGCTTGCCTCCCTACATCACCACAGGAACAGGAAGACCAATGAGTTGTGCTGGCCTAGATTAGGATTGCGCCCTGAGAGTTTTTCACCCCTACTTCAACACCACTAAAATTGCTCTTCCACATTTCAGCATAATTCTATATTTCAAGAAAAATGTGATTTCATTTTATTTTTCACACAACAGCCCTGAAGAAATTACTAGTCTTTTACAAAATTACCATACATTATATTTTTTTAGCTTACCCATAGTTTTGCTGAGAACATTGGCAGCACTTGTTAACTTCTGTCTTCGAAACGGGTCATTGCACATGTCAGCTGGCAGCTGATAGGACATTAACAGATCTTTCTGTTGGGGAAGACAACAGTTCTCATTTGTGAATGCTTTGAACTGACATTATCTTCTCTTCATTCCTTTACACAATGAGTGACAAGGAACAAAAGCAGTAATCATTGAGGTTTAAGGGGGAAAAGGTAATTAAAGCAGTGCTTGTCAAGACACTAATTGGTACTGGGACCCACTTTTAGAATGATAATTCGTCAGGATCCACCAAATGTTATGTCATTAACTTGGAATTGATGTCACATCGAGAAGTGGCATCACCAATTTAAAGCATAATTAGCCAAAGACCCCACTGGATAGTGCACTTATGTTGCACAGCTCAGAATTCAAATATTCCAGCTCAGAAGTCAAATAAGATTTGGCTCCTTCTCCATTCCTCTTTCCAGCATCCGATCTTCCAACCTCTTAAAGGTAGAGCACCAGTCCTCTTTTCTATCAGGCATCCACCTGCCTAGCAGTTCTGTGCTTTACACTGTACAGTGGTACCTTGAAAGACAAACGCTTTGTAAGACAAACTAAAATTTCTAAGGAATTCTGTCTTGTTAAGACAAACAGTGATTTGTAAGACAAACAGTTTTACAATGAAAATTTGTTGTAAAACGAACAAATTGATGGATATGTATCTTGGGCACCTTGGGAAGGAGATCTCATCTTCAGAGGAGGAGGAGGATAAGGTGGAGGAATCTCTCACAAAAAAATGAGATTATGGACTTTTGTAAACTTTGGTAAATTGTGCAAAATTTTGTAGAAAAACACCACCCAAATAAGGCTGTAGCAGTGCAAGCAATGAATCTGTTGAATGACGATGCAATGTCACATTTCCGTGAAATCCTCAAAAGGAGACAAAAGCAAGTGTCATGAGAAGGTTCCTTGTTAAAGTTGCTCAAAAAGACACCACTGACTCTTTTAGTCAAAATTAGTCATCCTTGGCCATAAAAGTTTTTCTTTTTGTGTTTTACTATATAGTATATTACATGTTTTTAATTAATATTACAGTAATTGTGTTCTGTATTATATTACAGTGTTTTGAATTCGATTACAGTGTTTTGTCATCATTTTCACATACAGTTAATATTTTATATGAATATTTTTGGGTTGTGGAACCAATCGTCTGAGTTTCTATTATTTCCTATGGGAAAATCTGCTTTGTATAAAGAACGCTTTGTAAGACAAACACGCTTCCGGAATGAATTATGTTCAAGGCACCACTGTACTTTCATTCGTGTACTTTCAAGAGTGGCTGAGCTGTGACCCATCTGAAATGACCCACATAGAGGATCCCAACAACAGTTTGAGAAATATTGGTAAAAACTCCTTCTCAAACTAGCTACCACTGTTATTACTATTACAGGTATCCCTTGTTATTCATTAGGTTTCTGTTCCAAAATCTCCCATGGATTAAAAAATCAATTTATTAAAATTAATTGATTAAATTATTGTCCCACTTTCAGATTTCTTGTTCCTCCATTGCACCTAATGGAATGCCTTAATATTTTAGTTGTTTGATTCTGAGACTGACGAATAGAATAACTGCTTCCATGACTGCCTCTACAACAGTAGAAAAGCAGTTTTTAAAACTGTGATTTGCAGTGACTATTCATGTTGAGTCAAACTGTGTGTTAAAAAATAGTGTATAACAAGTGTATAACAACTTTTGTTAATCACAACTCACCTCATAGGCTGTGAGCTGTTTTCTAAATAAGAAACGTCATCTAAATATAGATACTGAGATATATTTATATTTATCTAAATATAAATATCTAAATAATTCTCAATGAGCTGAGATATTTATAAAGAACACGTGGTTTCAAGTGGAGTTACTTTTTACAGCTCGTATGCAGTAATACACAAAAAGCAGATGCCCCTAAAACGTACAAGCTCTTTTTGAGTGTTATCTGGTGGATAATAAAACATGGTTTCATCTTCCCCATAAGTTTTGGACTTTGAGCTTCTTTTTTTCTTCTTCCATATGCTTTTCCTTCCTTTCTTCTTCCTAGATTCTTTGGCTGCCACTTCCATGTTTTCATCTGCACGTCTTTTGGCTGCCAATTCCTGAAACAGATAACAGAGAAAATGCTGGATTCTTCCCTAAGATAGGAAAGCACTTGGCATGTGAAAGAACCTTTTCCGGATCCAGATAGAAAAGTGGTTCTCAAACTGCTGTGTCACGTTCCACCAGGGGAACTGAAAATGGGCCACTGGGAGATGTGTTCAAGGGGACGATCATGGTAGAAAGAGATCAGTACTGGTGGGGTATGTGTTGAAGGAAGGCCAGAGGTGGACATCAGTATCAATGGTGGGGCTGATATCCTATGTCCCAGTCCTGTCAAGCCCATAACCTTGGGCCCACCCAAGTATAGCTGCCAAGTTCCCCAAGGACCATGGCATAGTAGAATAGGTAAGCAAGATATGCCATTGCGCCATTTTTTACTTTTTACATTGCTGCCTGCTTCCTGGCCAGTTGAATCTGTCCTGCACTACTGTATTCTCAGGGTCAGATCAGGCTAGCCAAGGATAGGGTGGGCTGTTACATACCTGTTCTTTCTTTAGAATTTCTTTTGCCTTCTGAAGTAACATCTCTCTGGCCTTTGTATGTGCAAGTGCTGCTTTATGTTGCTCTTCATAAGCCATGATTACAACAGCCAGGATTAAATTAAAGAGATAAAATGAGCAGAGAAAGATCACCACGACAAAAAAAATGCTGTAGCTTCTCCCAGATGATCTGATAACCTGCAGGTGCAAAATAACTGATATAGAAGCTGCAATCCTAAACTGCAATTAGGCCAGCCTAAACCCCTGCATAAGTCCTGTACTGAACTGGGGGTATCACAAAAGTGCCCAAGACACCTCTGCACCATTCCTGGGATGGATTAGGCCAGTGCACAGACATGTGCTTGCCTCCCTACAACTCCAAAGGAATGGGAAGACAAATGAGTTGTACCAGCCTAGGTTAGGATCGCATCATTAGTTTTTGAAGAGCTCAATCCTAACCAATTTGCGCAACGCACCCATATCCCCATTCCAGCAGTGATGTGGGGAGGCTGGCACATGTCTGTATGCTTGGTTAACCCCCTCCCCACCAGGAATGTTGCAGAAATGCTTTCATACACTTTTGCAACACCCTCAGGCCATCATGGCACTTGTGCCAGGAGTTGTGCCAGCCTGGTTAGGATTGCACGACAGGGATTCAAAAATACACAGCAGAATTAAAACAAGACCAGTTTCAACAGATAGGATAAAATGCAAACAAAGGCACTAGAAATACTTAAGATCTTAAGCAACCCTCTATACATGCATGTATTGTGCAGAACAAAGACCTGTACAGTATTGTCTTAGACAGAACCATAACATCATGGATTGCAGAAAAGTTTCAATATCTAGGATGTGACCAATTGATACAATATGTGGATGCATGTAAAGAAATCAAGGGCTCCAAAATGTAGGGGTCCCAAGAAGGAAACCTGCAAGGACCTCTTTTTAACACACAACAGTGTCTTAAAAAGACATGGCCCAGTGTCTGGTTTTTTTCACTCTGTCCATGAATGGCTGGGTGGATTGGACATTAACATATAATTTACCATAAATCCATATATTTGCCATACACTAAATAAATAAACAAACACATAACACACACAATCCACCAGGTTTGCACCTCCAAGTTCACACTACTGTTATTTCCAAGGAAAGACAAGAGCTCAAGGCAACATTCTTTCACTTTTATTGGCATTAACAACAACACACTGCATTCCTAACTCTCAATTAGGCTGGCACAAGTTTCATGCTGGCCTAGGAGTGTTGTAAAAGTACCATAAGGCATTTCTGCACCACTCCTGGGAAGGTTAGTCCAGTGCACAGACAAGCACTGGTCTCCCCACATCCTCATTACAGAGGATTAGAGAGATGGGTGAGTTGTGCTGGCCTAAATTGGTTAAGATTGCACCCTCAGACTTAAGTCACACATGCTCTTGCAATACAACACTTAATAAACAATGTTTTACCTGCCGATACAGAACTTCCCAGCAGTCTTGTGTCATCAGCCGGAACATTGATAGAAAGGCCCATCCAAAATTATCAAAACTTGTGTATCCGTTATCAGGATTGTCTCCATGTTTAATACAATAGTAGTTCTCTGGACATTCAGTTTTACTAATAACAAATTAAGCACTGTGTTACTGATCAGTTTCAAAAACATTAGGGGCACAATCCAGAGTAACTACGGGAGCACGTAAGATACATTACGTGCACCCGCAGTTACTACACCATCTAGTGAAAACCTATGGGAAATTCATGTTGCAGTCTAGAGTAACTTGTTCTTACTCCGGAGAAAGGACTCCCTTTAGTTACTCTGAATTTCTTCCTAGGTTCCTCTATGCAAGCTTTGGTGAAACTGGCCATTCAGATTCATCTTAAACTTTTTGTTTAATTGCTATGCCACACTTCATTTTCAACATGGCACACAAGAAGCAAAGAAGCAACAATATTTCAGCCACTAACTTTTATTCCAGATTTAACAAGAAGCAGTGCAGAACGCATTAATTAATTAATGAATTGCCTTTGCTTTGTTCTGCCCACCCAGAACAGCTCTCAAGGAGAGAGGAAGGAACCATCTGCACAAAGAGTGAGGCTCACTGCAAAACTCGGGGCTTTGCCCTCCTTCTAACAATGCCACTGATTCAAATTTTAGTATTTTACTAAAACTACTGTCCACTGCAGGACTCCCACCTTTTGCCTGGCTACTGCAGTTTTTGTTTCAACCGATATCCCAGTTGGTTAATGTTGCATCACTGCCATCCTCCCCAGCCTCCAAATATTTTTTTCGTCATTGTTTATGGCCATTTGTTTTTATATTGATTGATTGAGACTGCAATCCTAAGAATTGTTTAGGATTGCACTGTTTGGGCACAATCCTAAGAAATTTAGGCTGGCCTAACTCACCTGGCATATCTTCCCACCTTTTATGCCTGTGTTGGGACCTAACCCCACAGCAAGGAACAGGCTGAAGACAAAAAAAGACCAGAGGACAAATCAAGCGAACTATCACTCATTTTAGGTTACTAGTTAGACGCTACAACATTTTATTGATTCTTGGAAATATTGAATACACGAAATGATACTATCTTGTACAGGGGTGGGTGCAAAAGCAGGTATGGAGTTAGGAATGTACTTAAGAGATTAAGAGATTGTACTTGATTGCAATTTATATGTCATGCTGTGATGCTGTGATGTTTTTTCCTATTAAAACCATATACGGTACCTACTTTTGCTGTTCCTTTCATAATAAAAACTGTATACCAACTTTTGCACCCTTCTGCATGTATTCAGTTACCGGTACTTGTTTCTGGAAAAATTCGTTCTCTAGATTATAAATAGCTGTCTACTTGGGGTCCTTTATAAAAAAAAATGGAGCTAAAAAATACCAGAAGAGTAATGACTCTTCTGTAATGACTCCTGGTTATGCTTACTTAGAGGAAGTCAGACTTACTTGGGAGTTGAAGTGAATCCACAAAGCAATGGCTCAGAAGAAAAATTCATGCCAAAGTAACGTGAAGGGTCATGTTCGTTACTTCCAACTGTAAGGAATTATGGTAACAATAATCAATAAGACAATTTTTATGCTGTGAATTTATGAGCTGGGGAGGGTTCTAACGTTTAATAAACCTGAATCTCCTCCCTCCTGTGCCTCACCTCTCCACAAACAGCTGTTTCATCCAATTTTCTCCATTTCCAGCTCCACTATCAAAAGTGAACCAGAAACAGAGAAAAATGCTTTGAGAACAACCTCACCTTACTGTTACTCACCCTACCCAGTTTTATACATGAACTAGTCAATTATATGTTTAAAATAATGTACACACACAAAAACCTGTCCACTGCTTTCAGGGAAGAAGCCTGAGGTTTCAGATAGAGGCAGTTCCTAATGGTTAGCATTCATGCAACCCTTCCTGCTTACAGCTACACAAGTCCACTGGATTTGTGCTGAAGGGGGGAACTGGTTGATCTATCCATCTGCTGTAACTATCCTACACAAGGGAGACCAGGCAGAAAGGACTTTGGAATAAACCACTCCTCAAAAACATGCAGAATCCATGATTCTTATTTAAAATCAGATTGCACTGTGTCTGTGAATGATCAAGAACGACAACCCAGGAATGACAACCCATTTTGCCTCAATGTGTATCACTTTACACATGCATATCACTTTACATGTACATTCTCTAGTTACTGGATGGGTTACGGACGGGAGAACCGCCCAAAAGTGAAAACCGTTGAAAAGTGGAACCCAATCTTTCTTTGTTTATAAATATTGCTTTCCTAGCTAGAAAATTGCAAATGCCCCTTTTATCTTGCAAATTATTGCTGCCACACAAAGATTTTCTCAAATGGATTAATGAGAATTCCATTCCCTTCCTTTGGGAATGGAGTTAGACCAGGAGCTGCAACATGGGGAAGTGCAATTTTGGCCTTTAGAACAATAGAGAGAGGTTGAAAGAGCAGAACATGTGTTGAATGAATGCATTCTGGGTATAATTGAAAGGTGTTGAAAATGAACCACTGGAAAGAGCGGGATACCTCTACTTACACTGAGGCTACAATCCAGAGTAGTTACAGGTCAACTTATGTTGACGTAATTATGGGGACCCCTATGGGAAATTCATAGAGCAATCTAGAGTAAGTGCCACTTACGTCAACAGATGAGGTCCCATAACCACTCTGGATTGCACCCTGAAACACATTTACCATTTTGTTGTTATTTCTCCCAATTTGGAGAAATACTTCCGGAGCAGATCTTCTGTCCAAACCCTTCTTAAAGGCATTGAGGCTAGATGCCATCACCACATCATGTGGCAGGGAGTTCCACAAATCAACCACACACTGGGTAAAGAAATATTTTCTCTTGCCCTTCCTACACCTCCCAACATTCAATTTTAGTGGATATCCCCTAGTTCTGGTGTTATGTGAAAGGGAAAAGAGCAACTTTCTATCCTTCTCCATTTCCTCTATATACTTTTTGAGATGTGGCAACCAGAATGGGACACAGTACTGCAAATGTGGCCTTCCCACCATACCACTTATCTTACCTGCGTTCCTGTCGCTGCTATTGTTGCTATTATTCAAAAAGTGAACACACTTAAATTTTAGGTGGCCCTTGAAGAGCTGGAGGCCAACCATAGCAAAGACAGCCAAACAAAAAATTGTCAGCAACATGACATTGAAGAGTTTCTTGACAGATTGAAATAGTGAGGCTACGATGACTTTCAGTCCTAGGGGAAAAAATCAACATTATGCTGAAATATTAAAAAATTTAACCAACTTGCAGCACAATTATAACAATGTCTACTCAAAAGTAAGCCCATTGTGGTCAATGGGTCTTACTCCTAGGAAAGTATCTTTAGGATTGCCGTTTAGGTAATACTATATTTTGGAAAGATTTTGTAATTTTTGGAAAACAAAATAGTTTTAAAACCCAACTATTATGTTTGGAGGTACCTTAAAAAACTGCAGCTGATGCGTTGGTGCTGGTTTACTTTCTGATGGGTCTTGTCATCTAGATTACTTTCTATAAGTGATCCAGGATTTTGTACTAACCTGCAGCAGTGGTGCAAAGAGGTCTAGGGAAGCCTATATGCAGGCTCAAACAACACACCAAGTGCATGCCATCCACTCAGCGCATGAGAGGGGAGGAATCAAGCGGTTATCATCCACCTATATATATGAATGATGGCTTTCTTTTAAATTCTGGCTGCTTTGATGCTAATTGCCATTTTTACTGTTGAGTTTTATTGTTACTGTATTGTGCTTTTATACCAATGTTATATGCTACCACAAGAGGTTTTTGCACCAGAAAGGCAGGATTAAAATAACAGAGTGCAATCCTAACTTAGGCAGTCACAAGTCATCTGTAGGGACCTGCAAAAGGCGAGGTTAATTTTCCTGACAAAAGGGTGTTATCCAGTGATGGGCTTCAAAGAAATTAAGAACCGGTTCTCTGTCCATCTGGCAGCCACTTTTAAATGGCTATTTTTAAATTTTATATGTACTATCTCTTGTTAAGAACCGGTTCTATAGAGTAGGTGCGAACCTGCTGGTGCCCACCACTGGTGTTATCCTTTGTCAGGAAAAATAACCTTACCCTTTGCAGGTCCCTACTCATTCAGTTCTCCCATTCCTATGTTTATGTAGAAAGGTAAATGCATGTCTGTGAACTGGCCTGATCCTTCCCCAGGAGTGGTGCAGAAATGTCTCTTACCAGTGTTTCTTAACCCCGGCTCTGGGGACCACTGGAAGCCCTTGGCAGCTGCCTGCATCTTCCCCTCCTCACAGCAGGAGGGCTCTGTTGGAGGATTGCAGCCTCAGAGACCAATCCTATGCCAGTCTACTCAGTAGTAAGTCCCATTGTAGTCAGTGGAGCTTACTCCCAGGAAAGCACGGATAAGATTGCAGAGTCCAATCAAATGCCTGTCTACTCAAAAATAAGTCCCATTATAGTTAATGAGGCTTATTCTCCAATAAGAGTGACTAGGATGGCAAATGCATCCTGCACTGAAAAAGGTTGAAAATCAGAGTAGATGTCTAATACTAATTCTAATAATTAGTAGAGTAGACATAAGTAGACATGCATTGAGACATTGGGCTCTCACCTGCAATCCTATCCACAGTAACCTAGCAATAGCTCTATTTATTATAATGGGATTTACTGCTGGAGGCAGCTGTGCTGTGCTCTAGTTGGGCAAGCCTTCCCTCCGGGTCACCAACGGCAGGACTCTCTCTCCCCCCCCCTCCCCCCAGCCCTGGACTGGTCCCTGGAAAATTTCTTTTCCACAGAACCGGTCCCTGGGGCCAAAAAGGTTGAGGACCACTGTCTCTTATGGCACTTTCGTGACATCCCCAAGATAGCATAGGACATGGAAAGGCTTAGGATGGCCTAACTGGGACTTAGGATTGAAGCCATAATAAAAGAAGTAAACATCATAAATCAAAGGTTTGGTCAGGCATTTGTGGCTGTGGGTGGCGCAAGTGGCTAAGACACCGTGCTTGTTAACCAGCAGGCCAGGGTTCAAGACCCAGGTCGGCCCCACAAGACAGGGTGAGCTCCTGTCCTTAGCCCAGCTCTGCGAAGCCAGCTGGATCCAATCGTATGGGCTCTGCCTTTCCATTGGACTAATTCAGTGGCGTGGAGAGGGGGGATTTGCTGCTTGGGGAACAGCCTATCCTCCATAAGAATCCAAACCAGGCTTTCGTGCTTCACATGCAGCGTATGCAGCGCCAAGCACGATATCATAGTCTTCCAAGACTGACGGAGGCCTGCAAGGTCAGGCATTGGAGGAAAGCAGTCCATGCTGGCAATTGAAATAAACAAAGAAAACAGCATCTCACCTGGGATTACAGAAACAGCTTTAAAAGTTCTCAAAACCCTAAAAATCCGGAAAGCTGTAAATTTACCGAAAGGTCCAATATTGTTCATATATCTGAAAATTAGGAAGAATGAAAAATATTTATCTCAGAAATGACAGGGTAATCATTTTATGAGACTACTAAGAATCTAGTCTGCAATATGTATCAGTAGACACTGACGTTCCTAGAAGGGTGAGCCAAAACACTAAATTTTATCAGGTGCCTGGCTGCTAGTGTAAATCGACCTTCCCCTTCAGAACCAGTGGTTATTAAGCTTTCTAGAAGCTTAAAGCAACCCATATTTAGACTTCTCACCGAAGTGAATGACAAGGGTTTCTTTCACGTCAGAGCTCTTTAGTGATGAAACAATTGCACTGCGATTATGGCCCAATCTTACTGGAACACACATTCTGGCAGCTCAGTAAGTACAGCAGTTGCAAATGTGGACCCCCTCTTTATGTACAGCCACACCCTTGCTCCAGATGGCAACCAGTCACACACCAGGAGCCACTGGAGAAATCCCAGCACTTGTAAATCAGAATGCGGGGTGGGGTGAGTGGGCAAAATGGAACAGACCCTACAATCCAGAGTAACTATGGGAGCACGTAAGAGACATTTACATCAACGTAGTTACAGCACCACCTAGTGAAAACCTATGGGAAATTCATATTGCAATCCAGAGTAAATTGTTCTTATGTCGGAGCAAGGACACCCCATAGTTACTCTGGACTGTGCCCAGAGTGATCAAGTATGGGGGAATGGAACAGAGACTGAAGAAGAGAAGGTCTGCTCCTCACTTTTTGTGTATGTGTGCGCGCACGCATGCCTGTGTGTACATTTGTGCGTCAAATTTCTGGTTACCTTCCGTTTTTTATTTTTATGTAAAGGTGGCCCTCACAGGTTGTACTGCTAGCATGACCAACTGGAGGGTACGATGCTCATCCTTTCTAAGCCTTTAGAGCCAGCATTGTCCAAAGATGCTTCTGTGGTCAGGGGGCCAGCAAGAGTATACCCTAAAGCACACAGAATGCTGTTTTACTTTTCCACTGAAGGAAAAGTAAATCTATTTTTATAAATCTATATATCTACTTGCATTTCCATGCTCTCGAGTTGGGCTAAGGATAGGACCTCAGTCCCTCTTGTAAGACCTGGGTCTCAAACCCTGGCATGCTGGTTAATAGGCACAGTGTCTTAATCACTTGTGCCACTACAGCCTTCTCTTGTACATAATATAAAAAATTATTTCACACACACACACACACAATATAATGGGCACTCAAGAAGCAATTCAACACAAGTCCCCAAACACTGAATGGAAGATGAAGATATGATCCAAACAGGTAGCTTCTATTTAAATGAAGAGTTCTGCTTAAAATCCCTTACACATTGGATGGGTGATTCTTGCAGTTCTTTTGTGTAAAAAAAATAATAACCAAAAATCACATCTGAAAAAAATGAAAGACAACTCAGAAAACACTGGATCGCAGTGATTGACTGTGTTGATCCCCATAAACAGTGAGTGAACAAAGAACAGCAATTCCACAGAAAAGAGCACCAGTGTAAGCATGTTACATTTTTGAAGGAAGGTAGAGAATAGGGCAAGTTTAATACTCTGAAGGTCATCAGCTGCCTGATAAAGAAAACTAACAAAGTAATTTCTGTCCAATGTTCTGCCTTCATTGACAACTTTATGTACAGGAAACTTACGTTAGAATCAAAACGCAAAAATCCAGAACATTCCAGGGGTCACGAAGATAGGTAAACTCACTCAAAACAAATCCTCTTGCTATCACTTTTACTACAAATTCAGCTGTATAAATAGCTATGAATGTTTTTCTGAAAAACAAATTAACAAAAAGCATGACAAGTACTATGGAAATAAAGGATATTCTATTGTATTCTTGCACTTTTGTACTATTTTTCCAAGGAAACCCAATGAAAAAGAGGGATATACTGAAAGCATTATAGAGATGGGAGAACTTAAATGTCATCAAATTCTTAAAGATCTACAGTATTTACTTCCAACACAGTGGTCACAATCCTAACCATGCCTACTCAAAAGTAAGCCCCATTGTGTTCAACGGATCTTACTCCCAGGAAAGTGTCTTTACAGGCGTTAAGTGCAAAAAAAAAAAAAGCAGGGAGGTGAATGTCTCCATTTTGCTCCCACTGCCTGGAATGGCTCACCCACTTATGACATTCAGTCAAATTCATAGCACATCAGATCAACATGTATGCATTAATTATATTCTGGCCCTTGACAGCCTGTCAGATATACAAAAAGTGTCAAAAACTATGGAGCCTCTTCATTGTATCACTTCATCCTTGCTCAGGAAGTTCACAGTAAGCAAGAAATACTTACTCCATTTTGTCATGACCCCGTGGAGTGTTGTTTAAACTCATAATCACACTGTTGATGAGAACAACACAAGTTATGAATGCTGTGAAATATGTGAATAATGTGCTAAGGACATGGCAATACATGGGAAAAGATACATAGACAACCAATACAATTCAACACGTAACAAATATAGTAAAACACGAATAACTAATGAACAAATGTGATCAGTATTATTTAGTACTAAGTGTTACAATTAAAGGTAACACTTGAAAAAGGCTGTATTTTCAGTAATGCAGTTCCTGGGTTTTAGTTTGTTCTGGGTTTTAGTTTTAGTTTAGTTTTAGGCTGCAATCCCAACCTCTGCTTAGGATGGCGTAAGCCCTGGCGTAGGTCCTGTGCTAACCTGGGGTTGTCACAGAAGTGCAGAAAGAAACTTCTGCCCCACTCATGGATTCCAGGCAGGCTGGCTGACCTGCATACTCCAGGGCAAGTTAGTACCATCTATGTGCTAGATGCCACACAACAATTTTTATGACAAATGCTTAATACAGTATTTATAAATACTGCAATATGGCCAGGGTGACCATATGACCGGAAAAACCCAGACTTCTCAGGATTTTTAGGTTCCTGTCTGGGTGTCCTACACTTTGGCTTAATTGTTCTACATTTTTGCTTCGGTTTTGAACTTTGCAATGGTACTCAGTACCCCATCATGTCATATGTCATTGGATTCGTATTTAAGAGCGGAATCCAATGCAAAAATCAGTTTTGAGATATCTCCTTCCTATCAAAAGTTATGGCCAAAAAAGAAAAAAATAATAAAAACAAAAAAATATGTTTTTCGGCAATTTTTTTAAGCAAGTAGAAATTTTGGCTTGGGGGGGTAGGAATTTTGGCCTGAGGGTAGTAATTTTGGCCTTGGGGTCCAGGCATTCTGGTCCCCCTGAATACTGCTAACAGGTTAAAAGGCACTTTTTCCACTTAAGTTTCTTTTGTTAAGCAAGGTAAGAGTAACTGGCCCTTTTAATTTCCAACAGTGCCTTTTCTGGTAGCTGTATGTTGGTGTTCGTTTTGGATCAGGAATCCATTATTTGTTTGTTTGTTTATTTGTTTAGCATATGGTACACAATACATGGACTTAATGTAAATCAGATGTCAATGTCCAATCTGTCCAGCAATCAGTTACTGTTATTTCCATTTTTCTGTAAACCGCTTTGTGAACGTTTATTTGAAAAGCAGTATAAACCCTGTTAATAACAATAAATCACAGTGTTTCGTGAATTTAAGATAAAGAGTCAGAATGACAGGAAACCCACTAGAAGGATATAAATGTAACACAGTTTTAATGGCTCTTCGTCTCAGTGGATGGAATGGACTAAACAAAAATAGAGCTTTGGTGGCAGTAAATCGAAAGATTCTGTTCCTGGCTGATAGCACCATAAAGGTCTGTAAAAGACAAGTTAGTGTTACAATATAACATAACATTTAAAAAGACACCTTAAGAACATTTTAAAATCAGCACTTAAGATACAACTACAATCTATTTTTAAAATTTGTATTTTAAAAATACAAAACACCCTAATTTAAATAAATCAAATGCACCAAACCTAAGCTTGATTAGAGGGTATACCAAAAGAAGCTTGGAAGAAGAATGTTCATTTCAGTGTGTTAAATTTATTTTAGGGCACAATCCAGAGTAACTATGGGGAGTCCTTGCTCGGTGTAAGAACAATTTGCTCTGGATTGCAATATGAATTTCCCATAGGTTTTTACTAGGTGGTGCAGTAACTACGGGTACACGTAATGTCTCTTATATGCTCCCATAGTTACTCTGGATTGTAGGGTAAATTAGTTTTCCTTTCAGTGTGATAAGGGGAAAAGAGTATTTCTGATCACACTGCTCCTCCTTGCTTCAGAAGGAACCCCTCAGGGACAACCTAACATCAGTATGAATACTGTATATTTTGTACAAGATTTATGCTCCAGATTTAAGTTTTAACACACTGATCAGGTAATGTTGGGCCACAGCCTATAAAATTTTTTGTATTTCCTCAAAAATACTTTTTAGCTTTTGTTCCACAGGTGCATTTCTGCCACAAACAATCTTACGACTTTTAAAAAAAATAAAAACATATAACCTTATGATCCCTGTAATAGGGGTCAACATCTTCCAAAGGTTCTCCAATAAGCCATGGAGGGGGTTTTCCATAAAGGGCTGGCAATTTTTTGAAAGTTTTCAGATCAAGCTGTGGTTGAATATTTTCCTCTTCTTGCTGGTCATCTTTACCCTCCTGGGTCCTCCTTGCTTCCTTCTCAGCAATTCTCTTTAAAATTTTATCCAAAGATTCAGGCGTGAAACGGAGGAAATTATTAGCCGTTGAAAAAGAAAAGTTTGGCATCTTTGTTCACAACTGTGCTGACTGGAACAAATAGTCTGTTTATGATAGGAAAACAGTTGGTAGGAAAAGTCACACAGTTTCTCAAACATAGCATTTGTTTCTAACATACAGTAAAACCACCCAAGGAACGGGAGGAAATTTGTCAACATAGGGAGATGGTCAACATACGGAAAAATATACAATACTGTACTTATAATAATTTTAGAGCTTCTTCCACTTCCCTGGGTGCATCCTACACTTCTCCGCTGGACTGTATTTTCTTTCCTAGTCAAAAATATTGTATTCTTTGATATTCTTCTTGAAAGAAATTCATTGCTACCAATTCTGCATTTCACTTTTTCTTGCAGACTTGTCAAGTTATAGAGAGTAAATTATGAGTAAACAGATACTGTATGTCAAGGTCCAGGTGGTCAAGATACAACTTAGAGAGGTGGTCAGTATAGAGAGGTTGGCTTTCTTTTGTGCACATATGGTGTATGTCAAGTTTACAAAAATTAGGTCAACTTTGGGAGGTGGTCAATGTAGGGATGTGGGCAATGGAGGGAGGTGGTAAATCATGAAGGTTTTACTGTATTTTCTGGTATCAGCATAACATAACAAAGTTACTCATATCATTGCTGCCTATATCGTGCAGCCCATTGTAGCGCACATATTACTTGAATTTTTCCTGCTCCTTTTCCTGCCCTTCCATACACACTGAGGCTCCAATCCTATCCACATTTTCCTGGGAGCCAGCTTCATTGATTACAATGGGACTTGCTTCTGAGTAGTCAGGTGAAGGATTGGATTCTCAATCTTCATTTTTTCAGTCCTTCACTAAATCCTATCACTTCTTCTTTTACTAAATAACTTAAATCTATGCAACCTTAACAAAAACCTTACCTGCAGATAATCTTACCTGCAGATAATCTTACCTGCAGATAATCAGCAGGAATCTTATTGCCTCACATTGATACGATCACTGCACTCCAGTATTCAGTTGCCAAAATAATTCCTTTTTCTTGTTGCTCTGATGACATACCTTTATCCCTACACTAACTTGTGGGCTCCTGCAGAAGCTCCTCCTTTTCTCACCCTCAAAATCATCTTCGACTTTGCCCCCCTCTCATCTTTCCTCCTTAACATTTCAATACAGATGGCACAACATAAAAAATAATAAGCCCCAGTATTATGATGAGGGAACATAAGTGGCAGAGCTAGAGGGTGCCTCTATGTTTTGAAGGGAGCCTCTCAGCAGCGTGCAAGACATTCACTCTCCCTGCCCAGAATGGCTCTGAAGGGAAGGACTGCTTACATGCTGCAATGAGACTCCCTGCAAAACTTAGTGCTTTGCACCCTCTAGCTATACCATGAATATACTATACACCATATACTGCGTATATGGTATACTACATTATACCATAAATATACTATATCATATACACAAATATAGCTATACCATATACTGCAAATATGTTTTCTTAACATGATTTCAAGAATAAATGCAATCTGTCTACTCAGAAACAAGTTCCATTGTGTTCAATGGAGCATACTCCCAGTAAAGTGCTCTTAGGATTGCAGCCTAAATCAGTACAATTTTGTTAAAAATCTAAATTTGGATTCACAAAAACTAAAACCTCTACATTCAGCAGTATTTATAATGTACCATACAAGATGCCTGTGCATCATCAAGCCTGTACAAATGCCATGCGATATGCTCGGAAGGTATACCCTGAGTGAATAACTTCATATCCACTTTTCAGAATTCTTTTTTTGAGGACTTGTTGCTACAGAATAGCTTTTGAACACCTAATTTTGCATATTTTTTGAAACACATGCTGGCTTAAAACAAAGCCATTTATAAAACAAGTTCCCACATAGCTTTCTATAATTGTTCCACTTTGCCCAGAGTGCAGTTTTTTCCAATATAAACTTACATTTTTCTATGTAAAAGCATCCAATTCCACACCATCTCAGCAGAATGTAGTAAATTTCACCCCAAGTTAATCGCTTCCACACAAAAAAGAAAAACATTCACCTTTTTATTTCATCCTGAACGTTTTTTAAAAACTTTTCTTCTTTGTTGTCTCCTGTTGGATGTGGTGGAACGAGATGTGAAGAAGAGAAAGAATGAGTTTTAGCTTGAAATTAATAAATTAGATTTCAGAAGGTATTACAGGAAACAAAGTCACGTGCCGCAGTAAATGGAGTTGCTGATTATTTCGCATTATCAACTTTTAAAGGGGGTGAGTTTTTCACCACTGGAGAAAAACACTATGATGCTAATAACACAAAAAGGTTTTCCTCATCAGAACCAAGGAAAATGGGCAATTAGATAACATTTTTTGTCTTGTTGTCTCTTAAATATGTAGTCACTGAGCAAGCACCATCAATTACCTAACAATTATTTTCAGTGCCAATCCAAATATTGATTACTAAAGGAATATTTGTGCCTTCCCTTTTAAATATGTTTCTTTCCCTGATATATGATCTATATTTTCTATATATATAAAAGAGAAAAGTCACTGACTGACTTTCTCAATGCCCAGCCAAAACCTCTGGGCCTAGAAGAGTGAAATTTGGGGTGGGTGTTCCTTCCGTGATGGAGGGAGTCATTATGAACCAGTTTTTGGAAATTCCAACTGGAAGGGGGTGAAATGAGACGCAACATGTTTTCCTCCCTATACTTTGCATTGAAGAATTGATGACTGAGGGATGCTCTGCCCCAACACCCGGACCTAGAACCATGAAATTTGGAAAGGGTGTTCCTTCTGTGACACCAACACATACCAAGAACCGAGGTTGGGAAATTTAATCCTTAAGGGGCTGAAAAGTTTGCAATTTTTTTTGTCCTATACTTAACATGGAAGACTGACCAACATCCAGCCAATTTGGTGCTAGGTGCCCGGTGCACTAGGGGGGATGTTGTTTGGAGGAGGGGTTGCACTGGGGAGGATGCTGCACATGGAGGGCTGTTGTACATGGGGGGCCATTACACATGGGAGGTGTTGTGCATGGGAGATTTTGCACATGGGGAGGTGATGTGCATGGCGGTGATGGGGTTGATGCGCATGGGGGAATGATGTGCATGGGGGGATGATGCACATGGGTGGTTGATGTGCATGGGGAATGTTTCACATGGGGGGTTGATGCGCATGGGGGCTGATGTGCATGGGGGTATGATGTACATCGGGGGGATGATGCACATGGGGTGGATGAACATTGGGGATGTTACACATAGGGTGGATGTGCAAGCGGGGTTGATGTGCATGGGCAGTTTATGCGCAGTGTAGGGGATGTTTAATGGGGAATTTTACTCCCGCAATGCAGGCACGTGTTTGCTAGTATGTATATAAAACTGAAAAGTCACTGACTGACTGACTGACTGATCAATGCCCAGCCAAAACCGCTGGACTTAGAAGCGTGAAATTTGGGGAGGATGATCCACTAAGAACCGATTTTTGGATATTCCAACCAGAAGGGGGTGAAAAGGTGTGCAATGCATTTTCCTCCCTATACTTTCCACTGAAGAATCCCTGACTGAGTGAAGGACGCTCTGCCCCAGCCCTAGAAGCATGAAATTTGTGCTTCCGAACCGATTTCTAGAAATTTAACCCCAGGGGCTGGAAAGGGGTGCAATACATTCTCGGCCTATACTTAACATTGAAGACTGATCAACACCCAGCCCCAAATCCGGTACCTGCCTGATATGGGTGCCCATGGTTGTGAGGGGGATTGATTCACATGGGGGGTTTGATGCACATGGGGGGAATGCTGCACATGGAGGGATGGCAAAGGGAGAATTTTACTCCCATAACATGGGTACATTTCGCGAGTAGCACTTATAAGATTATAAATATAAACACTACTCCATAGTACCTACTCCGTATCCCTTCCCCACCTACCCACAGTGTCGGATTTATGTATAAGCTAAATAAGCTATTGCTGAGGGCCCCACTCTCTTGGGAGGGCCCCAAAAAAATTTAAAGGAAAAAACTGGATGTACATTTCCAAAATATAAGATAAAAAACCAATAACATAAACCTATGTACAGCAACAGTGTTTTGGGTTGTGTAGAGGGGGGGCTTTGGTTTTATATTGTTTTTACAGTATCTTTTAGCCCATATGTTTTAATTGTTTTTACTGTATTTATTTATGTTTTTAATTGTGTTTTATGTTTCTGCCGCCTTGAGTCAGGCTAGGTAGCTTGAGAAAGGCGGGATACAAATTTTTAAAATAAATAAATAGACTTCTATGATGTACGTAATGGGCCCCACCTGCTAACTTGTTCATTAAAATATCACTGGTTTGTTCATATAAAGGGCCCCATTACCTTCAATAGCCTAGGGCCTCACCTGCATCTGGCCCTGCCTACCCACATATTCCCACCTACCCCATTTCAAGCCAAAGTCCCATCTAGTCCAGCTTCCTGGACTGTATCTCACAGTGGCCTGACCAGATGTCTCAGGGAGCACACAAGACACTTGCATCCGGATGCACACACCCGTCATGGCTTGTACTCTGTGATGGTCCCTTCCTCTAGAAAATTGTCAAATCCCATCTTAAAGGCATTGAGGCTAGATGCCTTCACCACATCATGTGGCAAGGAGTTTCACAGACTCTTTACATGCTGGGTAAAGAGATATTTCTTATCTGTCCTAACTCTCCCAACATTCACTTTTATTGGGTGTCGCCTAGTTGGTATTACATGAAAGAAAAAAGAGCATCTCTCTATCTACCTCTGGCATAATTTTGTATGTCTTGATCATGTCATCCTCAGGCACCTCTTTTCTAGATTGAAGAACCCCCAAATCACTTGCCTTTCCTCATATGGAAGCTGTCCCAGACCATCATTCATTTAGATTGTTTTTTTTCTGAACCTTCTCCATGTCCTCATATTCTTTTTGAGATGTGGCAACCAGAACTGGACAAGAACTCTTAAGAGAACAACCCTAACCATGTCTACTCAAAAGTAAAACCCATTATGTTCAATGGGTCTTAACTCCCATTGTATTTAGGATTGCAGCCTTAATGTGGCCATCAATTTGTAGAATGGCATTATAATTTAGCTGTTTCATTCCCAAAACCTTTTCTAATGACCCCAAACAAGTCTGTGGCACTTTGGGTTTTCACTTTTATCAAGCTATCCACTTGCACCCCTAGATCTTTCTCCTGCTCTGTCACAGATACTTCAGAGCCCGTTATCCTATCTGACCTCAAATAGCATAAAGAATTGAGGCTACATTTCTCCTTATACTGTACATA
Source organism: Cryptoblepharus egeriae (assembly GCA_030015325.1). Classification (NCBI taxonomy): domain Eukaryota; kingdom Metazoa; phylum Chordata; class Lepidosauria; order Squamata; family Scincidae; genus Cryptoblepharus; species Cryptoblepharus egeriae. The sequence goes on along the minus strand of JAREYC010000004.1, from coordinate 5,613,515 downwards.
TTTTTTCCATCTGCAAATCAGAGTAAAAAACACTAACAACAAAGATTTCCCTCATAGATTGAAGGTAATCTTGGATGCTTGGATCTGCATCCTAATTGTATTAAGTAATTATATTCTTTTTCAAAACAAAAAGTTGGTTCCTGCCTCTTTCCTGTTATAACAAAGAAAGACACACCAAGTCATACTTTAAAATCATTTAAATGCTTAGAAGTTTTCATAGAAAACAGGATGTGAACTGCTTTTAAGTGAAAGGTTTTGTTGCCCAGAACACACTTTGGTCTTCTAAGTGACCTCATAAGAACTGAGTAGAAGGATATTTAGACAACACTTAAAAGCAGTGGTACTCAAAGTGGGGGTTGGGATCCCTAAGGGGGTATAATCTTGGGTCGGGGAGGGGGGATGTGAGAGGGTGGGATCTGCCAGCTTGGAACTGGGCTTTCCTAGGAGTAAGACCCATTCAACACAATGGGGCTTACGTTTGAGTAGACATGGTTGGGCTTGTGCTCTAACCCTATAGTCCAGAGTAACTATGGGCGCACATAAGAGACATTACACACACCCGTAGTTACAGCACCACCTAGTGAAAACCTATGGGAAATTCATATTGCAATCCAGAACAAATTGTTCTTATACTGGAGTAAGTACTCCCTGTAGTTACTCTGGATTGAGCCCTAAATTTGGGGTCCCAGACAGATTTTTTTAAGTTTGAAAGGGGGTCCCGGGCTGAAATCCCTGAGTAGCACTGCTTTAAAGTCAGAGTTGCATCATCTCTACTACCCCTTTCTACATATTAAAATTCTGTCAAGGAACAAATTCATCCTGATGCTACAAAAATGCAAATATGAACATGCCTACACACAATCATGTAAGTTTTGGGGTTACTGGTTACAAGAAGACTAATAAGTATGGTATTCTGCTGTATCATAGAAGAACTGTGCTTATCTTTAAGGTTCTTCTGCTGCAACAGAGGGTCAGATTCACTAGCACTAGTTCAACTTTCTGTGATTTATGGTGC